>LKNJ01001072.1:0-339201 GCA_002120245.1 Maccullochella peelii | reverse complement strand
TTTTTTTTTTTTTTTTTTTGTCGAACCAACAGTCTAAAACCCAAAGATATTCAATTTACAATAATGTAAAACCAAAAAAGCTGTAAATTCTCATATTTGAGAATCTGGAAATGTCAAATGTTTGACAGTTGTTGCTAGAGCTGCAATGATTAGTCGATTAATTGATTAATTGAGTCTTTGGGTTTTGGCCTGTTGGTTGGACTATAGAAGCTATAGAATTTGAAGACGCCACTTTGGGCTCTTGGAAATTGTGATGAACATTTTTCACAATTTCTTACATTTTATAGACTGAATGATCTGATCGATTTAATTGTGAAAATAATCGTCAGATTAATCGATAATGAAAATAATCGTTAGTTGCAGCTCTAGTTTTCACACAGTTGCTTTGGAAAATTATGTATCTTCTGTAATGGAACCATGTGGGTAGACATTGCAGTGACAAAGGAGATTAGATAAGTTTTGAATGGCACTGAAATGTTGACTGAATTGACAAAACTTGACGAATGGAGTTTTATTTCAAAATAAACTTTGATGGGTTTCTGTCAAATTAAAGCAGTGACTTATGTCCTTTGAAAGCAGGTGTTGCTCTTTCAGTCCATGTTAATAAAATCTTACTTCAGCTACTTCCATTTAGTCAGATTTATCGTATGATAACCCATAAGCAACAACTGCAGACTTTGTAACGCCAGTGTTACAACCAATGGATTTCTGCTCAGCTGAAAGATGAAGAATGCCAGCAGCTCCAGCTGTTACTTTTCACTGTTTGTTTATCTCCCCAACCTGGTGCCAAGCTCTTATTTTTCTCTGAAACTGTATACAGAAGCCTGGTACCGCTGGCTGGGAAAGAGGAGTACATACTGTTCTTGCTTTGTTAACTATCAAGCAGAGGGTCGTGTTGATACATCTCACTCTGGCTGTAACAGCTTGAGAGAGATTTGGAGGAGCCACATCAGTCTCAGAGGGGTCGGAGTGATTAGTTTGACTTCTTAGCCCTTAGTGTTGTGTTGCAGGTCAAAAAAGAAGCAAAAGTCGAGGTCATCACGACTTTAATTAAACTTTCCTCTGTCCTCCAGTTGGATCTTTGGCACTCTGCAGGTAAAGTTGTGATAGAAGTTATTTTAACTTACACACCACATTCAAAACTTGTATGTGTGTGACATTTTTTGACATTCCCAGAAATTTGTTGAGGATAAGGAAACAGTAGCTTAACCTGTCACAGTCTTCACGGCCACAGTACGTCTACGTAGAGCTGAAATCAATTATTTGATTAGTCAATTGACAGACAAATCATCTGCAACTACTTCCATAGTGGATTCATTGTTTCAGTTGTTTTTTTCCCCAGTCAGAAATAGTGAAAAAATGCCAAACATCCTCTGGTTCCAGCTTCCCACATGAGAGGATTTTCTGTTTTTCTTTGTCACATATGATTGTAAACTGCATATTTTTGGGTTTTGGACTTTTGGTCACACAAAACAAGACACTTGTTGTTGTGTTGGCTCTGGGAAGTCTGGGAAGTGGCTTAGATTAACTGGCAAGCTGCAGATTAATTGATAACGACCATAATCACCCTACGTCTGTGCAGATATATTTTATCAGCAGATGTTTATGGCCAATAAAGTAACATTTCTTACAGGATCTGTATCTTCGTCAGCTGTGTCTTGTGTCCCTCATTACACCTTTTCAGCCAACTAGTCAGTCGTCAGTGACAGATATCAGCAGCAGCCCGACAATGTGGCTGTTTGTGTCCCCTCACAGGCTCTTTATTTATGCTGGGGTATGCCAGAGTTTGCAGGTGCCTCGTCAACATCACACACACACACACACACACACACACACACACACACACACACACACACACACACACACACACACACACACACACCATTTGCTGTGAGACTCGACCAGATGCCCTACTGCCCTGACTACACCTGCACCAGAGTTTCACATAGAAACGAGATGGACAGAAAAGGCTTTATTCTGTGTGACGTAAAAGTCACGGTGCCAAATCCAGACACAGTGGACCTTCTCTCTTTCATTACTCTGGAGCGCATCTGTGTTGTTAACGCCTTCAGCTGTGGCTTCAATGTTTTTGTTCTGATTTTATGTTTTCTAGTTTATATTCATTCATGTGGAGCTTAAACAATTAGCCGATTGACAGAAAACAAATCAACTGTTTTAATCATCGATTAATCGTTTAAGTAATTTTTTAAGCAAACATTTCCAACTTCTCAAATTTGAAATGTTTGCTGTTTTTCTTTCTATCTGTGATAGTAAACTGAATTGTTTTGGGTTTTGAACTAAAGAAGACATTAAAATATGTCAATTTTGATGGTGGACATTTGTCACTGTTTTTTGACATTTTATAGACCAAATGATTAATCGAATAATTGAAAAAATAGCTGGCAGATTATTTGATAATGAAAACACTTGTCGGACAGTCATCACAGTCATTTTAATTCAGGAAAGAAAATTCCTGGAATTGGCAAAAAAAGTTGAAATCTCTGATAGATCCTAGATGACACACACTCTGTCCTCCCCGCTGTTGCAGCTGGCTAGATGTTGCCTTTCCCCTGTCATCCTTCCTTAGAAACTCTCTTCTGATGCTCTTTGTTACGGAGCAGATGTTGAGGACTTGTTTTAAAAACCCTTTAAGGATGCTCAGTCATATCTCCCCCCTCCCCTCTGCTCTCCTCCTGTAGGAGTGGCAACAACAGAGAGAAAGAAAACTCAAAACAGAGCTCAAGGTCTTCTTTTGATGCTGTTTTACAGAAACTGTCTCACTTTGCAGTCTCATTTTCAGTAGAAAACCTGAAGGATAAGTAATGTTTTTCATTATTTATATATAATCTGTTTCTCCTACAACCCCAAAGACTCAGAGACACCAACGGTTAAAATCTGAAACCACCTCTTGCCCTCCTTCAGAACGCAAAGTCTGTTCCCCCAGCAGATTTTCCATCCTCATGATTTCGAGTATCAATAAAGTATGTTACATAAATGCTGAAAGCACACCCTCCACTCCTCATTTCAGTTACATAAATCCTCGCAGGTGACCTGTCTGCTGCGAGGTTCTCATGTGGTGCGTGTGTGTGGTTTGTGGTCATCTTTTGCTTCCCATATTGTCCAGATGTGGTGTAATAAAACCTAGTGTGAAAGGCGCACACATCTGGAAGGGAGCAGAAAACATGAGGGATGTCACCCCTGGAGCATGTTGCTCACGGAAAGATCATCCCTGCCAGCCATGTGCTGCGCCGTGAGTTTTCCGGTAGTTTGACTTGGATTTACAGGCGCCAAGTTGAGGAAAGTTGAATTTCATCTTCTCTCTGAATCTCTTCTGGCTCATATAGGAAGGAATGGACATGAAAGTTTCAGCAAAGATAAGATTTGACTTTTGTACTCCTAATACGTTATCACTGCAAGCAATTATCAATACCATCTTCCTCTGTTGGCCCATAACTACAATAGCGGTCTGTCTATCTCCACTAGCCCATCCCAGTAAGAAGATAAGTGTCACCGCCAAGCTAAGAATAAATCTTTGTGCTCTGGGAAAGTTGCCTGTGGTGGTGTGAATGACTCATTAAACGTCCAGAACAATGGCTCTGAAGAGGCGTTGCAGTGCGTTTAGTAAGTGTGGTGATACGGTTCCTTTCTATCATAAAGCTTTTAACAGACATCACTGCTTCGGCTGAATAAACACTCACCTCAGGCTTTAATCATTAGAGGCCATGCAAAAAAGTTTACAGAAGCACACATATCCAAACGCGATGAATACTAGGTGCTGGACAGAAGACGTTTCGGGCGCAAGCCCTTCTTCAGACAGTGTGAAGACTCTGTTTTTTCCGTTAAATCATTAAACGGTTATGTTCTACATACAGCATTTCCCTTTGATGTTGTACTCACAGTCAATATTATTCTCTGTTTCTCATAATGCAAATAATGTTGGATTTTCTCAGGCACTTTGGGGAAATTAACTTTGCTTGATGACCCTCTTATTTTCTTGGAGCTTTTGCATTTATAAGAGTTTAAATCGCAGTTCTGCCGACTGCAGCGGGCGCTAATCCGAATGTGTATCGTGTGGTAGTTGCAAGAAATCCCTCGGTTAACACTGATCGCAAGTTCCTGGCAAAAGGCGAGACAGAAGAAGACTGCCAGCCAATGGTTCCAAAAATTTACTTTGCAAATGTTTTTATTAGGAAGGAAATGCATTCAGCGTGTTTATTAAGCCTCAAGGACACACAGACAGAATGTAAACATGACTGTGTTCGTTTACAAGAAAACACCATGGGCTTCCTTTAGAGTACGACTCCATGATAAGTGCAGTGAGGTAATTTGCTAATAACATTACATTGAAGTGTCCTGAGGTCAAACAATGGGACACACAAGGCAACAACTTCACAACAAGCAGATCATAAACATATAATAAACAATATATATTCATCTTATTTAGTTTTTTTGACAATTTAAAGATTGATTAAAAGGCATTTATGTGTCTGACTGGCCAGTTTCACACATCTGTATGTAATGTAAGACAGAGGACCTGAAGGGGGATGGATTTTGTAGGACTGGCACGGGATTGGAGTCCTGATGTTTGTGTGTCTCAGATCTAACTAATTGGATTGACCTCCTTTCTGCTCTGACCACGTGGCTTAGCTTTAGTGTATTGATTGTGCTAAGTTACTCCCCTCACCGGGCTGCATTGTCTCTCCTCAGCGTAGCTCGGTGTTAGCCTAGCGACGGCCAGCAGCTAATGCTTGACATGTGGCCTACATATGGGCGTGTTGCTGATAAGACCACCTGTTCCAACTTTGTTGCAGCATGGCTAGCTTTGTGGACGGAGCTTTACTGATATGACCTGGGTGCTGGCTAATGACAGAGGGATCACAGTACAACACACACACACACAGACTCATCTGTCAGCTGAAGTTAGAGGTTAACTGGAGCTTATATACCTCACTGGGGGCATGTACAGTATCTGTCATAAGAGAGAGCTTTCTACACTGTGATTGCCAAAGCTATAAGCTATAACACAGGTATCAGTCAGTATTCTTTAAAGGTGTTTATTGGGTAAATACTATTAGGTAAGAACTAAATGTGTATGGAAACCTGTGTGAGGGACAGAAGGATAAAATTACTCATTAAACAACAAAGTAGGGTGAAAAAAGAAATTATGCTATGTCGCAAAGAAAAATTACAAACCACTGTTTTGTGATAGCCATGCACTTCCTTATTCTGTGAGCTTTTAAAGATTTCTGATAAACTGAAGATTAAATGCCAATAAAGGCCAATAAAACACTTCATAAACTTATTGGATTATCCAAAAAACACTCTCATGAAGCTTCAAACAAGGCTGTAATCGACATTTCTCCTATAACAATATGAAATGTCACAGTGAAAACAATGTGACGATGTGAAAGGGGTCGCTCATAGTGATGAACCTACAGAGAATTATCACCTGAATCTGCAGCTCCACTCAGCTTTACAGAGCTTTATAGTGAGTTTCAGCTCATTGTTTAGCTGTTCTGCTCGCAACTTTACTGTTTTGGTTCCCTCTCACTGCTCTCATAGTATCGGTTTTGGCCGCAGCAGGCAGCTGTTTTCAGAGAAAAAGCTCTAAAAACCCACTGTACACTACCTGCTCAGCAGACGTTCGTTGCTCTGATTGGTTGTAGGTCTATGCACTTGCGTCCAGAGGCATTTTGGTCTGCGCCTGTTGATAATGCTCCTTGGAAATCCAAAAATGAACTGAGGGGTTCCAGACTAATTCACATTTGCAAATTGGTCTGAAGATGTCAGGCGCAAGACACTGCTCCGTAACTGCTGAATGTGTAAATAAGTAACTTTTTGCTAACAAGTGACGATATGTCTATGTTGTGTTCACAACTTGTTTCCGCTGCCCCCAAGTGGCCAAAAAAAAAATCGGTTTTGGAGATTCAACAAAACACAACCCCAATGAGGCAAATGCCGTTTTAGGAATTCCAGTTTTCTTCCAAGATGCGTCTCCTTCTTCAGCCTCAACAGGTGTTGTTTTGTCCTCTCTGGTATTCCTCGATGAACAGATAAATAAATTGACGATCTACATTACCAAGTGCACAAGCAGCTTAAACTCAAACAGTGCTGACAGTGTCGGGTATACAGCTTGGATTTATTGATAAAAACTTTCTAGATGTAGTGATACTTGACATCAAGCCTGGCTCTCAGCGTTATGGCAGATATTTACAAACGTATCTAGACAAAATAAATGGTAGCTGGCAACCTCCAAAGAAATTCATTTTGAGAACTAGCATGAATATATTTGAATGAGCAGTAAGATCATATGGAAGACGACAGATTAGGAATGCTACAGGACGTGAATCTTTCAAGTCTACTCATGATTTTTAACCTGCTCTAACCTTTCAGCTGTGTAAAAGATACTCCTGATACCTTTTTAACATGAACAACGGGGTCATAAACATGCATTTAAATATCCCAAACCTGGTTAAGTTTCACTTTTGTTTCTGACTTTTCACAAAACTTCAGCAGAACTTGTTTTACTATCCCAACATGTAATCGATCCTTCTCGTTTTTCACTGTAATTATCCGCTCGCATCCTGTGTGCATTCAGCTCACTGTGTTGACTTGAGAAACTGGGAAAGTTGAGGCCCAGCCCATCAGTGACTGATCTGTGATAAACAATTAGCAACAGCTTTGCGCTGTTAGTGTAAGGAGACTGCTGAGCTTATAAATACTAAGAGAATGAGGTTTATATTTCTGTGGCTGAAGTGATCCTCGCTGTCCTGCAGTGTGATGCCTGTAGACGCCTTTCTGACGGAGTTCATGTTCATTTATTGTCAGTATGCAGCTTTTATTTTGTAACTTTCTTTTTGTCAGTGTTTCCAGTGTTGAATATTGAGTTTCATCAATCAAAAGGACACAAGGGGTTTGTTAGCCTTTAACTGCACTGTGGGAAAGGAAAACAAGTCTGTATATTTACCCTTTTATGGCCCATTTCAAGGATTAAATTTAGTCATTTAGTCTATAAAATGCCCATCACAGTTACCCAAAGGATTTCATTGAATCACTTGCTTTTCTCCAACCAATACACCAAAACCTAAAAACATAAAGTTTAGTGCTGAAATGATTAGTGGGTTAATCGATCAGTCAATCGACAGGAAATGAATCTGCTACTATTTTGATAGTGATTAATTGTTTAAGTAATTTTTTAAGCAAAAATACCTAACATTCCCCAGTTTAAGCTTCTAAATTGTGAGGATTTGCTCCTTTTCTTTGTTTAATGTGGTAGTAAATTGAATATTTTCGGTTTTAAAATACATAAAAAAGACATTTGAAGCCGTCACCTTTGGCTATTAGGGAATTGTTGTTGGAATTTTTCACTATTTTCTGACATTCTGTAGACCAAACGATTATTCAAGAAAATAATCAGCAGATTAATAGATAATAAAGATAATCTTTAATCTAATTAAAGTTACAGTCGAAGAAAGATACAGTTATGACACTTCCGTCCAATAAAATTGCCCCGCATGCAGCCCCGAAAAAGGACGTGATGTCACAGTTCTGATGCGTCTAATGAAAAAAAGTTGATTGAAGTAATCACAAACTGTAAACAGTGTTTGAGAGGGATGCTATAGTTTTTAGTCTGGTAGTGTTTTGTCATTCCCAAACACAGTGCATCAGTGTTTCTACTAGACGAACGAGCACATCCGCTCGGTCAAAGATGAACAAAGGTGAACTCTGACCTGTGAAAAAAAAGGAAACACATGATTGAATTTGTCCATCGTTCTGGCTTTAATTGAAGTGAATGGGAGACGCAGCGAATATTTGTAGGCTGGAAATGTGATGTGACTGTACTTGAAGACAAAGAAAAGCTTACAAGCGAGAAGCTGGAATGAGAGACTATTTCTACTTCAAAACTGACTTAAACCATTAACTGATTGTCAGAATAGTTGCTGGCTATTTTTCTGTTGATCAGAAGTCTACAGGCATCACACTGCAGGACAGAGAGGATCACTTCAGCCACACAAATATAAACCTTATTCTCTGTTGGTCAATCAATTAATTGACTCATCATTCCAGCTGTACATTGGGCTCATTCACTTTTAGAGTAAGAAAGAAACGTGTAATTTGCTGTGTGAGAATTTGAGACACTACGTATATATTTCAGTTCTAGTTGGTCTTTTCCAGTTCTTGCTCTTTCCTGACTTTCCCTTTGGTCCAAACACTGTGAATTGGGACGCGACTCCATGTTTTCCAGGACATTGCGTCCCCTCCCCTCACTCCCCCTCACTATTACATTCCACTTCACTGTATGGCGGCCAGATTTGGGAAGCTTCTTTCTGCACCTCCCGCATTTCCTCTCTTTCTGCTGATGTCTGGACTGCTTTTGCTCCTCTCGCTTCACAGTGAGCATCTCCAGGTTTTTGTTGAGAGGAGCTTTTTACTCATTTTCTCTGTGGCTGTATGGAATTACAGCTTTGACAGCAATCGTGCACGTAGGAAATTATGAAATATATCATTATTCTGAGTGTTTTGCATATGGTTTCGTAATCTCCACACAGGCGTTGACGCTCACAGACTGACAGTACTTTACACTCTCCCTTTGCGCTGCATTGAGCTGCTGTAAATGCTGGTGTACCAGCACTCACATAGATACAGTCAGAATGCAAAGAGTTGGATTAAGTTTCTCTACTAGCCCAGAAATCTGCCACCACTCCACAGATCTACCCTGTGATCCATCATGGCACACCTCCACACTCACCAAGAGACAACACCGCACACACAAAACACACAACTATGTGAGTGTGCGGTACAAAGCGTAGGAGGTTTTATACGGGGATGCCTTTTGCATTGGAACCTACAATTGTCCTGAGTTATCTCGTTCAGCCCATCCTCTCCTGCAGTCAGGACTGTGTTTGTGCTCAGCGGTGTATTTCACGTTTCCTGTTTTGGAAACATGATAATAAGCTTCATTAATGTTTCGTCACACACTTGGTTGACATGTGGAATAATGTATCAGCTACAGTTTCTAGTAGAAAACAGATAGAAAAGGGCATAATTTGTTTAAACAACAGGATCATGTTGTTAATTAACATACGCCAACTTAAGCATATGTTCTTTTCTTTTTTTTTTTCACTTTTGGCTGCAAGTAATTAGTGGTAGAAAGTAGAAAGATCTAAGTACATTAATTCAAGTGCTGCACTTGAGTACAGTTTTGTAACTTGTACTTTACTTGAGTATTTCCATTTCATGCTGCTTTGTATTTCTACTCCACTACATTTTAGAGGAAAAGAGTGTACCTTTTACTTCACTACATATATTCACATAAGAAACATATGCGAAGCTTAGAAGTACAATACGTGGTTAAAGATTAAAACAGTCATTACAAACCTAGTGTCCTTATTTCACATACAAAAGCAAAGATTAGAAAAAAGTCCAAAAATGAATTTATGAATTCTTTCCTGGCCCAATAATCATCTCACAACCCCTCAGATTTATCTTGTGACACTTTGGAGGGGCCCGACCCCTAGATTGGGAACCACTGGACTAAACTGTCTGTCTATATATAAAGTAGTTAAAACTAGCCCTACCTCAACCAGCTACACCAGTAAAATGGTGCTTACACATCAATGCATCAGTATTAACAATCTAATAGTCATATATATTAATGTATCAGTCACAGGGGACATTTTACTGCAGAACAAGTACTTTTACTTTTGATACTTTAAGTTTATTTAGCTGATGATACTTCTGTACTTCTAAGTAGGATTTTGAATTTAGGACTTTTACTTGTAATGGAGTATTTTTCACTGTTATATGGTGCATTTACTGAAGGATCTGAGTACTTCTTCTAAGAGGAGGGAGATATTGCCTGTAAGGCTGCAGCAGGTTATCCGAGCAACTTGCTGGAACTGAGAAATTGCGTATTGACACAGGCTTCTGGAGTGAGTGGGATTAGTGTTTGTTCTAAAAGATAGGCCTGTTTTCCTAATGGCTGAGCACATTTACTTAGCGCTTGTCAAACACATCCTATACAGGGAGGCAAATTGACTCCGGTCACTCACCCCTCCGTCATCATTAAAGCGCAGCGCCGACTGGAATGCCACTAAATCTGCTCCAATACTGTCAATTACATTTTTTCTCTGGTTTTAACAAAGTACATGTGGTTAAGTGTAATTCAGGGCAAACTTGAAGCATTAGCAATTGAGTATTTCTTTTTATGAGACTTTACATGTTAATTTAACTACATTTCAGAGAGAAATAATGCACTGTTTACTCCACAACTGTAGGTAATCCTAATAGTATCTTGGGAAAGAAGGTTTTAAGTACAAAACATGTGAAGTAATAATCAATAACAATTCAATGTAGGAATTTAAAGTAGCTAGAAGTATACAGAGTAGTGAGGTAGCTCCATTATTAAAACTCTTCGTAACGAATCAATAATATCACATTTTGTAAGAGACAGTTTTCAAGAATGAGTCCTACTTTTGATATTTAAGTATATTTTCTTATACTGGTTGTATAGCTTTGCTTCAATAAAGTTATTTTCTTCATTATGTTACTGTGTCTATAACTTGAGTAAAGGCTTGGACTATTTTCCCTACGTATGTACAGGCTTGTGAGGGTAGGGTATCGTTAGGATTTTATTGATATCGATATCGATACTTATCAATAATCTTATTGATACTAGTCTCCATAATTTGGTGAAAAAATAAAGACATGACATGAAAAGATGTGAAAAGATTCAACTCTTATTTTATTATTACTCGTTTTTTTGCAGAAATAAGTTCAGTTGATAATGCGTCTCTGGAAGGGGGGTGGTAACTGGGGTTAAGGGCTGTGGTCATCTCCCTACAGTTGAAAATATTAACAACCAGCAATACAAAATGAGTTATGTCTGGTTGTCTGGACAGCTCACACTAAAACTTAGGCTACCTAGCAGTTAGTGATTTATGCTATGCTAGCTACTGGCTAACGTTACAGAGCATACCTAAACCAACGGGACTCCACTGTAGTGAAGGGCTGTACATCTTTCACGATGAACTTGGCGACAGCTCTGTGACATTCTGCTGTTTTTTCCTGTTTCATTTTCCTCGTCTAGCGATGGAGAACGGGTTGGACTTCGGTGTCTGACTTCTGCTATCCGCTGACGAAGCTGTGGCTGCTGCTTGACTGACGTTGTCTATGGAATTTAGCAACATACATTATTTAAAAGTGCTTAAAATCGATGCTAACTCTGTCCTTACTGACTGTCCTCAGTTAATATCTATAACCAGTGTTACCTTGACTTGTCGCGACAGTCGCCTTTTTAGTTTGGCAGATCCCGTCTGCCTTACAGCCAAGAGGCTGCACTGTGGACGCAGGTCCAGCGGCCGCTTTGCGAAAGCAGTCAAACACGCTGAAATGCTGCACATTTAGAGAATGTTGTATTTGTAAGTGTTTCATGGGGTTGCTGCTGTTACCACTTTTACATGAAACTACCTTTTTACATATATTGCATCTAGCTGCATTTTCATTCAGTTTAGTAAAGTGAGCCCCCACTTTTGAACACACAGTAAACACGGGGTTACCTAATGTAATTGACTGACACCAGCAGCTTCGTCATCATTAGGGGGCGGTTATTGGACAGCTATTGGAATGAACATTACGTAAATACCGATAGCAGCACCGTTTGTCCAGGAGCTTCTCAAAATTTCAGTACTGACCAGTCAGGAACCGGTACCAATTTAAGACCGGTTCTCGATACCCATCCCTATGTGAGGGCCTTTATGTCTTTGTTTAAGGGCTGAAACTAATGTTTATTTTCAATATTGATTTTTTTTTTTTTTTTAGATTAATCAATCAATTGTTTAGCCTGTAAAATGCCAGAAAATAGTGAAAAATCCCCAGTGCCCGAGCTGACGTCTTCAGATTGCTTGTTTTGTTCAACCAATGGTCCAAAATTCAAAGATACTCAGTTTGCAATGATACAAAACAGAGAAAAGCAAAAGCTTTTCAAAGCTTTTTGACATTGGTCTATTGAAATTGCTCGTTGCATCGGGTAGAAGCGTGTGCAAAAAGTACAGGCAAATTAACATCCACTACTGTCAAACATTGCATGGCCCTACTAGTAGTAGTAAGTAGTAATTAACACCACAGGAAACCCCAGACAAAATTGCAAAGACCAATATGACTACGTGTGTGTGCAACAATGGTAATGGACAGAATATGGGACACACCATGTGTGATGAAAATCTGGCCGGCTTAACTGGAAGCTAACATATAATAATGTCACAGTGAAGATAGGTGATAACGTTGTTACAGTCATTGTGCTTTTGGAAGCTGTAGTTAGTGGCGCTATTGTAATAAAGGCATTATATTATAGGTAAGTGTGCTAACTGGTAACTCCAGTGTATGTTTATTTCGTCTTTTTCTGAAAGATCAGCCGCTGCCCAAGTGGTTCTGGACTGAAGATGAAATGCCAGGCCCCAGCTCAGCCAACAGCAGGGCTGGAGCCAGTGTCTCACACCTCTTTTATAGAGAAGCCTCTGCACCACTGTGTACGTTAGGATCTGAATCCTATTTCCTAGAACATGGTGACCAGTAAAAAGCACCAGAGTGTGACTGACTCACTCTTTCTGAAGTCCACAGCTGTACTTGAACCTGACATTCTCCCCACCCAGCTATTACAATAAACATTTTGAGTGACGAGGGCATGAATGTGAGAGAGCAGCATGTAAAGGGATTTTGCTGTGGAAGCTATTACGTCATCAAAGTGTGGAGGCTTGTAAATGTTGGTGCTAGCCAATAAAATCTCCTTTTAATAGCAGATAGTCACTGCGTTATTCAAAACTGACAAGAAAAACCTCACCTCTCTTGTTTTCACTCTTTGCTGTGTGAAATATCATATTTTACGTGAAAGCACACCCCTTTCTTCTTTTTTTTGTGTGTCCTGTAGACCTGAATCAATCAGTCGATCAACAGAAAACTAATTAGCATCAATTTTGATAACTGGTTCTTTCTCAAAAGAGCCGTGTGGGTGTTATGAATGAAAAACAGTTGTTTCTCTCAGATGCTTGTCCAGCTGCCTCTGTGACTATCGGCAGGACGGTATTAACACTTGTGTTTCTAACTGAACTTATGTAGTAGCTGGACTTTATTCTTGGTGAAGCAGATAATATGGCCACATGTATGAATATTACCCTACTTTTACCCAATTAACAATCAGTCAGACATTGTAGTTACCTGTTAATGTGCACTTACTCTTCAGTGAAAAGGGCTTTTGGTGAGGCCACACCCATGTCTGCAGTGCTGCATTGTGCTGGCAGAGATTCAAGATGAGGGCTCAGACTCTGTGTGTGTGTGTGTGTGTAACTCTCCCTCTCTCTCTTTCTGTCTCTGTCTCTGTCTGTGTGTGTGTGAGTGAATGTGGATCAATACGAGTAATGCTGGCCCGGTGACCCAGTCGCACCCTGCTCAGGTTAGCTTCTGGTTTATTGTTTGTGTGGCGGGTGTCATTGATGCCAGCTGAAGGAACGCCTGTGTATAGAAACTAAATTACTAATTAGTAATTTACGAAACTAAAACTAAATTCTGACAGTTGTCGAGTGCAGGTGATGAAAACACTGAGCACATTTGCCACAGAAATGTTGTCTGGATCAGGTTCAGTTGTGGGTGTGTTGTGATGAGTTTTGAGTTATCAGATTATCTACCAAGGGCTTCAGGCTAAATGTGCCCTAACAATTAGGGCTGCAGCTAACGAGTCATTGATTGTGTTGTCTATAAAATGTAGGAAAATAGTGAAAATGCTCATTTCCAAAGCCCAAGGTGACATCTTCAAATTGTTTGTTTTGTCTGACCAACAATCCAAAATCCAAAGACTTTCGGTTTGCAATCATGTATGACAAAGAAAAGAATAAAATCCTCACATTTGAGAAGCTGGAACCAGCAAATATTTGGCAGTTTTGCTTAAAAAAATGATACGATTTTCAAAATAGAAGGCGACATCTTCAAATGTCTTGTTTAGTCCAGACCAACAGTCGAAAACCCAAATATTTTCAGCTTACTATTGTAAAAATGAAAGGAAAAAAGCAAAAATTCACATTTGAGAAGCTGAAACCGATGAATTTTCTGTCAATCAATTTATCAAAAAACCGTTTCAGATCTAGTTGTGAGTGTGTTTTCTGTTCCAGATTTATACCTCATCTCCCCTCAGACTCTTTATGTGGCTCATTATTGCAGTGGGTGCAGTGGTCAGTCTGATATTTGACTCAACAATCGGGTCTTGTTCCTCTATCTGCTGGTGGAGTGACTCACGGCGCTGAGCTGAGCCTGTGGGCTGAGTGGAAGGAATGACAGCATTTCATGACTATCAAACATCAGCTCCTCCTGTTTTGGTAAAACCCAAAACTGCAGAAAGCCGGTCTAATGAAGACTGACAGTGAAGACATTTTAAACGTACTCAGTCACATATGTGTTCAAACCCGAAACATCAGTCTGCATCTTGTTAACCCTTCAGATCCTATTAAGACTGGACAGGTTGTCTTTTTAAACATGGGCTGGATAAACTGCTGTTATCACTGAATATGACAGGTGGATTAAGGTTCCTCTCTCGAGTTGTTTTTTATTTCACTGTGAATAAGTTTATATGAAAACAAATTGTGGGAGCTTTCTGGTTTTGGTCATTTATTCTGGTTTACTTTAATCAATATTCATGTTTTATTGAGGGTAAAATAATTATATCAAACAGTTCACAGTTTTTTGTTTTTTTAAACAGATTCTTTAGTCTAAATTCTTTAGTCTAAATGACCAATACGTACCAAAAGTTTTGGAATTGGTCCAGTTCATCGCCTCTGCCGGCATCCGAGAACGGACTGCAACGTAATCCTTTGGGGCAACTGAGCTCGTGAAAAGTCCGTCCACTAAAAGTGCTTGTTTTTGCCACTGACAGGCTCAGACTGCTATTCGAAGTGTCTGACATTATGGAAAGGATCCCTACAGAGACAGACCGTTTGTTAAAGAGTGAGATCCTTTTTTTTAAACCAGAAACAGAAAGTCTCGCTCAAGGAAAAGTCTGTCTCTGAAATCTCGCAAGAGGGTCGAGTTGTTTCCGGAAGACGAAAGGATCTTACTCTTTGTTTAAAAAAACAAAAAAAGGGCCCAGGTTTAAAAATAAGAGTTTCACTCTAACATACTGTGAATTATGATAAACCACGGAAAGAGAAAGAAGACCGCCAAGTTGAATCGCGCTGCAATAGTGCAAGAGTATCTAAGCACCTTGAGGATACAGTCACACTATATATTTTGCCTTGATTTAACACCGTGGGAAATGCCCTGAACTACTCGCACAAGTGAACTGTGATCTACATTTCTTTCTTTACATCTTTCTCTGTTTTTTCTTCTCTTCCTCTCTGTCCCACTCTTTCTGTCTCCCCCTTTCCTCCCTCCTCATTTCTTCATCCCTTTCTGTGCCTCTCGTTTACCTCATCTTATTACCACGAGGAAACACTGCACTATTGTTTACCCCAGAATGTCCCGGTAAAGTTGAAACAGAAACAAGAAGCTCCCCACTCCCGTTTGTCCTGCCACACTTTGTGCTCCTTTTGAGATTTGAGAAAAAGAGTTTCTTTGGTTCTTGTGTCTTTGGGCCACATTAACCTCTTTTCTCACACTTTAGAAGCCGAGCACTCTTATGTAACACTGGGGTCAAAAGTTCAGTTGAGGACATTTTTTTCTTCTTCTTTGAAATTGTCACATGGCAGAAAGAACAGGAATAATGAGGTGAATGACTGAAGAACAGAGCAGACAGTGTGTGCCAGTGTGAGAAATGACATTGCGTCAAAGGCATCTTGACAATGTTTGAAATAAATCCTGTAAGGCAGCTGTGCTTCACAGAAAAGGAACGGGCCTCTGCTACAGCCCACACAGCAAAGGACAGACTTCTAGTTACACTGCAGAAAGGCAGACCAGCCGTCATGACGTTATGATTTTTAGGATTTTTTTTCAATGTAATGGCCCAAAGTAGTTTCTCGTCTGCACTTAAGCTGGAAGATATTTCCCAGATAAGTTGCAGGTGCAGAAACTGCCGTCTCACCTGGACCTGAATTGCTCTGAGCTTAATCTTCAAATCTTATCTTTTAAAAAAAAAAAATGGTGCTGGCAAATTCTTCACTTTATTTTTTACTTTTATAAAAACAATCTGTTTTATTTTTCAAGAAATTCTTATAATGTGATCTTACAGTATCAGTGTTCTTTAAGTCCTGCACACATTTCAGCTGTTGTACATTACAGATCAATAGACAACAGTTTGGATGGTAAATGGAAATGAATATTTTAATTTCAAATGAAATGTGGGAGGAAACATTCAAAACCAGACATAGGCAAATAAGCCCAACATGGAGGGAATTTGAAGATCAAAACAAGGTGTTTTAAAACTCCTCTTTGTCAAAATACAGTATAATGATTCATCTGACTTCTGTTGGAAGGGTTGTGGCTTGGTAGGAGACTTAACCCATACAATTTGGGACTGCCCAAAACTCAATTTTAGCAAAATGATTTTGGGTGTTAATTTGACTCCAAATAGTTTGTTTATGTGCTGGAGAAGATTGCAGCAAAGCTTCAGTTGTAAACTGAGATATTTATGGGGACCACTTGTACAGGCGTTATACAGATTATTAGCAGCTAAAACTAATACAGCCTAAAACAACAGTTGTGCTGTAAATCCAAACTGGATGAAGGTTGTAAAGGTCAGTGTTTGTTTAAACTGTTTTAAATAGGTGCTGATTCAACTGCATGCATGTCGTTTCTGGTGCTGTTGAACTGCATGATGCATAGAGGTGTTTCTATTTAGCCCACCTTCATGGATATAAATGGGTTGGACACAATAATAGAAACACCTGTCAGTATAATGCGAGTAATGCAATTCAAGAGCACTACCAATCGATTTATTAACTAATTGTTTCACCTCTAACTGCATCACAGACATCACTGTCTAATTTGTCCTTCTCCATAGGGTGTAAACACAAACATACATTAACAGTATGTGTTAACTTTTATTACCTGAGTTCAGTTCCTTGGGATCCTGAGCTCCTGGGACCGGGAGAGGCCCAGTGTCGGTCTTAATTTCCCATTTCAGTTTCCAGTTGTGTTGAAATGTCACCTCCCTGCTCGCGACCACACGTGCATCTGAGCCCAGTCATCAACATCTCTAATTTTAGCTGTGTTTTACAGAGATCTCCCACAAACACACACACACGTGTGACTTTTGATTCTCTCTGTGTGCTTGATGTCTGCTGTTGTTGAGCATCAGCTCTTTGGGTGTGTGTGTGTGTGTGTGTGTGTGTGTGTGTGTGCTGGCGGGGGGGAATTCAGTGCCGATGGGAACTTAAAAAGAGGGCTAACCTTCAATTTAGCTGAGACTCATATCTCCCCACTCCAGCTGTATAGTAATAATCCAGACTGAGTTACACTGGAAAGCAGCAGTAACAGAGTTGAAAATGTGAATGTCTCTTTAATAAAGCTGTATCACCGTTGTTATGATTTCCTCACCAGAGCTAGTTGCTCTTTTTGGCTTTCACTGAATCACTGTCTTAGAAGACATTAAAGCCAGTTTGATGCTTCAAACTGGAAATTGGATTTAAGAGCGATTATAATTTAATTTTCTTTTTTGTTTTTGGAACCGTAGTTCAGTTCAGTAATGATTTAAACTGTGTATTCATTTCTGCACAATTAAATAAATATAAAACTATCTTATTTCTCCTATAAGGTGACGTTAGTAACTGTAGCCTTTAAAACAGGGTTCGTACAAAGTCTTGAAAGTTTGGAAAATGCTTCATTTTAACTGTTAGGCCTATGTTTTCAAGGTTATGAATATGCTTGAATTTGAATATACTCCTTGAAAAATGCTAGATTTTCAACATAATCTGGTGTTTCATCATCTACACAATCACTCATGTGAACCAAAAATCTTTTAATATTTGAAAAGAAACGATCCCGTCGTCATATTTGTTTGTTGTCTCCTGGTATTTATAGTAACAATTTGAATAAATGGAAATTTTTGGTTTAAGTACCTTGAAAGTGCTTGAATTTTAATCTCAAAAAGCTGTATGAACCCTGTTAAAAGCAAGTTTAAAACCTTGTAATTTTCAGCTGCCTTCTAATCTTCTGTTAATTATTTATTTTATATGTCAGATTGGCATGGTTATTTATCGCTGTGTGGATGAATCGATGTTTGAAAAATGAATTGAGTTCTGTTATTGTTTTGAATAAGTTGCTCTCGGAGGCGTTTGTCTGCTTTCTGTCTCACACTCTTTTTTGTTTTTGTTCTTTTGTTTTTGTCACTATATAGATATTGTAATCCCGTGTGTGTGTGTGTGTGTTTAAGAAGTGTTTGACCATCTAACCACAGCTGTAATAAGTTGTTTGCTAATATAAAGATGTTAGGATCTTAGACGCCATTACCGGTCGTATTTGCTGGTGTTTGAGTTTGTTTGTCCGCTGGTATTCGTGATGTGTGAGAGAACGTGATGGAGAGAGAGAGTGAAATCAGAAGAAACACAAACAAAGTAGGGATCAGATGCCAGAGGGAGGCAGTAAGAGGAAGTTGACCACACACACACACACACACACACATACACACACATCTTTATTGCAGATAAGGAATTACTGGGCAGCCTACTGCGCTGACTCACCACTGAAGAAAACAATGCTGCCACCCACATCACAGTACAGCGAGTCCTTTGGCCAATCAGAAGCATTTTCTCAAGCTTTCTCTCTGAATGAAGAAGATGGATCAGGTCCGACTTTAGATTTTGAAATCTTGACTCCAGTCGTTCAGCCTTGACAATTTAGTCCAATTTGTGTGAATGATAAACACAGTGTGACGATGCAACAGTCCTATAATGTGCATGTATTTTATTGTGTTGGGGACATTTTAACTCATGTTTCATCGCTGTCAGGTGAAAACACACAAACTCCAATTTTAGTGTTATTTAGCTTTAAGAATCACAGTGTTTCACGGCGGGTTGAGAACATTTTCCTGTCCCCTGGGCTCATGAATTCTTTGCAAAATCCAAACGCTTAACTCAAACAACAAATAAGGCTTGTGTCTGTGTTCCTGGAAAGTGCTTTCTTCTGTGTTCCTGACTTTTTAGATGCATAATTTCCTCTGGTACTCAACATTACACTGCTGCTATTACTGCAGATGTTAACATCTTCTCTTTAGGCTAGCCTATCTTGGTCTTTCTACCTTTTAGATCCTTATCAGTAAGCATTCATTCAGAAATGCATATCCTACAGTATATGGTTTGTTGTCATGGCTCTCTCCCCACAATTTCCTGCCTCACATAGTCCCACTTTTCAACGATGAAGAACTTCTTTCACAGCCCGGAGGATAAGAAGACTTCTTTTAGGATTCATACACACAGGTCTACAATTTATGGAATAGCATGGGAAATTAATTTGCTAATTTCAAGGTTTTCTGAAAGTTTGAGATTTGGATCTGTCTGAGGGGCCCGTGTAACTCAGGAATGTGGCTTTTTCCACTCATCTTCTGTAATTCAGGGAGGTTTATGTTATATGAGAGATGTCTCTGATAGCTGAGGAGTCCTGGAGATCCGTGATTATTTTTCTATTATGCCTGGCTTTCATCTCCATCCCTGGGACTAATGTTCACTTCCTTCTGACTAACTCAGGAGGACTTTCTGATTGAGCCAAATACTTTAGTCAGCCATTGCACTGAACAAAAGACCACTGCCTTTTCTGATTAGGTTTTTAGTGTTTTTTCTCTCATTGTTGTCTCTCTTTCTTTCTGTCACACACATACTTGTCAGCCGTAGTCCACTGCTTTCCAAACCTTTTAAAGGAATTATTTGACATTTTGGGAATAAAATACGTTTGTTCGCTTTTTGGTGGAGAGTTAGATACCACCAGAAGATCGATACCACCTCGTATCTGTCCGTTAAATACTGTATAAGGCTAAGCCCTGCAGCTTGTTAGCTTAGCTTAACATAAAAAGTGAAAACGGGGAAACGGCTAGCGTGGCTCTGTTGTAAGGAATCAAAATCTGCCTCATTTTAACGAGATCCTTTTCACGTTATAACTACATATTTAGGAAGGTATTATGACTTATTTTCCCATTAGCCTATTATACCGTACCAAATAATTACATTTCTCCAAGAAACCTTTCCTGTGATAACAACATATCACTTTATCTTTATGTCTTAACTTTATGTTTCTTTTTTCCTCCTTCAGGCTGTAGTGTGAGAAATGTCATCTTTGGTACAAGCACAGTAACTGCATGTGCTTACAATAGTATGCACACAGAATTATGCAGTATAAATAGATGACTACAGTTTTAACAGAACTTGAAGCTGAACAGAAGTTCAAATCCCCAAACAAACAAGCACTGAGGTTTGTGGCAGTTCATTCGAGCCTGACGCCTTTTGCCAGAATTGCACAGCTTGTCAAGCCTGACGTCTATGTTGCTAATGTCACTGGACCATCAGATCGGTTCCCAGGGGTGTTTGAAGCAGAGTGACGGTGAGTTTACTGAGACTTATGGAAGACAGCTTTTCTGACAGTAGGTTACAAAAAGCTTGATATTTAAACAAAGCCTACAGCCAAACACTGGTACATTTTTTTAAATGGCTGAATCACATTTTCCTGTGTCACTTGGTGGTTCACAGTGTTTTGCATTGACATGCTTTGCAAAAATCTGCCGAAAAATGTAGACATTTGTATCTCTTAACTGTAAACAGAGGCACTTTTCTTAATCCACAGAGTTGTTAACGGTTGGATATATTTAAATCCTTATTATTAAGATAAAGGATCAGCAATTCTAATCTAGAAAAAGTTTACACTGTCATGCTACAGCTTGTCAGTGCATTCAGTTACTGTACTTTAATATTTGAACAGTTTGTTTTAGGGTTGGACACTAATTTAACTAACCTATCGACTATTTGATTGATCGACTAATCGACCGTGACCTAATGAGATTTGCCTCAGCTGTCATGTTGTTAGCATGCTAATACACTAAACTAAGATGGTGAACATGGTGAACATTATACCTGCTAAACATCAGCATGTTAGCATTGTCATTTAGCTCAAATTCCCACTGTGCCTAAGTTCAGCCTCACAGAGCAGCTAGCATGACTGTAGACGCTTAGAAGTGTTGTTAGGACGTCGTCCAGCAACAGTTCATTTTCTACTCAAAGTAGAAAAAAAAAACAGTCTCACATACATTCATTGCTCGTATTGCATGGAGGAGAAAAGCCTCTTAAATGTTTTACGCTGACGGTTAAACCTGTGCACATCCTACCTCAAACACATTATAGGGCACTGTTTTGACAGAAGCAGCCACTGCCAGAACCCACATCCCACCGTGCTTTCACTTAGCTGGGAACCATGACTGCAGATCCCCCCTGTGATTAAACAACCACAGTGACCACCACAGCCCACTCAGGCCGGCATGACCTTAGGTGTGAGATTATAAGGGGCATGGTTACAAATTAGCCTCAGGAGAAAGCTATCTGCCCACACACGCTGTGACATAACCGTGATACATGCTGGGCTGGGTCACTTGCTATTTCACCCTATTGTTGACATCCGGTGTGCATACTGTGGTGGATGACTAGGCCGGGTAATAAGCTTGGAAAAGGATATGAATCTACAAAGGTTAAATGAGCAATGCCTCTTTGAGTAGCTATTGAATCACACAGATGCTCCGTGGCTACTGTCAGAGAAGGAATGCTAAAAATTTGGTGACATTTTCAATTTGCACTCAGTGAGTCAGAAGAATGCCGTCTCTGTATCTCATCATGGCCCATTTCACTTAAGTAACTTTGAAATTCAGACAAAGCATTTCTCTGTGTAGTTTGGGGCCATGCTGTCACATGACCTCTAAACACAACCCAGCATGGAAATTCATTTGTAACCCCTAAGCAATTAATGACTTACTAAAAGATAATCCCTTTGTGAGTTAAATCAAGCAGGCTTTTGTCTGCTTTCTATCTGAGCGCCTAGCGTGACCCCTCCATCCGTTTGAAACGCTCCCTGCAGACTCGACCCAGGACAAAACAGTCTGTTTTCCTGTTTTCACTTTCCTCTCCTCTCCTCTCCTCTCCTCAAGATGCTGCTAATGAAGTCATCCTCACATGATTAAAGGCCATGTGTCTCTGCTCCACACTGCATGAGTCAGAGCAGACAAAGACCTAATTACCTCACTACAGACAGAAGCATTAATAGAATCTGGACTGATCGCCTCTGTGTAATGCGGTGCTGGAAGTCTAATTGATTTTCAAGAAGAGAAACTTTCAGTTTTCGGCAGTTTTTTCTGGTAGAGATCTATGACCCTGTACATATATTCCTAATGCAAACATGTATTTTTTTTTGGCAAAACTAGTGATGTATTGATCTGATATGCTAAATATTTAGAGATAAATTTAATGAGGCATATCGGCCTTGTTCAATGGATCAGGTCCCAATGAACAGTTTCTTTTTATTCTATGTCGTCACAGAATTGGAACGTGGCAACTTCTGCAGTTGTCGAAAGATTGTGAAGTAGTTCAACTTAATCAATCAAAATGTTATGTTATATATATACACACACACACACACTTGTGTTTAACACATTAAATAGGATTACAGATAGGTGTGTGGCTGATCTTTAGTATATTTATTGTCACAATGACCAATAAGCTACAAGCTAAATAAGCTACAAGTAATAAGGATTTAAGGATAAAATGGTTGAAATGTCCAAGTGGTAGTAGTACAAATGCGACCAAGCTTGAACATGTTTAATTCCAGGATTACTGTCTTGTATGAAAAGAATATCCATTTTTATGTAATTATTAGTGTTGTAATTATTGAGTTGCAAAGTGGGAGGAGCCATATTGGATGGCTAAAATTCCCATTCATTTTCCCCATAGACAATGTAACGTGACTCTCAGTTGGAGCACTTCCGAGGCTCGGATCGGATCGAAACTCTCCGGGTTGATTCATCAGTACAAAAGGGTAACGACTGCGACTATCTGGTTCTTTGACAAAAAGTCGAAGACACAAGCCTGTATACATAAAAAGTTCGGGGGAGAAGTTAACTATGACTCCCAACGTGCATTTCAGCAAGAAACATCCAAACACCGAGTTTAAAGTTCTGTTACATGCGCTGCTAACGGCGTGAGACATCTGAAGATGACCGTGTTGAGAAAACTGAAAACACAATCTGTAGTTTAACTCAATTCTGTTTTAAATTTTGTGGTCAATTTTGGATGAATTCATTGACTATGCCATTGTGTTTTGTTCCCAGCTGCACCGACAAAGTGTTTGACTCCTCTGAACAACTTTGACCGAGTCTGTAGACGGACACATTACACCCAGAACACACTGGCACCATCTCAAGCCTGTCATTGGTCTGCCTTTGGCTCACTCTGTGGTCAGAAGCCA
The DNA here is from genome assembly GCA_002120245.1 of Maccullochella peelii. NCBI lineage: Eukaryota > Metazoa > Chordata > Actinopteri > Centrarchiformes > Percichthyidae > Maccullochella > Maccullochella peelii. The sequence goes on along the minus strand of LKNJ01001072.1, from coordinate 315,795 downwards.
AGAATAATGTTGCTGACCTGCTGGAGTGACTGAAGTGGTGTGAATCATGTCTGTACAAACAGTTTTAGCTCTTCTGTCTCTTTGAGTCTTTGTCACAATTTGAAGGGGAAAAAAATCCACCCTCAGATTATCTTCCACTGTCATGTGTTAGAAATCTTATTAGTTAATTTGAAATTATGTGGTTTTGTGTTGTAGTCTTCCCACTTTACCTCAACCTGCCCTGTCTACTTGAGCTTAAGTTAGTGACTTAGATTTCACAGAATAACTTTTGACAACTCCCACAGGAGAAGGAACAAGAACAGATTTGCATTGTTGTGGGTTGTTTTCGTAGGTGGAAAGAGCAAGAGTCAGAGTGCAGTAAAAGTAATTTTTGCAGTTGAAGCCACTGAAAGCACAACTTTTCTTGTGGCTGCTTTGCATTGGGATCTGTTTGGGGTTACCTTGAGTGAAAAAATGTCTTCTGCCACTGACTGTTTGATGTTTTTGTCTGTTGACCTGTGACTATAGATTGCTCTGTTGCTCTTCAGCAAGGGAGCGTACAACTTCTGATGTTGTGAGGACAGTGTGACAGATGTTACAGGCGATATCTTTTCTCATTCTTAGAAATTTAAATGGAATTTTCTTAGTCATGACATTGACTAACTAGTGACTACTGACAGCTGGCTCGCTCTAGTGACTTATTACATTTATGTTGATTAAACTTTTCTTGCATGTTGGCGAGAACCTCCCCTCCAGAGGTCAGTTGTGACATATTGTCCCTTCTGCTGTGAGATTTGTGTTTTATTGTCGTTGATATGGAGCTAGCCAAGTTTAGAAAGAATACAAACTGTCGGCTGTAAAAATGTCTTCTTAAACTATGCATCTTTTTTACACAGTCCAGGTGGACGAACACACAGTGCCTGATCATAAATCAGCTCTCAGTATTTTAGTTGTTCCACATCCTGCTTCCTGCTGGCCTAACACAAAATGTTGAATGTCAAGCCATTTAATGAAAAACACTGAAAGGTCCAATATCTGACTTGTCTGACCCGAGTTCCTCACCCTGTCTGCCAGCAGGTTGTTGTTATGAGCGCTTTAGTGCTTGGTTTTTATTGGCTCTCCATTCAGGAAGTTCTTACTACTTAGGGACGCTGACTGATGCTAGTCTGGCCTTGTCTGACCTGTGGTTCCTGAACCAGGCAGGTGAACAGAATACCAGCTCCTCCGGGAATATCGAACGCATCAGGCATCACATTTTAAAAACCCACATTTCTGGATGTGAAGTGATATCATCACTGTTCCTCAGTTTGACCTTGTGTGCTCTGTCTTTGTCCAGACAGCAGAGTTAAATATGTTTTTCCACAGTGTCTGCCCATTTTAATGATTTGTTCAGCTTAGTGAGTCATAAATGAAGGGCGAGTTCATTGTTGTGATCCAGTAGTACAGAGGCCAAAGTGTCCTGGGTTCTCCTCCGTCCTGATTCTCAAAAGCATCTTAATGGTATGATCATCTTTGCCCATAGACTTACAATGGGACAGAGAAGAGATCATTGAAAGAATCAGACAAAAGATCTGCACACTGTACTAATAGCTCCCAGCTATTTTAGTTAAGCAACTTCTATCTTCGTCATGCTTTGTCAAATCACCATCACAAAGCAGAACAAGCAATATATAGACACGAACACATTCATCACTCAGGTGATTGTGGTCTGCACGATGTGTTTGTGTCTATAATTTTCTTTTTCTGCTTTTCGTGTTTTTTATAGCACTGCATTTTAAATACATAGGTCTTTGAAATTTTGCAACGGACTACCCTACGTGCCTTGTACTATACCCTGCGTATTTGCAATTGAAATGCATTGCAAACTGTGAGTCAACGATCATTGAAAAAAACACTTTTGGTTTGCATTGCAGCAACTAGCCAATCATGACCCACCGTGAAACAAAACTCCATGATGTTGAAATTCAAGTGAAATTCAGCGCCGTTTCAGTTGCAAATTTGTACATTAGGTTGCACCTGAATCCCTATAATGTTGCCTGTTAGCTTTGTATTAACCTTCTCCTAGCATGCTTGTACGTTAGTAAGTGGCTTGGTGAAGGGTGGGGTCACAGAGGGGTGTTTTCCCATTCCGCAGACGCAGGGCTTGGGGAAGCTCTAAGTGATTCACTGAGGAATTTGTTTACTTGTGGCGAAGCTACAAATAACTACAGGGTTTATATAAGGGGCAAAAAACTACTTCCCCTCCAGGCAGCCATACAACATAAACAGAGCCGTGAGGGGAAATACTGGACCGTCTTATTAAAGCACAACCACTACACATGTTCCACATGGCCACATGGATCCCATTACTCACTGAGGAGCTTTTTTCCATCAGGCCTGCTGGCCCCAGCTCCTTCATCCTTACTCTGGCAATTTGTCTGACTCTGACTTGAATAGATCTTAAAACCATGTTATTAATCTGTCTCAGACTGACGCTGTTTGAAACTATGTAAGAGGAAAAGCTTCCCCCGCGCCATCCAGGCTGACAGCGTTTCAAGACGATGTTTGGCACGAGGCCAAAGTCTCTGTGTGCTTGACCCACAAACAAATTATTCACACCTAAAGTCAACCAGAACTTCACCTCAAATGCCTGTCACTAACCTGTGTATATGTAATATGTGGCCTCTTCCCATGTATTTTTTCCAGTGTGTAGTTGTTTTCATCTCACCACGTCTTTCTCTCTTTCCCCTTCAGGCGTTTGGGAACGCAAAGACAGCCCACAATAACAACTCGAGTCGCTTTGGCAAATTCATTCAGGTGAACTACCAGGAGAGCGGCACTGTGAGAGGGTAAGGAACCAGAGTCAAAATGCTTTTCATTTTCCTAAATCATGATTTGACGTTAACCATTTTATTGTACTTTTTTTTTCAGAGCATATGTGGAGAAATACCTCTTGGAGAAGTCAAGGCTGGTCTATCAGGAGCACAATGAGCGGTGAGCACTGCTCAGAAAAGCAGATCATAATCATCATCTTAGAAATGCAGAACTAAAGTACATGGTTTTGTTAAGCAGGAAGAGACCGCATCACTTCTGAGCAATGGTAAATAAATACAAATAAAAATGACTAACTGTCAAATGATGGGCGCCAGATTTCTGACACACAACTTGCTCAAAAACACGATCCATGTACCGCTTGTGTGACATTTATTCCAGAAACATTTTTTATATAATATATACTTGTAATATATTGTATAAACACTAATGTAAATATGGATGATGTTTAAGGTCCCAGATATGGACAATATGTCAACAAACTAGGTTGTGTCAATCTACACTTTTCTTAAAACTTTATTCACTTACTTAGAAGAAAGTATAAAATAAATGGAGTTTGAATTTTGGAAAGAAGTCCATCTGAGTGAATGTAACTCAGAAAGCCAGTTGTTTGAGTTTGCCAAAATGTGATTTATGAAGTGAATTGAGCTCTTAGTGGGGCTGGGTTTGAGAAGGGTTAACCTCACCAAGGGGGGCTCACAGTGGGCCCCCTGCATTTGCCACCTCTTATTAAGATGTATTGCTGACTCCAGGCCCGTAAAAGTGTGTGTGTGTGTGTGTGTGTGTGTGTGTGTGTGTGTGTATTCCAAGAGGACTTTGGTTGTACAGCTGCTGCACACTTTTGACTTTTACACTGTAAAGTGTGCACACAAACACACTGAGATACATGAGCTGTCATGATTCTATTTTCTAGTTTTTGCTAAACGTTAGCAGGCCGCCAAGCTAACTGTACACCTATTAGCGTCCTGCTGTTGCTAACTAACATTTTAGTATTTAGCTTTTTTGTGTTTTATCCTAACATTTACTACTACATAACTACTATTGTAGCATGTTAGTTTGCTAACTGTTAGTTTGTTCAAATGCTGACAGTAGTTAGCTAACATGCTAAACGTTAACATGCTCACTGAAGGCATGCTAAAATTACCATTGTACAGATGAGATGAACCCCTTTTTATTTAGGTAACAACGTTATTATTATTAGTAGGAAACTAAGAATAGCAAAGTCGTCTCTCCATTTGCAGTTTTATGTTATGTGGATAAATGCTTTTACGCTGTATTTTTTTAATTTTAGTGCTAATATCTTACTACTTTTGCTAACCAACTAATTAACCATTTCAAAAAGGAAATACTTTTCCCATCTTTACATGGCATTCTCATATATAAACACGCAAAAGGAACATTTTGATTAGTTAACAATAACGCTTGCTTTTCTTATGAGTTTAAATGTAACTGACCATAAGTGAAAAATATTCTTTTTTTGTTGTTACCTGTTTTTTTCTTTCAGAAACTACCATGTGTTTTACTACCTGCTGGCAGGATCAAGTGAAGAAGAGAGGAAAGCCTTTCACCTCAAGAAGCCTGAAGAATACCATTACCTCAGTCAGGTGGGACCTTCACAATCCCACACAATAAACTGTTTATTTAAGAAAAATATGAGATCAACAAGTTATCTTGCCTTGTTTTGTCTTACACTGGTTGTTGTCAATTTCTGTTTGCGTTTATATGTCTTTATGAGTTTTGTGTTATGTGCTGTGATGATGTGTTTGCCGTAGTTTTCATTTATTTGTCGAATTTTGTGTTTGTCTGTGTTTGTATTGGTGTCGTGTCACCAGTCCTAAGACCCCAGCAAACCAAGTACAGTCACCTCCGTGTCTCTGCAAACAGGAAAGAGAGAGAAATCAGAACACAAAAGAAACACATTCCACTGTTGGTTGCTTTCAACACCCACTATATAGTCCCACACACACACACACACACACACACACACACACACACACACACACGAACAAAAGGTGCCAAATCTCTTCACTTGTTTCAGAGAGATGGGCAGGAGTTTTATTATTTTAAACTTGTGCTCATTTCATTGTGTATTACTTTGTGTTTTATGGGTGTATCTGCATGTCTGTGGGTTTCACGTTCACTTTGGTCTTCATTTACTCACCTCACCCCTGCACCATCACTGACAAATGCAAACACAATGACGGAGATAAAGACAAAAATAGTGTTTGTCACTTATATCTGCTGCTTGCATTGCCCACAGCGAAAACAGGTTTAACATAACTATGAAACAAAGCCACAGTAAACACAAACATGCACACACATTACGTGTATGGAATGTGGATATTGTGTAAAACTTGTTGCGTCTCTTCCTCTGAGCGTTGACAGTCACGCAAAGACAACCAGGGACCTGTTCCCCTCCTCGAAAATCCTTACGTCTACGCAGAAGAGAGCAGGGAATTCCTTCCAGTCCTCCCGGCCACTGACGTGCACACGCAAACACACACGCATACATAAATATATATATAGAGATTCTTGCACTCTGTTCTTACTCTGCCCTTCACTTGCATCTCTCGTCCTCATTCCCTTTCTGTCTCTTCTGTGGAGTTTCATAGAAACTCTTGCACCAGCTGGAGCTCTTGCATGGATTTCACAACCCCTCCAATTTACACAATCAAGACAAACTTGTTTACAAGCTACAATAAACACGTTGCAGTTGTGGCTGTTTTCATTCATAATTCACACCTTGGTCCTTAATCATAACCCATTCTGCATTTTGTTTTGAGAACAACACCTGTGGTTTGGCATCTTTTAAGTAGCCCCTTAACCACAAATGTACATTTAATTGGCCAGTGTCCAAAGCAAGCCATAGGTTTTTAGGTTGATTTCCTGATTCTGTAGAAACCATTGGATCTAGTTCATTTATGCACTGAATGAAAACAATTTTGCAGAGACTTTAAACTTTCTTTAGATGCTTGAAGAGATGTATAATGCTGAAAAAAATGCAGAAGGCAAGACAACAAGCAGACAGGGGTACTGAGTAAAAAGGATCATGTGAATCTGGTCATTTCAACCAAATGTCGTTTTTCAACAGCAGATTCTGGAATCTCAGATGGTGCTGCCTTTCCAAACAGACCTGCAGAAGAATTTTAAAACAGCTGCTGCTTACAAACGGGAACGCCATGCAATGCAATAGTTACTTTAACATAACCCAAGCAAGTTTAACGTGTCTGCAAGTTGGTTTTCGTACCTTATCCACATGAAATCAATCATAAAAACTCTTCAGCTGTAATGTAACGTAAAGCCACTCATTAATGTGCATTTGTGTAACAAATCTGCAGCTTTCATTCCACCTTCTGACCCTGCTTTAATGCCTTGATGTCTTCAATCATGACATGTGCTTATTGTTTAGTCAGTGTCTGTGAATGCTTTTTGTGTGCATTCATCTCTCTCCTCAGTGTCTATATGTCTTTGAATGTTTGACTTATGTCTGACTGTGAGTACTCCATATTTGTCTGTGTCTGTATGTTATGAACAGATCTCTAAAGTTAAGCCATTGCTTGCGTCTTAACAGCACGTCTTTTCAATTGCTGTTAGCTGCACATAAATCTGTGTACAGTGTGTGTTGTCATTGGAACACTGCTATTTTAACCGTAACCTCGCCCCCTGTAAACTCTGCCTTAACATTTCCAGATGACAAAGTCAACCCATCAACTGCACTGGGACAGTTACTGTGAGAGTGAACCGGTCAGTATCTGTGCCTCAGCTGTGTGTGTACTGTCTGTGTGTCTGTACATGTTGGAGAACTCACCTGAGCACTTGCAGCTCAAGCCACACTTTCCCTGCACAGTTGCACCCCCCCTCCCTGCTCATTTTGTTGCTTTTTGGGTATTTCCTGGTTTGGTTTGGGGTAGTGTTTATTTTAGCTTTGTTTGTTTTTGCTTTTCCCTGTTGTGCTGCTTCTCTGAGTTATGTTGGTATGTCTAGTCATATCCTGGCCACTGTAACTGACTTTTTTGATCATTGGCATTACCGATAGTGAAATCCTCCTTCCATGCAGAAGATGAGGTCCTCACTAAGTTACTTTATAACAACAGTAGAAGGTGTGACTTCACGGGGCGATGTTCTTATCACATCCTGCACTCTAATACGATAGCTGAACATTTCTCAAAAGACCCAAAACTTTATCAGTAAATACGGGATTATGTCGCCAGCCTTCCTATAACATTTACATCGTATTTACTCAATGACATTTGGCAAAGGCTCTTATCAGGAGGGGCTGGTACTGCTGCTCAGTGAACATGACTAAGACTACACATTAAGATTAAGTTAACATAGACAATTTGATGACTTAAATCGTGTTAGTTAGTAAGTCCAAGAGGTACGACCGAGTGAACGCGTATGCTACCTTGAGCACACATATTTCCTTTTAAAGCCAGTCATACTTTCCTTTCTGTACAATAGAATACCTTTGTGTAGAAAGTGCAAGTGTTGGTTCTGGTTACTGTAGATCAGGGACACAACACAAAATAGGAAAAATGACTAGTTATAACCATAGGCAAAACAGTGAGCTGGTAGTTTCTTAAAAGTGCAGTATACTCTACTAAAAGTTGCTTGAACAGAAGATAATGCATTGCTGCCACAAGGCATGTGAGTTTTAGCCATATACATGCCCCCACTGTTTACTAGTTGGTTAGCAGCTGAGCTGCAGCATTTATTTACCCAAAGACACGCTCTCACCTCTGAATCACTGGATCTGATTCAAATCACACTCACCGCTCTGCAACAGAAATGCTGAGATTGTGTGACGTCAGTGATCAAAAAAGTCTTCTGGGATTTGTGTTGGGATTGTTTTTTGTTTCTTTTGGTTTTGTGGTGGGAATTAAGCTTTCTTTTCATTAACACGTGTTTGTAATCATTAATTTCTCACTCCTACATCAGTGAGTTAACTGTATTTTTGAATACTGATATTACTGTTAGATGCATCATGTGGTTTATGTAAACTCTGAGATTAGTGAATAGAAAATACTATAAATATGCTGTGACATGAGTGTGATTAGCACTGCAGCAATGATCTATATTATACAGGTCAACAGGTGTAACAGTCAACTTTCTGAATATGACACATTTTTTATTTTTTTCAACACAGGAAGGAAAACAAAAACTATTATTACATGTGAGCCAAGGAAATGTTATTCCAAACTGATGTATTTTAAGATTATGATGATTTTGTAATGTTGTTTTTGTTTCTGGAATCCTCAAACACCTTTTTACTACATTGGCAGATTGTTTTCACTGGAAAGAAGTCTTCAGTTATAGCAACCTTTTTCTAAATAAATGTAGATTTTCCTGCTATGGAAATGTAACACCAGAGTCACTAATGGGTCAGTGCAAGTTTCTGCCATGAAAGCAGAGAGTGAGGGAGGCGGGGGGGGCAGCAGTCTCATGTTTGGAGTGTTTGTCTTTCTGAGGCCTCGGTATGTGATAATTATGGCAGTCATAGTGGAATGGGCCCATAAAGAGCAAAGAGCAGACCTCACGTTACGGTGGTTGTATGTAGTGAAAGACTGCAGTTATGTAGTTACATCAAAGCATGTGTTCCTAGTCTGGGAAAAGCTCTTCCTCTTAAACATACTCAAAAACAACTAATCCAGATCCAGATCCAGATTTATCCACAAGTTTACTTCCCCTGTGCATTTGGTTGCTAAAAGATGTTTTTTAATTTATCTGTTATTTAATACACAGTATTTTAATGCTTTTTGTTTTTTTGTAATCACTTTATGATTCTAGTATCTGTGTGTCGTCAATGAGATCCGCACTTCACTTGTATTAAATGTACCGTGTAAAATTTGCACTTGCTGCGTGAAGCGCCTGTCTGCACACTGTTGTTGCATCAAAGCAAGCTCCTCCTGTGTCTCCTCCCTGCTAGTTTAGCTTGTTGTCCATCATTCAAACACAGGAAAACCCATAAATTGCTGCTCCTCTCATCGCCTCTTTTGCCAGCTTGCCAAATTTCTGTGGACTGGTTTAAAAGGGGAAGCCAGGCCAGATTTTCAGTGACATGAACACAACCTGCACATGCTGCTGTTCACTAGACGCTCGGCACATCAGACTGAAATGTGTTGCTGTTGTGTTTCACCGCCAAGCTGCTTAATGATAGCTTCTTTTAGTATGAGTCATTCATTTTGTCTGCTTCAGGCCACTCTGCTGTTTTTTGTTTCAGCTGCAAAGTAAACTACAAAGCTATTTTAAGCGTCGTTTCTGGACAACCTGTAAACATTAAAAACGTTGGGGCACTTTGTATGTCAACAATCTTTAGTAAGTCCTTCTAAACTTCATAGTGACTTGTCATTAGCTCTTTTGGCTTCCAGGCCGGTGTGTCTCCCAACAGCTGCTGTGTCAGCCTGATAACACCCGGTTGCTGCATTTCTTTTGCAGGACTGCTTCACCGTCGAAGGAGAAGACCTGAAGCATGACTTTGAGAGGCTTCAGCTGGCAATGGAGATGGTGGGCTTTCTTCCTGCCACACGCAAACAGTGAGTGACACACACACACACACACACACACACACACACACACACACACACACACACACACACACACACACAACCGCAATGAGTGTGTCATAAGATTAACTTATACTGTCATAATCCCCAAAAACAGATTTGTTTTGCATAGAAGAAAGTATTGTTATAGTACAAACAGTAGTCACATATATACAGCACCTGTAGTGTCCATACTACACCCATTTGTTCAGTCTCCTTCACCATCAGACACCTCAGCATTGTTGGCCACCACATTTTCAAGTCATCACCACCACCACTACCACAATGTGAATTTTATCATTATTTCAATAAAATCTGAATTAATAAAATCAAAGAATCCCACAGATTGAGAGTAACTGCAGCTACAGACAGTTACACAGTATTTTTTCAGTCTCTTAAACGTTTCATGAACTGATGTTTAGGATCTTCTCACTGCTGTCGGCCATCCTTCACCTGGGCAACATCCGCTACAAGAGGAAAACCTACAGGGACGACTCGATCGACATCTGTAACCCAGAGGTGCTGCCTGTCGTCTCTGAACTGCTGGAGGTAAAATACTACCATTGGGAGTTGTTATTGCTGCACATTGTCTAAATGTGTGTTTAGATAAAAGAAGCTCTGACAGCGTTTTTTGTCGATTTGTATTGCCAAACAACGCAATCTAAAACAACACAAAAAGCAGACTTTTCACTATTTCACAATCACAAAAATTGTCATAAATTAAGATAAAATAAAAACATAGTCACTGTGGTTTAAATATTGGCGCCTTATGTAAAAGTTTACTTTTGCTCTATTTAGATTTTCAGTGTAGACTGATAAAGAGAAGGAGGAGAATGTTGCGGCTGTAGTTTCTTAAAAAGCACTTCTTCAAGCTGTCACTCTGCACACAAGTACTGCAGCACTGTCAAAGATGAAAGGCAACTTGAATGGAAAGTGTCAGATTTCAAAACTCTGTGATGATCCAGGATTCTCTAGTCACAGTGCACATTGTTGCTGTTATTTTGGATAAAGGTGTACACATAAATACATTGCATTCAATGATGGGGTTTTTCATCTTGTCACTGGAGACTTAACTCATTTCTCTTTCTCTCTCGCTGCCGTGACCAGGTCAAAGAAGAGATGCTGTTTGAAGCTCTGACAACACGGAAGACAGTTACTGTCGGAGAGAAGCTGATCGTTCCCTACAAACTTGCAGAGGTGAGACTTTTCTCCTGTAGTGTTAACGTTAAATATCAGACTAGTGTGCAATATTACACATGTTGAATTTAGACATGTAAATACAGAAACGCCACATAATTTAAATGAAGTCCCCGATGGTGGAAGTCAAGTCTGCTACTTTCCTGCTCTCAAGTAGAAGTAGACCAGGCAAAAGTCACATTATGCTTTCTGTAGAAATAGTTTGGCAGGTTCATAGACAGAGGGACTTGTGGGTAAAAATCAAAGTGCTGCTCTAGATTCACTCACTGGTATTGTACAGTGTAACTGGTTGTGAGACCTTGTTGAAAATCTTCATGAACTTTCCCTCCTCTTCATCTCTATGCTAACATGCCATAACAGGTTGACTCTTTAGAAAGGAGAGATCAGAGAATACTGTATTTGCCATCTGCACTTTAATAATCAATTCATTTGTTTCTAATCCTAATATTCCCTCTGCTGACTCAGTAGTTGGTCGTGGTCATTTCCAGTTTTTCTAAGTGATCATTATCTATTATTATTACTTACTGTCATGCACCATCATTCCATAGAGTGTACACAAATGCTGTATTGTGTTCGACTGTAGTCTTATGTCAGGCAAGTTTGAATTAGTTGTTGGTGTTCTACCGCTCTGCTCAAAGCCGGCAGCCAAATAAAATAAAAGTTGATTATTGTGTTTCCTGTATTGTACACTATTGTCCCACAATGCAATGCACAAAGGAAACGAAGGAGCTGTTGACAGCTGGGGGGAAAAATGTACTAATTGTGAAACAGCTCCACTTACTTTGTGAAGTCTGACTGGCAGTGGCATTAGAACATCACAGTATTGACATCCAGTTGTAAGTATTGTATCACCTCCTGTTAGTTTAAAACAGTTAAATATGTTAATTTCTTACATACTGACTTCAAAAATGGTATTCTGTGGAGATTAGTGTATAGTACGTACTGTATGCTTCAGTATGGAATTGGAATCGGACCTAAAGATACATGAGTTTTGTATGATTGAGCATTTTATTATGTTTAAATAAGTTATCACACTCAGTAGTGTGACTTAAGGCATTTCGCCAAGTCGGTGACAGCTGTAGCCTCGTCTCTTCAGTCTGACCCGGCCATGTTTACAGGACAGTGTGCACCAGTACCAGATCTCCCTCCCTCCCTCCAGCTCCCTCCCTCTCTCTCTGCAGCTCTTTCAGTCTGTGGCCACACATGAACACACACGGACACCCCGTCACACCAACACACACATGTACAGAGTCCATCAGTCTGTTTAGAGAGAAGGGAAGGCATTTCAAGTCCCTCTGCAGTTTTCATTGGGACCCCCACTCTGAAAACAAACACACGTCATGGTCTGTCGATGAGAGCCATCTGAAAAGAGAAGAGAGAACAACATGGATACACATGCCTGTCAGATACTGTAATGCACACAGACTGTGTTAACTTTTAAACTTGTCATGATGCCTAAATATTTCATATCCCTGCGATCTCCCCTCAAATGTTAAATATTTTCTTGCACACATACAGCTATAGTTGGGTTAAATGATTTTCTTATTTAAGTACAATATATTCACCCAGGGAAACTTGTCTCAGCAGTATTTTACCACAAACTCTCCCAGACGATGGTGGCATGTTACACATTCCCATCAAAACGGCAACAACCTCATAATGGCCTGTTAGATATTTAGGAGCCATTTCATATGAACAAACAGTGATTGTTTTGGTAGCGCACTGGGTGGTCTCTCTGTAAATATTGCTCTAACAGTCACAACAATCTCACTGCCTGTTAACTGAAATCATGCACTTGAAAACCTCAAAGAAATCTGAGCATTTCTGAAATGAGTTTTCTCCATTAGGTCAGAGTTATGAGGCCGTTTCCCTCTGAATGTTTTAAGTCTAACTTCCTCTAAAATAATGAAAAGCTTATGGGTCATTAGACCGCAGTATGTATGGAGTTCAAAATAATATCTGTCCTGACTCGTGGAAGGCATATTTGGTCTGAGGTTGCTAAAAATATCCTCTGTAATTATTTAGAAACAAAGGAATTTTAACTTTGACTGGCCACTTTATGGTTTGTTTTGTTTCTGAAGCTCACCTTCGCTGCAGCAAGGTCAAATCTTTCCAGCGGATACAGGAATTAGAGAGTTTTTCCTCAATAATGTGACAAGGAAGCTTTTGTCAAATAACCTCTGTGTTTATGAAAGAACACACAACATTGATCCAGCACACTATTTTTTTTCTTGGTCTACACGAGGTTTTAAATACTGGGCAACATAAAGTTTATGAATGTGACATAAGACAACAGCTTCTACATGTCATCTGAGTATCATCTTTGACTCCCCAGTCAAAAGGAAACAGAGACTCAGCAGCAGAGTCTCAGTATATTTAGTCTATGTTTAGCCTATTAAAGCTAATATTTCCATTAGGCCATGACATGAAATTTTAGCAGATAACACTGTCTGTGCCACGCTCAATTGGATTGCCAGATCTCATGAGTCAACCTGATCAGTGTTAAGCTGGCTAATAACATAATAACACAATAATGGCTCAGGGACGCCCCTGCAGCCTGCCAGCATGTCTGTGATGTTGCCTTCTGTACCAAAGTTTCAGTAGAGAATGCTAGAGATGTCTGGTTAGTCCTGTTTTTAACTCATTACGCATTTTCCTTTACGAGTTGTGAGTGCAGTGGCTTCTTACAGTACAGTGAGGATATTAATGTTTGGTTATAAAGGAGAAGTACAACTGTCTGCACAAGAATAAAAATAACCTTTTTCAAACTGGGCCAGTGATGTCGGAGTTTCAAATTTAAACCTAGATATAAATCCATTGTATTTTCTATCTTTAAATGTCTCCGTTCACTGTGTTTGTTTTTTATTTAGTCTGGACCTGTACAAAAGTGCAGTGTTGCAAGGCCAAGCTCTAATGTGTAACACAGATGTTGAGCTTGAGCTGGTGACACAGGAATGAGGAAAGTAATGTGATGACTCTTCAAACCTCTGGAACTGCACAAATACATGTCACTAACAAAGGAATATTAAAGGAATAGTTATTTGCTTTCTTGACAAGAGTTAGATGAGAAGAGCATCACCACTCTCCTGTCTGTACAGTAAATTTGAAGCAGGAAAAAGAAGCCGGGTTAGCTTAGCTTAGCATAAAGACCAGAAGCAGGGGGAAACAGCAAGCCTGGCTCTCTGCAAAAGTAACACAATCCACCTTCCAGCAGCTGTAAAGCTCAGTTAACATGTTGTATCTCGTTTGTTTTTGGGGGGTTATGTTCCGCACTATTTCTTGGCTGGGACAGTCTGGCATGTAACCCCCCATAAAACATCTTTTTACACTTCAGTTTTTGTCAGGATTAAACAAATGAGATATAGCGTGTTAATTAGTGAGCTTTAGAGGTGCTGGTAGGCAGGTTGTTGCCTTTGGACTGAGCCAGGCTAGCTGTTTTCCAGTTTTTGTGCTAAGCTAACCAGCTGCTGGCGGTAGCTTCATATTTAGCGTACAGATATGAGAGTGGTATCAATCTTCTCATCTAACTCTCGGCAAGAAAGTAAACAAGTGTATTTTCCAAAAATGTTGAACTATTCCTTTAAGGTATCACTTTGCCAAAAAAAGGGAAACAAATAAAAATGGAAATGAGACAAACACGGTGACAAAGACAAACAACATTTATAGTAAAAGGACATTATATAATAAATTAGTTACCTATCACACTGTACATGGAAACAGTTGTGTCCCTCATGCTTCTACCTTCTTAATCAATCAAATGTTATAAACTGAGATATTACCAGTGATGGTAACACTAAAGAGATACTGTATGTGTCCACCTCCAGGCTGGTACGGTGCGAGACTCCATGGCGAAGTCCCTGTACAGTGCTCTGTTTGACTGGATTGTCTTCAGGATCAACCACGCTCTGCTCAACATCAAGGACCTGGTGGAGACCACCAAGGTAGGACGACACAAACACATCGACCGTTACAGTCATGTGTAATAGCGTTAAACCGCTCACATTAGACACAAGATCAAGAGATGAGTGAGTTGTAGTCTGATAATAATAACTGTCACTTTAATTCATTTTAGTATTACGTATGGAATTCTGGATGGAAACTCTCACCTTTACTCAAACAAAGACCTTTACTGACAACATAGTCAGCTTTTAGATGGCACAGAGATCTTGAAATACTCATACTGGTTCATTTCAGGAAATAGAACTTTTCCATCACTGATAAGCAGCACTTTTGGAAGATTTTTTTCATGTTGTATTTGTTTGCCTTCCTCAGATCTTGTCCATTGGAGTGCTTGACATTTTTGGTTTTGAGGATTATGAGAACAACAGCTTCGAACAGTTCTGCATCAACTTTGCCAACGAACGTCTCCAGCACTACTTCAACCAGCACATCTTCAAGCTTGAACAAGTAAGATGTCTCTTTATGTATTAATAATATATAAAAATAGTAAAATAATATTCTTCTTTCTAAAAGTTGATTATTCTTAGGAGCTGGCTTCCTATTTAAGGTTTTGACCGGGAGCTGAACCTCTGAGCTACTGCCTTTAACAACATATTGTAGCTCTACTCACTTAAGTTGTTTGGCTGTGACCATTTCACACCACACAGTGCACGTACATACGTTACAATGACACTGGAACAATGGAGGAATTCTTCATCACATTATGCAACGGGGTTAGTGGAGAAGCTGACGGCCGTATGACTCAACTCACCCTCCCTGTGACCACCTCGACTGAGGATGCTTGTTCTCTTAAGTGAGCTGATTAACTTCAAAGGGCTTTTTAAAGTCATGATCTGTAGGATTTGCCAATAAGTTAAACATTGTGTTTACCTTGAGATTTATTGAATCAGCAGCCTACCCTGACAGGTTTCAGTTCATGAGTTCATGAAGGACTGCGTCTTCAGTCATTCCTGTTTGGTACAAAGGCAGTTGTTCACAAACCCTGTCTTACCCACATGTTATAAATATGTCAAGACGTATTCTGTAGATTTATGTCATGAGCAGAGACTTCAAAGACTTCTCTGTTTTGGAGGTTAAGTTAAGTGAAATTCTGAATTATTGTGCTGTAGATTAAGGACTTGGCAGATTTGCCATATTAAGATGGTTTGTTCTTCATATGATCTGATGGCTTATGCAAGTAATGGCCCAAGAATTACAGTTTCAAAGCTTCATAAAGCAAGCAAGTTGTTAAACATGTTTGTTTTAATGTAACCTGTGCAGGGAACAAATGTGATCATGACATTTTTTTATCCTCCTTTTTATAGTTTGAAAGAAATCTGTAAATGTATGATGTGCCAACGTTTAAGCACCCAGTCAGTCAGTACTTTGTTTGCCCCACAAACTAGCAAACAGTCTTTTCATTCTTGCAAAACATTTCTTCCACCCTTCCTCATAGAATCCTTCGTGCTTGTTTGAGATCAGACTGACTCTGGGGCCAGTAAAGGTCATTACAAAAGCCTTAATCTTTAGCATTTTTAAGTAGGCCATGGTTGGTTTTAGGGTATGTTTAGGATCACAATCTTACTAATATTTTCCTTTTTTTCCCTTCTTTTTTTTTTTTCTGACTCGGAGACTTCAGCTTCCAGTATTTGTTGATACTCACAGTACTTCCTGTGCTACTGGTTGCTGGACTAACCCAGGTCATGGTAGATCCAGCCTCGAGCTAAACAGATGGCAAGGTGTTCTTTTCTTTAAAATGCAGTCAGGGGTTGAATGTGACGTAGCCTCGTAGTCTGGGAGCGTGGTGTCCCAGAGAACATCATAGATTTAATGAAAAGTATAATATAGTAATGACAGAGCTGATGTCTCTCCACTTCCTGATGGGTGAAACACTGCTGGCATGCAGCACACACATTCAGTTGTCTGGTCAAACTCACACTATTCACTGCAAGCTGCAAAAGGAAAAAGTCACACTCATGATGTTCAGCTGTACTTGACTCTTGCTGGCAGCAGGTGCGTGATTATACCAGTAACTAGTCTGTACTTTTACATAAGTTTTTGTCATCAGTGTTGTCAGCTTTGCAGAGATGTATCCTCATGTACTCAGCCAGCCCTGACACACCGGTTTACAACATATTGACCTCCACTTACTCTGCACGTGTACGGTGCTGAGAACTAAATGTGTTCTCTGATTGATTTCTAATGTTTTCCATGGATCAGACTGCCACTGGATTTTATCAGGCCAATGATAAAAGAAAATCCACATTTTCATTAAAATCTCAGCTTTTTCTGTAAACAAAATGAACACGCTTTTGGACTTTTGATAATCTAACAATTGATTAGAACTATAAAGACTTGATCAGAGGAAACTGGAGAGCTTAGGAAGTCATACTGGCTTAAGTGCAGTACAGCATTAGTTGTGTGGAAAAATCGATGTACACCACTGAGGCAGCCTGAAAGCCTCTGAAAATAATTCAACCGGCCAAGAGCTGGCATGCTTCAAATTTCCGCTGAAGCCAGCTTCACACCCTCGTCTACAGTTACATACAGTATATTTCCATTCATCTGTCGACCAGTGAGTCACTCTGTTGGAGCAGTTATGGGCTAAATGCTTTGCTTACGGGCACATTGATGGTCATTTAAAGAGGGAATGTTTTCTTCTTTTGCTCTATTTTCTAACCTTTTCAAACAACCTCTCTGCCAGTAATCACATTGTTGAAAGACATGAAATGGAATAAGAGAATCTTAGTATAATAATATATACAGTATATTGTGTATATATATATATATACAGTGGGGCAAAAAAGTATTTAGTCAGCCACCAATTGTGCAAGTTCTCCCACTTAAAAAGATGAGGGAGGCCTGTAATTTTCATCATAGGTACACTTCAACTATGAGAGACAGAATGGGGGGAAAGAATCCAGGAAATCACATTGTAGGATTTTTTATGAATTAATTGGTAAATTCCTCGGTAAAATAAGTATTTGGTCACCTGCAAACAAGCAAGATTTCTGGTTCTCACAGACCTGTAACTTCTTCTTTAAGAGGCTCCTCTATCCTCCACTCGTTACCTGTGTTAATGGCACCTGTTTGAACTCGTTATTAGTATAAAAGACACCTGTCCACAACCTCAAACAGTCAGACTCCAAACTCCACTATGGCCAAGACCAAAGAGCTGTCAAAGGACACCAGAAACAAAATTGTAGACCTGCACCAGGCTGGGAAGACTGAATCTGCAATAGGTAAGCAGCTTGGTGTGAAGAAATCAACTGTGGGAGCAATTATTAGAAAATGGAAGACCACGGAGATGCTCTGCACGCAGGAGGAAACCTTCGGTCCGCTGCTGCCTGTCATCAGGTCCGTACGCTCAACAGGCAGCGTTTACTCTGTGGTTCATACGAGAGTCTCTGTAATGCNGCTTGGTGTGAAGAAATCAACTGTGGGAGCAATTATTAGAAAATGGAAGACATACAAGACCACTGATAATCTCCCTCGATCTGGGGCTCCACGCAAGATCTCACCCCGTGGGGTCAAAATGATCACGAGAACGGTGAGCAAAAATCCCAGAACCACACGGGGGGACCTAGTGAATGACCTGCAGAGAGCTGGGACCAAAGTAACAAAGGCTACCATCAGTAACACACTACGCCGCCAGGGACTCAAATCCTGCAGTGCCAGACGTGTCCCCCTGCTTAAGCCAGTACATGTCCAGGCCCGTCTGAAGTTTGCTAGAGAGCATTTGGATGATCCAGAAGAGGATTGGGAGAATGTCATATGGTCAGATGAAACCAAAATAGAACTTTTTGGTAAAAACTCAACTTGTCGTGTTTGGAGGAGAAAGAATGCTGAGTTGCATCCAAAGAACACCATACCTACTGTGAAGCATGGGGGTGGAAACATCATGCTTTGGGGCTGTTTTTCTGCAAAGGGACCAGGACGACTGATCCGTGTAAAGGAAAGAATGAATGGGGCCATGTATCGTGAGATTTTGAGTGAAAACCTCCTTCCATCAGCAAGGGCATTGAAGATGAGACGTGGCTGGGTCTTTCAGCATGACAATGATCCCAAACACACCGCCCGGGCAACGAAGGAGTGGCTTCGTAAGAAGCATTTCAAGGTCCTGGAGTGGCCTAGCCAGTCTCCAGATCTCAACCCCATAGAAAATCTTTGGAGGGAGTTGAAAGTCCGTGTTGCCCAGCGACAGCCCCAAAACATCACTGCTCTAGAGGAGATCTGCATGGAGGAATGGGCCAAAATACCAGCAACAGTGTGTGAAAACCTTGTGAAGACTTACAGAAAACGTTTGACCTCTGTCATTGCCAACAAAGGGTATATAACAAAGTACTGAGATGAACTGTTGTTATTGACCAAATACGTATTTTCCACCATAATTTGCAAATAAATTCTTTAAGAATCCTACAATGTGATTTTCTGGATTTTTTTGTTTCTCATTTTGTCTCTCATAGTTGAGGTATACCTATGATAAAAATTGGAGACCTCTCTCATCTTTTAAGTGGGAGAACTTGCACAATTGGTGGCTGACTAAATACTTTTTTGCCCCACTGTATATATACTGTAAAACTACTGTATAATCATGAATTAACTTGGTCAATTAGCAGTTTGACACTGATTGAATTTTGCTGATCTAAGATGGTAAAATAACTATTATCCAACTTTAAAATCTGTTACCACGATGGTGAGAAGAAATGTTGTAATGATAGAAATGTGGAAGGACAGAGGATGTTAGTGGTAACTAATAATTGATGGTAAATTTATCTTATCTTCCTGTCATTGCTCATCTATGCCTACAGTACTACACAGACTGTAAAATCCCTCTGCACTGGAGTAATTCCTGGAATACTCAAACATGTCATACAAACATTTACACAAAAACACACTACTTATTATCAGACCTGAATTTTCTGTTTCTCTGAATAATTAATGAAGATCTTTATGTTTATCAGATGGCAATTTCGGTCTCATGTCTGAATCAGTGGTGGTAGAAGTATTTAAATCATTTACTCAAATAAAAGTAGTGATACCACACTATAGAAATACTCAATTACGAGTAAAAGTCCTGCATTCAAAATTTAACTTAAGTACACAAGTAATATGTACTGTGAGTTAAATGTACTCAAAGTAAAAGTATTTGCTTGTCAGAATGGCAAGACAGAGACACACTGACAGTGTTATATCATTATATTACTGGACATTATTGATGCATTAACATGTAAATAATACTGTAATGTTAAAGGTGGTTGAGGTGGAGCTAATTTAAATGCTTTATGTACTCTCAGGTAGTTTCATCTATAACAAAGCATCATATTTTATCACATGTTTTGTTTGTTAAATCTTGATCTGAGAAGTACCTGGGAACTATAGCTGTCCAATAGATGTAGCTGTTGCTAAAGAGGCTAAAGACTCAGGTTAAAGCAGCAGTGGGGAATGGGCTATTACTTAATATAATAATAATATAATTATTGTCCTAAATTAATAAAACACAATCAACACAAACTGTAAAAAAAAAACAAAAAAAAAAAACAACAACTTAGTTTCCAGATTAGTAATAGTGTTCGAATTCAAACCGGATTTCTTTTTTAGTTTAGAAAGGTTCGGCGTATGATTTAAATTTTGTTTCATATTTAGTCTCATTATTATCTACCCAAGATCTTCCTCTTTGTCAGTGTTTTGGTTCATTTTGTAAAAAGGGAAAAAAAGAAGAGTTTATTGAAATCTTTCGAAAGTCAAGAGATAAAAATGAAACACCAAAGTATGGTTTACATTTTTTATTACCTTGTCATTTGCAAGTGCCTTCATCATTTCAAGTGTTGTAAAAAAAAAACAACAACAACACGTTATTAATCTCATCTATTACTACAATCTGTAGAGAAGTTGTGTAGAAGCTGATTCTGTATATTTTGGAGACATGTTTTGGTTACTTTTCTCGTTGGTTGAGTCAGAATGAGAGTGAATCACAGTAGTTATAGGAAGATGATTTAAAGGCATGTCGAGGGGGTGGAAACAGTATCCTGTGCAATGTAATGCAAGCCAATACAACACCCCCACAAACCACAGCTTAGTGACTACCAAAGAGTTGAGTCAGCACCCCTCTGACACACACATTGAATATCATAAGCTTCACCAAACGTTTATTCCAGGGCTGTTTCATTGGACTCTATCACGCAGGTGTTCGTTTTATAGTTTCCAGCCTGTGTGTGTCAAGTCTTATTAAAAAGACACACAAGAGTAAAAACCTGTCTTTAGTCAACGATAACTATCACGTTCTGAGATGTTGATATTGTGAAAGGATGAAAAGACAGATGTTGTCCACAGCATTTACTGTATTATTCTCCTTAAGGAAATGTGTTTTTTGCAACCAGACACACAGATTACACTAAACAACATAAAGCAATTTCACTTTAAAAAGTAATTAATTTATACCTTTGTTTATACCTGTGTGTTATTTCCTTTTTTAATATGTTTTTCTAAAAACAAAACTAAAACAAAAGCCATGTAAGACAGCAGAATATTAAACAGTGAGTTGAACTCAGGACTAGAAACTAGACTAGACTAAAAACATAGATATTTCTAGAAAAGATTTTTAGTAAAGATCTTATTTTTGTCCAGTTTGAGTTTAAGTTAATTTTCTAGGATCATTGATTTTAAAGCAAGACTATGCAACTTTTGAAAAGAGATATTCCTTTTCATACAAATGAACTGATACAAAAAACGTAGGTTGTAAGCAATAAAACACACTCTTGCTTAGTTCAGTACACGCAGAGGTTTTGCTGCTACAGACTCCCTTGGTCTGGTCTGACCAGCAGCAGCTTATGATGGCTAATGTAGGCCACCTTTAAATATTTATTGCTGTTTAACATGTTGACATTACTGAGTCAGTTTGCTGACTTTATGGCTCTTGCATCTTGTGCTGCTGTTGCACTACAAGTTAGCATTTATAATTATCTTGTAATTGGCACTTTTTGCTGCTTTGAATGTTTCTGTAGAAGTTAAGAACAAATGGTTATTTTTCCACGGACTCGACACTCACTGTCTTGTATAACTCAGGAAGTCTACAGTCTCGAAATAAATAGCTCTTCCTTATGATTTTGTAATATATCCAAAAAGGATGAACCTGCTGCACTTTTCAGTCAGGGAGTAACAGCTGGTATTATATTTAGTAAAAACAGCGAAATAAGAGTCGAATGGATTGTTTGTATTTAGAAAAGCTCAGTTACAGAATTATGCTGTCAAACTGATTTTCTACAAGAATGTTTAGCAGCAGACTCAATCATTATACTTTTTTTATTTTAATACTGGAGAAGATCATCCTCCCTTATTCTTTCCCTTTTATAACTTTATTGTCTTCAGCACAGGAAGTTTGAGTAAGCAACCATAATTAACTTGATTTAATTGAGAAAAGGAGATTCCAGTGATTTCTATTAAACCTCTCCTGGATTTAAGGTCTTTATTGGTTAAATCTCTTTCCCAGGAACTCTGATAAATGCTCTGAATGCTTCTCTCATTATTAAACCACCAAGAGATGAAGAGTGTTTATAGCGCAGTGCGACAGCATGAAAGCATGCATACAAACAACATTGCTGCTTTGATTAAAAAAAACCCAATAAAAACACCCTGGCCCACATTGGACCGGTTGTCTGTTTTTGATGGCGGGCTGATAATTCATATTTTTATGGCTGCCTAGAGATATTGTCTTTGTACGCCTTGTGGCCTAAAACTGAATTTTACCAGACTTAAAGACTCTTTTCTATTTTAAAAATGTTACATATTGATGTGATGGAAAAAAGGCCCTTAATATTGTTTTTATACAGTAGAAGCCAAAGAAAAAATCTACAGTGCCTACATCAAGTTACAGTGCTTGGAAGCAAAGTGTAATTGAAGGAAGCACTGACAGTCAGCTCTCTGTTCGCATTGTGTGTCCCTGCAGGAGGAATACAGAGCAGAGGGCATCAGCTGGCACAACATCGACTACATCGACAACACAGGATGCATTAACCTGATCAGCAAGAAGCCCACAGCGCTGTTCCACCTTCTGGATGAAGAGTGCAAGTGAGTCTCTCAGCCTTTCTTTGGAAACTCATTTTATTTATTTATTATTTTCCCATGTGGTAAACCATCAAGTGCTTCTGGCACGTAAAAGCAGAATTGGCAGGCACCCTGATAGTTGAAAGGTTAAGATGCACAACATAAAACTGCAGTGTACCTGGTTTGACTCCAGCTGGGGGCCGTTGTTGCATGTCATGTCACCCCCCCCTTGGACAGACCAAGTGAGTAGCTGGTGAAGAAAGATGAATATCTAACATTTAAAGACCAAGATGGAGATAAACGGAGTTAAAAGGAGAGTCCATGTTTACATATGGACAAACTGTCACAGACACTGACATGTCTGCTGGATTTATGAACTGACAATGTACAACGCAACATGTTTAAGTCTTATTTAAGGTGACAGTATGTCAGGAATGTGTCTGTCAGCTTGTTTTGGATTTCTTATGCCCCCTAGTGGACACAAATGAATGAAATCGGCTTTAGCTGTCTATATTATAACCTTCACCAGATACAATTGTGATTATTGGAGCTCATAGGGAGTGATGCACACATGCTACCAAGAGTAGGCGAAATCGAGCTTTAAATTAATTTCGACAAACTTCTACAAGCTTTAGGCTAGCTGCAAATAAAACATTGTGTTTGTTTTTTTTAACCGCAGTAAAGCTGCTGTAACTATCAAAATTGTCTAAATGGACTTCACTTATATAGCGCATGTTCAACATTATCGGTTCCCAAAGTGCGTTACAGATTGGTCTCATTCACACACACGTTCACACACCGATGGTGACGGAGCTGCCATGCAAGGTGCTGGCCTCCATTGGGAGCAAATTAGTCTTTCAACAGTGTCTTTCACAAGGACACTTCGACATGTGGACAGGAGGAGCCTGGGATCGAACCACCACCCCTTTTTTATTGGCATGCAGATGACAGCCTGAATAGAACAGTAGGACGTATAACCTGGGATAAATGGATGACCCTGTCTACCTCCTGAGCCACAGCCATTATTTTTATTTGGAAGAGAGCTCCGACTATCTAGTCTTATTTCCGTCTTGCACAGCTCCGTGGGAAGATGATTGTGACTGTTCCTGCACATTATGGGAACATTGTCTCATTTCAAACAATACATACATTTGAATTGTGTCAGATGTCCATGTATTTCTGCTTATATAATCTTTGAAATGTGATAAAATGACCATAGTGTAAGATGGAGTTAGTTTAATCCCCTCAGGTTCATGACTGTTCTGTGACTATTTTTACTAACAATATTTCCTCCTTTATTTCCCCCTCTTCTCCGTTTGGACACTGAATCAAATTCCTCCCACTTAGACAAGTTGGAAAGCACTGAGTCTCTGGCTGTGTTGTTTTCATAGCTCAGGTTTCACCCCGTTCCAAAACCCCTGGTGTCTCATTCTTCCCCTCTTCTCTTCATGTAAGCTGTTGGTTTTCTGCAGAATTGCTGGCTCTTGATATTAAAGGACTGGAGGGAAATCTGAGCCGAGATCACCTTTAAATGATAATCCTCAACCTGTGGTGTCAGAGGATACAATGTCAAAACTGACTGCAGATCAGATAATGTTAACTTGCCACGTTTCCAGTGGTCCACCATAAGTACCAGTTGTAGTAACTGTTGTCGTGACTCGATTACAGCCCGGGGGAAAAAGTAACGTCTTTAATTCATTAGGCTCTGGATGATGTGGATGATTAGATCTGGAGTCTGTCAAACATTTATACGGCAGTATTCATGACGCAGTTGACAGCTTTAAACAAGTGCATCAACAATGTGTTTTCATATTAAAAACAGATGTAAAAACCTCATTGTTGTTCAAATCAAACTATTCTGTCCTTTTTATTTCAGTTTCCCTCAAGCCACCAACCAGACTTTGTTGGATAAGTTCAAGAGGCAGCACGAGGGGAACAGCTACATCGAGTTCCCCGCTGTCATGGAGTCTGCCTTCATTATCCGACACTATGCTGGCAAGGTCAAGTACGGTGTCAAGGTCAGTGTAATCTCCACTTCCACATCTAGTTATTGATTGGACAGAAAGCGAAGGCAAAATGCAGCCAATCTCAACTTTCTGAGCTTTTGTTGTGGGTGGGAAACTGTTTTTCTCACACATACCATCATCACAACCTTGTTACAACAGATCTGGATTATATCTCCCCTAAATAGGTTAGGAATTACAGTTTGGTCAAAACCTTTTCTCAACTATTGACTTTGATTAACATGTTAATTTCAGTTTATTCAGTGGTTTTTAAAACAGCGTCAGAAGGATTCTAACATTTTCTGAACCCATAGAAGATTATATAATCTTTTAACTGAAGTTAAAACATCAACAGTATATTTTTTTTAAACTGGAGCTGGAAGTCACACAACAGGAAAATGTAGTTAAATAAAATAATAAATTGCTAGATTTTGTGAAACATCATGTTACATTAACATTAACTAGTGATTGTTAGTCCTAAATGGGTGTTGCATATTTTTAGATAAATTACATATTAGTAAATAAATAATGTAATAATGATTTTGACCAAAGATATAATAACTTGAATAAGAAGTGTAATTTGTAGAAATGCAATGTACCACTTTATATGTATAGTATCATAATATAGGTATAATACATTAAATTAAGTTGAAGTAAGTATAATTATTACATCAACATTTAAACAATGTTACATTCTCTATGAAGTAGCATCTCATGTTTAAATTGTATGGAATTTACGACATTTACAGGTTTTGTTACATAATTTGTTTTTGTCGTTACATTATCAGTTACTACAATCAGTCTCTTTTAACTTCAACTTTATTGTCTTGCAGCCAGTTAAACCACAGAACACACACAGACCTGAACATAAAACATAATAAAATACATAAAACATATTACAAAGTATGCAAAGTAAATGCTTAAACAGAAAAATCCCACACATGCTCACATAAAACAATGTAAATCAGCGACAGCGCAACATGAAACCTCAGCTCAGAAAAGGTTCACGTAAGTCTCACATAACAATGAGGAGGCATTTTAATTCCTTTTTCTATATGACACAATCAAGATGTGACGCAGGGAACTTTTCACCTATTGTGCAGCTCTGAGCTTTTCTATACAGAGTTGCTGGCATGAACAAACTGCTCTGTCTTGGCCTGTCAACCAGGAAAAATCCACCGCAGTGGAATTCTTCTTGGATTTAAAGACATTCTGGTTGAAAAGTATTGAGATTTATCAATAAATGATAAGCTTCAAAATAAGGCTGTTAGACTTGTTCTTCATTGGTGTTGTTGTTCCGTTCTAGTATTATTGTTATGCATAACAGACTAAAGACAGGTTACATTCCAGTCTGCTGGTTTTCATGAGGAAAGCTTATATTTTTAGGTATACCTGAATCTTTTTCAGCTCTGTTGGAGTATTCTGGTCAAACACATAACATATCCCACTCGGTATGTGGATAAACAACAATTAGTTATCCCTAGACTTATGTACACGGCTTCTGTGGGATGAAGTTACCCATCAGTATTAGAGAAACAACAAGTGATCACACCTTTAAGAAACAATTGCAGATGTATCTAAAGCAGACTACGTGACTTTTCATATCTGACTTCGCCTTCATTTTCATGAATTTTATGGATGTTTGTGTACTTAAATGTAGCTGTATTGTTGTAATTATTAGCTTATATGGGGTCATTTGAACTATTTATTGATAGTATTGATTTGGATGTGTTTTATTCAGATCAGCTGCTTTGTTTTATCTATTATATCATTTTTTTCTTTTGGACCCTGCTTTCATGATTGTATTAATGTTTTACTTAATCTTTTAATGTGTGGACTCCAGGAAGACCCCAGAAGATAATGGGGATCCAATAAAATGAACAAACAGTTCCATTAAATACCATTGTACATCTCTGTCACACACACACACACACACACACACACACACACACACACACACACACACACACACACACACACACAGGATTTCAGGGAGAAGAACACAGACCACATGCGCCCGGACATCGTGGCTTTACTGAAGAGCAGCAAGAACGCCTTCATCTGCGGGCTGATCGGCATCGACCCGTCAGCCACTTTCCGCTGGGCGGTACTCCGAGCCTACTTCAGGGCCCTGGTGGCTTTCAGAGAGGCTGGGAAGAGACACACGCAGAAGAAGACTGGTGCTGGTGAGCTCTCGCTCTAATGGAAACTCTACTAATATGCAGATTACAGCGGTGAGGCCAAGTACGTTCTGATGTAGGAGACAGATGGGAAAATTTTATCTGAGCTCAGAAAGTCAAAGAAAACAACAAATGTCTCATGTTTAATTTGTGCCTATATTATTAATTTACAGTGTTTAGGATTTTCAGTGATAGATTATATTAGAATATATATTCAAAATGATGAAAATCAGGCTTCAGCACCAAAGAATCCACAAAGCGGGAAAGGACATTGGCTTTACTGAGTGGCATGTGAGCATTACAGGTACTTTTTAGTACAGTAAGAATAGTGGTAAACTACCAAACTACTAAATCTAGAGAAGGGAATCATGTTTTTTTGATTGTTCACCTCCTCTTGCTGTGTTTTTGAAGCTTGCAGTTTATTGGCTGTTACTGAAACAAATTGGATGAAGATAGAAAAGAAATGAGCTCCGTTCAGCCAACAAACTGCATAAAATTACAAACATCATTTTTTCAGTTTTCCTGCCATGAACAATACTGTATGCTCACATGCCACGCAGTTACGATTTTGTCCCCTTCATGTTAGTTCGTTTTATCTCCGCCATATTTTGTGTTTTAGTAGTCACTGTTCTGTAGTATGTGTGCATAGTGCTAGTAGTGCTGCCATGTATTTACAGTAGCTCTTGCTCTTTGTCTCTCTCAGCTTTGGCTTTCTACGAATGCCTTCTTTCCTCTTAGATTTTACTCCAGCTGTACTTGTAATGCAGTAGATATCAGCATCAGATTCAGCACTGCTGTCGTACGAATCAGACTTGCGCTCTGCACCCTCTTGAGCCTTGATGTAGATGTTATGTGAAAATAGATTTTGTATCCTTTGCTTATCCTTAGATCTCTTTTAGAAATCCTTCCAACTTAAGATATCAGTGTCACCCAAGGGAACCTGTTACATGTCTTCTAAAACGTTTCTGCAAAAGGACAGTTGTGTTTTTGACTTAAGCTGACTAAAGCTTTTAATATGCCAAATCTTTGAATTATTTTTTTAAATGAATTATTATGGGCTAACTTAGTAAATTATGGGCTAAGTTAGTAAATTAAATTACCTTTAAATACCCTTTAAATACCTTTTAAATAAGAGGACAAGGACTGTAGAATCAGGTTGCAGAAGAACTATTGGAAGACATTGTCTGGAAGTGCCTTTGGGGGGGGCGAACACCTACACACAGATCTACAATGACAAACATCCGGCTGCTGCCACCAACAGCTGTTCTGAATGTCAATCATCTTCTCTCCAGAAGTCTTGCACAGGTATCTCTCCAGTAGACGACTGCATCTCTTGATCTCTTCTTCTTCGCTGTCTAATCTGTCATTTCTCTCTCTCTCTTTCCCCCCTTCTCTTTCCCTGTGTATTTTTTTTCTTTCTCTTCTCTGTTTTTCTTTTGTTCTGCTGTTCCAAGGGCATGATGACGCTGCTCCCTGTGCAGTTTTGAAAAGTGTGGATAGTTTTAGCTTTCTGCAGCACCCTGTGCATCAGAGAAGCTTAGAGATCCTGCAGAGATGCAAGGAGGAGAAGTACAGTAAGGCTGCCAATACCACAACTCCTACTTTCATGTTAAACTATGACTTGGGAAACTGTAGGGACGAGGCTGACCAACATCACCAACTTTACTGCACTGTACTGAAGCCAAAAGAGGTCAAAATCACAAGAATATCCAAACTTAAAGAGATATAGTTGCACAAAGTTTTTATTTTCTGCTTTGTGATTTGATTTACAACTCTTATTTTCTTTCATTAGACTAGATGCTTGTTGGTCTCAGCTCCCTCTGTCTCCCTCCTCCCCCCTCTCTTGTGCACCTGCATGCATTTGTTCTTAGTCTTGTCTTGCATGTTGTTCACTAGCATGCTTCGGCCATTCTGTCACTAACACTGTGCTAGTAAAAGGCTAGCAGAGAAATGCATGGTTGTATCAGCTCCTGTTGGTCTGGGGAAACAACACTGTAACACCTCTAGGCGTCCATCACTTTCTTTTTTTGGCAGTAATAGTACACAGCTACACTTTCATGTGCAGTCCTGTCTGTTGGGCAGTGGGTGTATTTGCTTGTCCACCACAGCACACGTCTATAATCAACCAACGTCCCCTGTCACTAATAGCACATAGGCTGGTGATGGTGATAGAAGACTTGAGGGGTTACACAGGTATGACGTAGTTGGGACGCAGATGTGTGTATCACTAACTTTCTCACAGGACACACAGCCCACCTCACGCACTTCTTCCAAAAGGTCACTTCTCCTCTACAAACATTTCATCACACTCTGTGTTTGTGTCTTTTTGTTTTGTGCCACCCTGCAGCTCCAGATGAGAGTGAAAATGTTGTACAAAGTGATGAAACTGAAAACGGTATTCTGTTAAGTCACCTGATGAAATGCTCTCTCAGACTGATCTTTAAGTAGGCTAACTCACACGCTGTAGGTTCAGAGGGAATGCTGATGCATGACTTATATCACTTTGCTAGCAACTGAAGGCTTATCACTGCCACAGCAATCACACTGTAGTCGTGTAACAAAGCAGCCTTAATTAAACCCATTCTGCTTTTAGTTTTTACTTTTTTAGTTACTTTAGTTAAATGGATACTGTCAGCCTTACTTCATGAGATAATTGATCTTGGGACAAAATGTGGTTTTACTATTTTAAATAACTAATCAGGGTTTTAAGCAAACCTGCAGTCCAAACTAAACTAGTTGACACTAACAAGAGCAACTCACTATTAACCTCGCAGATCTTTGTTTCAATATTAAATCACCTGCAGTAGATTATAGTCAACAAAAAGGCACATTCACCGCAATAACACTGGAGTGTCACATGGTGTCAGAAGTGTGGTTTTGCTTGAGAATGGTTTGAGGGATTTGTTTGTCTTTGTGTGTGTGTGTGTGTGTGTGTGTGTGTGTGTGTGTGTGAGAGAGAGAGAGAGAGAGTGAGAGAGTGTGTTTTCGTGTTCTTTCACATGATGCAAACCTGTCTGTCCGTGATCAGGTGTGACCAGGAAGAGTCCACGTACACCACTGTCAGACCTTCAGGGAAGCAACACCCTCAATGAGAAATCACCACGGTAAGAGTCTGTGCTACGTCTTAAGATTTGTTGTAAAAGTGTGTTTCAAGCTCTTCATAAAGCTTCCGACCGCTTGTCAGGTCAAGTCGGGAGAGTTTTTAGGTAACAGACATAACTGAAGGAATAAATGACTGCTATATCATTACTTTTATGTGTAAATAAACACACAGTTCAATGCCAGGTCCTCCTGATGACTGCATTAATAACACACCACAGATATGCTGGACACCCACGAGCACCTGTACATGTGTCACATGAGGGCAAAATACTGATTTGTCACATCTGACAATGTAATGCAATCTAACAGCACAAACTACCGGCTCAAAAATGACCATACAGTTAAACCATTACCGCTCTAAAAATGTAGCTTTATAAGCTTCGTAAAGGTAGTTTTTATTGCAGGAGTATTATATTGGATTGCATTATAATGCACTGTTTATATTATTTTGTCCATTTCCTGTGTATACTGTACATGTGTAGTGCCACAGTGATTGAAAATTAGCTTTTTCCACTACTTCTACCCATGCAAATTTCTCCATAGTATTTGTTT
This sequence comes from Maccullochella peelii, assembly GCA_002120245.1. Taxonomy (NCBI): domain Eukaryota; kingdom Metazoa; phylum Chordata; class Actinopteri; order Centrarchiformes; family Percichthyidae; genus Maccullochella; species Maccullochella peelii. The sequence goes on along the minus strand of LKNJ01001072.1, from coordinate 285,447 downwards.
CTGTATTTTCTTTTCATTCTTCTTTTCCCTTTCTTCTTTCAAATCTTTGGATTATTTACCCTTCATATTGCCTTTATTGAACAAAAAAGACAAGAAGAAAAGATGATTTGAGACAAAAATACAGTGTGACAGTTTTTTCAAGGGTATTTATTTATTTGGTCTTTTCACCCAGACTCAGTTGAGCAGTACTGGGTAGAATGAACTTCTTGTAAATCTGTTTGTTTATTTATTTTATTTATTTATTATTTCTTTATTAGTGCATCAATGGTAAAAAGAGGAAATGAGGGAAGTGATGGGGAACGATCTGCAACAAAAGTCCCCAGTTGGACTCAAACCGGGGACATTGTGGATCAATCAGCCCTAGGCCTCCAGGGCGTCCCGTAAACTTAGTATTTCATCTAACATACATGTTGAAAAGGGCTCTGGAACTAGTCATTGTCAATAAACCACTTTCAGATGCGCTGTCATACTTAAAATAATATATTTTCTAATCATCATGCAATGATATTCCCCTCCGTGCACTGAGACAGACATGGCATGCCTTTTAAAATAAAGAGTGATGACTGTGCTGTGACCCCGAGCATCGCTCTCATACCACCCCACCGAGACCCCGGTCCACCACCTCCTCTAATTAGCTGTGGACCGTGAGTTTAGCAGCCCACGACCATGACTGGTAGCGCAGAGCGGCGCGTACAAGACGGCTTTTGTTACACAGGAGCTCAGTCTGGGGCTGTTCAAATCCCTCCTTAATGTGATTTGCAACCTCTGCCCTCCCTCTCTGTCTCTTCCTTTCACTCACACACTCACGCACACTCATCCTCTGCATACTAGGAGAGCACTAAAACCCTGTGCAGCTGCTTCCTCTGTGATATAAAGTCAGAGCTATGCATCGGAGGGGAGTGCCCGGAGAGTGATAAATGTGGACAGTGGACAGTTCAGTGCTTTATGGGCCTCTCAGAGAGACTATGGAGATAAACACTCACTACAAGAAGCACATTGTACTATCACCGTTTACTGAGATCAGTGATCATCTGGGGAGAAATTGGTGGGCCAGATGCAAACAGCTTCGTGTTGTGGTGTCAAAAATTATTTTTTGATTTGGTCATACACAGTAAACCCTTAAATACTGGTCCTAATATTATATGAGGATAGAGTATTAACCCATAAATAAATATATATCCAAAGACTTTGATTTACACTTACATATTGGAGCTTTGAGGATCTACCGTAATCTGTCTGTAATGCAGGCTGGTTGTATAAATCATATGTATCTGTACTACTCTTCTGGGACTGAGAAGGGTAGTAAGGTTAGTGGAACCTCATATATAGAGAAAAACTAATGGAAAGGCCAGTCACACTTCTGTTGTCTTTTTTTTTCTTTTTTTACACATGATTTCTATTTTCGGCTTGCATCCACAATGTATTTAAAATTCAACACACAGTATTTTGAGATTTGACTGAAAAAGAAAATTATGACAAGATTAATTTAAGTTGAACATGTTTTTTAAATTTTATTTACCATTTTCTAATCAGGATGAGCTATACTACTGGCCATGTATGTTCAGACATACAAGGAAGTTGACTCCAGTGGTTTCCAGTGGCTTTCAGTGTGCTTAACCATGTGAGGCTGCGCTTTGTGCTAAATGCTAATATCAGCATGCTGATGCTCACGATGACACTGCTAACATACTGATGTAAGCAGGTACAATATTTACCATGTTAACCATCTTAGTTTAGCATGTTAGCATGATAGCATTTGCTAATTAGCACAACAACCACAGTATAGCTGAGGCTGATGAGAATGTCATTAGTTTTACAAGGATTTGGTCATAAGCACAGTATTGCACAAATTAAAATCTTGACCTGATGGTGGCGCTAGATAAAAAGTCAGGGGTTCACCAAAGTCAGTAGGATTCATCCTCTGGGGACCATGAATGTCTAGACAATTTCATGGCAATCCATCCAGCAGTTGTTGAGACATTTCAGTGTGGACCAAAGTGGTGGAGCGACCAACCTTGTCATCCCTAGAGACAAGCTGCATCATGGCTAAAAACAGTTCCAAGAGCAAATGTACTCTTGGCACTTTTAAATGCGAAAATAATGAAAGTGAAAAATCACTTTCAACCCAAACAGGCGGCCCTGCTCCAAAAAGCTACAGTTCCAAAAGCTCAACCTTCTCACCTGTTGTTCTGTATTTCTGTTGACTTTTATTTTCATCAGCCGTTAAACACTTCTCCACGCGCTCGTGTGCCACCTCGTTTCCTCTGTGGGAATGATTCAGTCCCCTGCTAATCATAGTGTGTGGCTTGTTAACTCATAAGGAGAAATTCTTGTAATCTTATGAATGATGATACTGGAAACAAAATAAAGTTCTCCAACTGATGTGAAGAGCTGAATCAGTGATACAGCTATACTCTGATTCTGAACAACGATGTTGCACTTTGTCTTTAATTTCTTGCTTTTTTACCCCAGTTGCCTTTTCTCCTCTCTTGTCCTCTCCTCTGAGCTAAAATAGTTCAGAATGGTTAATGGTTTTAACCATGACCTGACCGCCCGTGTTTTTGTTTGTGCTCTGGGCAGGTGGTTAGGTTTCACCTTGAGGCCTGAGGTTTAAACCCTGTGAGGCTTTAGTAAACTGTGTTGAGTTCTGTGGGAGATGAATTCCTCTCCCTCCTAGGGAAAACATTAAGTGTTGGCCAAACTATATCTTAATATAATCTATAGGTCTATTATTATCTATCAAGATAAATATGAAGTTCAATTTGCAATGTAAATGTTCGTAGACTAAGGTAAGCAATAATGTATAAAGTTTGGATTTTCATAAATTAATTACTTTTATTGGTCTGTCTGTGTTTTGTCCGAAGGGGTTCTCCGGGCCCCGGCTGGAACGGGCGCGTGGGTCGACAGAGTCGCTTATCATCCAGCAGCTCCACCACAGAAGAAGACGGCATCTTTGTCAACTCTGCCAGCAGCAAGCTCCTCGAGAGAGCCCACGACATCCTTATGTCAGTAACAAGACACCGCCGCAGGCACCATAATGCATTAAACTCTGACTGATTTAGAGATTATACAGTACTCCCTTCATTGTATGTAGTGTTTTTATAATTAAGACATTAACATTTTAATGTTTTCCTTTGTGCTTTCTTTCTAATTGTAAAATGCAAAACTATTTTCAGCATCATTTTATTCTACTGTTATTTGTTATTTTGGTCAGCAGTGTGGCCTAGAGGCATCCTTAAAACTGAAAGACCTGAGTTCAAACTCAGTGTCAGCAAACATCTGTCCTGCTCAAATGTCCTCAGTGATCACTACATTCCTACCAGCCCCAGGATGCTGCTCTGTAGCTGACCCTGACCCTCTGACCCCCTTATGGAAGCGAAGGGAGAATTCCCCCACAGGGATTAATAAAGTTCCACTTCATTGACAGGGATATGACCCACTTGGGAAGAATTTCTGGAATTAATTCAATTCTTTGTTGACCTTTAACTTGACAGTAAGAAAAAGTAGCCTCCTCACCTGTTGATTCATAGAACAAAAAGAGGGTTTTTGTTGCTCGGAGCTCAAAATAGACTAACTTTTCTGTTTCTGTTTTCCATAAACAGGAGGAACAAAAACTACAAATCTAAGCCAGTTCTTCCAAAGGTACAGTTCATGATATCTTTAATTTATCTTCTAACGTAGTCGGTACATTCTCATCAACATTATTGCCTGACTCTGACTTCACACCTGCAGCATTTACTGAATGTGAAGTCCCTGAAGTACCTCAGCAACCTGACGCTTCACGACCGCATCACCAAGTCACTGCTTCACCTCCACAAGAAGAAGAAACCACCCAGTATCAGCGCACAGTTCCAGGTCAGGCGTGCGCGCGCATGTGCGTGCACACACACACACACACACACAGAGCCAGTAGCATACTGCAGAGCTCAATGATTTGCCATTTGATGCTCTCGGTGTAAAAATAACACGATTAGCCTGAGCTGGGCCAAGGAGTCTCCCTCCAGCTGTGAATATGATAAAAACACGGTGTCTCCTTTCCAACTGGCTATGGGTGGAAACGTCCCTCCATTTCCTTTACTGTCCACTGTCTTATCCCTGTATTTGTCCATAATTTGTGTGAAGCCTATTATGTAGTTCACCCCTCCCACCCAAAAAGTCTGAAATGTATGACATCGTGTCTGGGAATTCAACAAAAAAAATGAATAAATGTCTCATAAAAAATACTTTGGGATCTGGTGAGAAAGTATTCTAAGACTGTCCCGAACGTGAGATAAGACAACTACAAGTAACATTGAGATTAATCTGGTTATCTTTAGGTCATTGGCAGCCCACTACCACAAAAACTTGTGGTACCAAAAACTGCTATTTTCTTCCTGATTTCTTTGAAAGTGAACTCTGTGCTCTGGCTGTTGGAGGTAGAGATGAGCGCTGAGGCCCCTCTGGCAAGCAGCACTGGCCCCAGTGTGTGGATGACTTCACTTCCCACATCCTGTGCTGCGCTGATTGCTTTAATCCCCCATGGGGGGGAATTCCTACTGCCTCTGAATTATCTCACACACATGCTGACACACATGTGCATATGTTTACACACACATACACACAATAATTGCACATGGAAATACTACACATGGTTTCTTCTTTTTCTTTCGTAGACATATTACTAGTATTTATGATCCCAGTCAGTGACTTTGATCTTACTTACAGATGGACCAACAGACAGTCAGTTGCCTTCTGCCAGTCAAACAACTGTGCAGCATCAAAAGCAGTGTGCCTCTACATGCCTTATATTTATTTTTTTATATATGTTTTTTTGTGTGTGCTAAATTTGACTTTTTGTGTCTCATTCTGTAGGCCTCGCTCAATAAACTAATGGAGACTCTGGGTCAGTCTGAGCCTTATTTTGTCAAGTGCATCCGTTCCAATGCCGAGAAGGTACAGTTTGCTCACTCCACAGACTGCGGCTCGCTTTGACTGTTTTGGTTTATTTTTCAAAGCATTTTTCATTTCCTTTGAAGTTTGAACTTTTCTAAAGCTGTTCATCATTTCCCCCCTCTTCTCTCTGTAACCTCTGCCGCCTGTCGCTTCTCCTTTTTCTGTCATTCTCTCCTCGGTTATCTTTTTTCCCCCTCTGGCTTTCTCTTTCTCAGCTGCCCTTAAGGTTTAATGATAACCTGGTGCTGAGGCAGCTGCGTTACACAGGTATGCTGGAGACTGTGCGCATCCGGCAGTCGGGCTACAACATCAAGTACAGCTTCAAGGTAACACACACACACACACACATTTACACCCTGTAGATACTCTATTAACATCTTAAACTGTAATTAATATTATTTTATATTTCATACAGTAAATAACAAAAGAATAAACAAGCAATTGGAGATAAACAAATACTGTTCACAGTTTATTTCACAAGCATTCACAATTTACTTGTACTATACTTGGGTACTAGATTTCAAAAGGAAATATTGTATTTTTTACTCTATTACATGTATTTGAAAGCTATAGTCACTAGATACATTTGCAGTTGCATATTTTACATACAAAACCTGTGATCCGTTAATAAAAATTATGCATTGTTAAAGATTAACAGTATTTAAATAGTTCAAATTAGCTCCCTCTTGACCAGCTACAACATAAGAATACTATTTACATATTAATGCATTAGTAAAAAAATAAATAACACTGACGGGTCATTTTCCTGCATTATAAATTCTTTTACTTTTGAATGCAGGACTTTAACTTGTAATGAAGTCATTTTAAATTTTGGTATTACTTTTACTTAAGTATTTGAATACTGCTTCCACCACTGGTGGTAGTCCATACATACTAAATTATGTAAAATTATGAAAAGAATGGCGCAAAATCACAGCAGCAGATGGAAAGATATCTGGACTTTATTTGTATAATGTGGTTCTTGCTCCAAAAATACTGGATTCTCTGCCTCCCATATTTAAACTAATAGCATCTTTTTGTTAGATCATCCATGATTAATGGCTACGTTTTAGACTCCACAACCCCAGCTTTTTGTTCCTGAGAGTTATAACAGACCTGCTTAATCTGCTATTTTTCGATCTTTGTCTGGAAATGTAAAGTATCCTGTTATTCGCGAAGCAAGCTCTCAATAAGCCAAATGGTAAAAGGAGTTCAGCAGCAGATCACATTAACATGTTCCCTCAGTGCAGGCATGTGCAGGCTAGAACACTGGTGCACTATCGATCGCACTGCTCACATCCCAAAACATAAACAACACTCAGGTTTCCAAGAGTTTAGGTGCCAGTGATGAATTCATGTCCAGGAAGCCTGTCGCTGATATTGTTTGAGCCAGGATTCATTGTGTCAAGAGGCAATTATGGGGGACGGGAGGTGGCAGCCATCTTAACCACACTGGCTCTCATAAGAATGATGTCAACCCTGTGAGAAATGCTGTGTGACTAATAAAGCAGATCATGTTGTGAGTGAGCCTTTGGATAGAAAACGTTTGGGAGTGGCTCACTCCCACTCCAGTTTTTTCTTACATTAGTTTCCATTTTGTGGTCTTGAATGTTCAGTTGCGCCTGTCGTGTCGAGGTTTGAGCCAAAGATTAAGTCACCAAATCATAACTTATTTTCCCATGTAACCACAGTGGTCTCTGCTGTAGCCGTGCAGAGAGTTTAGGTTTTATTTGCTGGAGTTTGCTGCTAAGACTCCTGCTGCCTCCCAAATACAATCAATGGTAATGGAATTTCATTTATGGCACTCAAAGCATCGAAAATGTGTCATTTCAGAGTAATTTTAACAGCAATGACTTCGTCCAGAAACAATGTCCCAGTTACACAGGATAAGCCACAGACTTGACTAGAAAGTTGCAGTGGTGGAAAGTACATTTACTCAAGTTCTACATTTATCTACAATTTTACTAGGTACTTGTACTTTACTTTCGTATATCAATTTTATGCTACTTTATACGTCTACTCCACTACATTTATCTGACAGCTGTAATTACTAGTCACTTTTAACATTAAGATTTTACATAAAACAACATAGGATCGTAACAAAACTTCCAAAAACATGGTGTCTAGTTTGGGCTCCTTGTCACGTTTTAGATGTCTATGAGTTGTTAGAAACTTCACCAAAGAGACATTTGCCCTTTAAACATCTCAGATGGTTTCCTTTAAATATCCGTTTGATGCCCAAAAAGGTAAAATTATCCAATAGTCCAAGTCGAAAAAATGTATATGAATTTGTGGAGCAGAATTTGAAACATCTCACGACCCTTCAGATTTATCTTGTGACCCTTTGATACAACCCATTGTTGTATCAGTTAACGATATAATAACATAATATATAATATATCAGTCACAGAGGCCATTTTCCTGAGTAGTTTTACTTTGAATACTTAAAATATATTTTGCTGATTTACTTTTGTACTTTTACTGGATTTTAAATTCAGGATTTTTGCTCGTAATGGAGTATTTTTACATTGCTGTACTGGTGCATTTACGTAGCACTTTTTCCACCACTGAAAAATACTCCCTACTTACATTTTAAAACTAATATAAAAATAACAAGGTTATTTGTGTTGGCTGACCTTTTAGTTTCAAATTGACATAACAGGGTGCAAAACTTAAAAACTTAAACTATTTCGATGATCTCACTCATATGTTTTTAGCATCGTCATTTACCACAAATTCCTCCAAACATATTTAGTGCTGTGGTCAGCACTAATGAGAAATATCTTGGGCATGGTATCACTCTGGAGGACTCTGCTGTTTCCCGACTCTTCAGAACAGAGCCTCTCCATTGTCCTCGGGTCTCTGAAACACTCCCCATGCTTGTAATTGTATAAACACAGCATCTGTTTCCCTAGCCACCCCCTACAGCCCAGGGTGCAGAGTGTATTGAATTCAGACAATGGGCCTCAGTTTGAAGAGTGGGAGTTCAGCATATTTACGCCGTGATGTTTGAACCCCTGCAAATATGGACAGCATCGCCTTTTACCTGAAACCACATGTGCCTTCACATCTTTTTTTCTGCTCAAGAGATGCTGCAGGAGGCTGCTTCAGTTTCTGCCGCTGGTCAAGACTTATATTTCAAATTCAAGGCCGCAGTGTGTACATCCCCAACTAATTAATCCTGTACTGGAATCAGATCAGTGTTAGAAACACTGATGGCTTTAGCAGAAAGTAAACCTTTTGTTATGCACATTACTGGACAGACATCTTGTGCACATGACACAAACAGAACAGATACTGTAGGGTAATAAACACATTTCTCATTAACACCTTTCCTTGTTCTCTTGATAGGATTTTGTCCATCACTTCTGTGTGCTGCTCCCAGAGGGCACCAGTGCCACCAGAGAGGGCATCCAGCAGTCTCTGGACCAGCTAGACCTAGAACCAGACGGATGCCAAGTGGGAAAGACGATGGTATTTACCCCTGCCCTCTCCTTTCCTTTTTGCAGTTATTTTAAATTACCTAATAAACAAATGCAGTAAAACATAAGGCGTTTTCGGACCAAACTGTTCTGGGGACTAAAAGGAACTGCCCACTGAGGAGCTCCCCCGAGAACTACATACTACACCTTCAAGGGCTTTTTTTCTGTTTGCATTCGTACCGCCAATAGCAACGCTGAAGTGATGTAAGCCGGCCAGCCGTTGGTATAGCAACCTCACTCACAACGTCACACTTTTTAAGTCTACCGTTTCGAGCTGTTAAAAATGGCAGTTTTTCATGTGTTCAAACAATCACCGTACACTTACGTCACTCAATGTTCCTCTTGTGCTGGGAGTGTAACTACTCTGAAGTAGGAGCTAAAAAAGGTTCGTTCCCATTTCTTGCAGTGCGGTCACAATAAAAAGAAGAGGGGCCTCCAGCTGTTCTTAGAACTATGAAAAAGTTCCTCCGGTGCATATTATCTGCAAAAACGGGTGTCTGGTTTTGAATATTTCACACAGTCTAGGTTTGATATAGCTTCAGTAAAGCTCAAAATATAAGACATATGGGATAGAAAGAATCTTTTTACTGCTACTTCAGCAGGAATGTTAAGAGGAATATCAGTGTTCAATAAGTTCAGTAACGTCACAACGTATCATCCAGATGAAGGTAGGGCAAAACAGTGGTTTAGAGATTTTCTTCTGTTATGTCTTTGTTTGGTGACATTAGTGAAAAGAAAATGTTACGGCTCATTGTACTGTGTGTTATTATGTGTTTAATGTTATACCTTCTGTTGCTGCATGTTGAGGTGTTTAGGAATCTGGAAAATGTCAGTCTAAATATTGTGGGGTTTTTAAATTACTCAAACTCGGTGGGTTTATTATTTGAAACTATAAATAGAGTCATAGACATAAAAAATGATCGTGTTGGGGATAACCTCATATTACCTGAAAGCATCCTCATTAAAAGGATGTAATGAAGACCGTGCCCCATATTTGGTGTGGGTAAGTCCACGGTATGAATGAGGCATGATGGAGGGGTCCATGTCTTTGGGATGCTGTCTATATAATTAGAGGATCATACCTGACATACTTGTGACCATGTGTCCAGCCAGGGATTTCAGAGTGTGGGTGTGTGTGTGCTCGGGGGTGAAAGAGTGTGTGTGTGTGTGTGTGTGTGTGTGTATATCTTTGTGCACGGCCAGACAACCCCATTCTTCCTTAAGTATGAGTGTTACCCTGTGCTGACTCCATCGCGGTCCCTCCCCTCAGGTGTTTTTGCGGGAGGCTGAGCGTCAGCGGCTGCAGGCCTTACTCCACAGGGAAGTTCTCAGACGTATCGTCACGCTGCAGCGGCGATTCAGAGCCCGGCTGGAGAGGAAGCAGTTTGTCAGGATGAGAGAAGCAGCAATCTGCGTCCAGGTACAGTGCAATGCTTTTCATCATCACTGCTCTCATCTCCATCTACTTCATTTCTGTGTTTTCAATCACTTTTTATTGTTTTTGTTTTGAAAGATGCTCCTGAAAGTGAGTTAATTCAGTATTAATCAACTTTGAGTTGAATTGTATCGTGATAATATGATCATATCATATTATAGTTTTAAAAAATTCTGTAAAAGCAAATTTTAATGAAGAACAAATAAATTGTTAGTTTTTTAAATGAAAAACTAACAAATTAATTAGTTAGGTGAAAGGTTTGTATGATGTAATGCAAAAACACAGTTCATTGCATCAGTCATCATATATTTTATTATATATAATTTTGCTTACCTTTGAGATATTGTGACACTAATCAATATCAGAAATATAATGGTAATAATATTGTGATATTGATTTCTTGCACACTGCCCAGTCCTAGTACAGCGGAACACTAAATTTGAAATGAAAGGATCGAGAGGTATCTGTGTTGTCAAGCTTGTTTTATTTTAGCTTAAGCTCCTATACTGGAAGTTATCTGAAATCTGTGTGAAAGTCCAACTCAAATACAGTTCATATCAAATGTAGTTTTCAGTCCCATAAAAGAAGATTATGGGGTTAGGTTATTACACTTTGAGTAAAGATGTTTATGTGGAGTTGCTGTACTTAGTGAACATATAAATGTTGACTAAAAGGAAAAAAACCTTCATAGTATCATGAAAATAATATATCATTAATACATCATCTCCTCACAGAAATGGTGGCGTTTGTACCGGCCCGTAGAAGAGGAGGAGGAGGAGGATTATGACCCTAATGTCCAGGAGGGGGCAGCTTTGTGTCTGCAGGCACGCTGGCGAGGTTACAGGGAGCGTCAGAGGTTCAGGCAGTGGAGGGAGGCTGCTCTGGTGCTGCAGAGGGCGTGGAGGTTGTGGCTCTACCGGCGCTGCACAGCAGCTCTGGTTATTCAGACGGCCTGGCGCTGTCATCAAGCCAGAGAAGCCTACTTGCGTCTGTATGGCGCTGTGGTACAACTACAGGCAATTAGCAGAGGCCACCTTGCCAGGCAGAGGTAAGCCATACTGTAAAACACCTAGCACCAGATCAGTTTTTTTCCATTAGTAGAAAGTTGAGGTAAAGATGAGTTTAGTTTAACAAAAACAAACATTTTAGCATTTTTATAAAGGCTCAGTACTCTGAAAATAACTTCAAAGGGTAGGTGACTGCATGATTTTTGCTCAAGCTGGTGAAAAATCAGATTAATCTTTGCACACAGCTCCTGCAGTGTATTTGGCCATTGTTCAGTGTGCTTATAGACACGGGCTTGGTAAGAGCATACCATTACGCAAGCAGTCCAACCCAAAGCAGCTCTACAATCAGCTGAGCTGCTGAGAGCAAGAACTAAATCAGACTTTTAAGTTTGGTGAACATATGAGGTAGTTATAATTTGAATAACTTTAGTTGTTTAAAATTTATCTTGATAATAGGAGTAGGAAGTAGTTTGACATCAGCTAAAGTTGTAACCATGCCTTCTTGATTGGCAGCTTCAAAAAACTGCGAGAACAGAGACTGAGGGAGGAGAAGGAGCAGCAGGAGAAGCTGCAGCAGCTACAGAATGGCCAGGTGAGTCTCTCACAAGAGGAAGAGCCGCCCGAGAGAATCATGGGGTTGGACCTCAGCACATGGGAGGATCGTTCGTACGAGCAACGGGAGAGGGGCCTCCAAATCCTCAGCAGCCAAGAGGGTGCAGTTAAAGAGGAAGGAGAAGGAAGACAATCTGCTAGGACAAAAGAGAGCCCCTCTAAAGTGCAAACTGAAGCACCGGCCTCAATCCAGACATCCACTGTGGTGGTGCGAGAGAGGTCCAGAACTGTAGATGAGCCCAGCCAGAAAACCACTCGGGCCAAGAGAGAGAGCCGGCGGATGAGAGAGTTGGAGCAGGCCAAGTTCAGCCTGGAGCTCCTCAAGGTCCGGGCAACCACCGGTGGAGCCTCGTCCCCATCTGAGGAACGGCGCTGGTCTGTTGAGCTGGTGCCCCCTGCAACCCCACCTCTTCGTTCACCCCAGGGCACCCCCGATAGCCAGAGCTCCAAAGGCAGCTTTGAGCTTCTCAGCATGGATGAGGAGCCACCCAAGGCGACAGAAGAGGTGACAGACATTGAGGACCCCTGCTCCCCTCTTCCTTCAGTCACTCCAGTACCTGAGCCTAATGTGGAGGTTTCAACAAGCCCGAAGCCAGTTGTACCACATAGGACAGGTGTTTCTGATGCTGTTGCCCACCTAGGCAGCCAGGGCCAGATCAAAATGGATCTGACAGCCCACTCTGCCCCCACACATCCGCCCAAAATCGAGAACTACCTCCCTACCTTTTACGTCCCTGCTATTGAGGGCAGCACGGTCATCTCCCGTCGTCCTGCAGAAGAGCCTCAACAAAACACAGAGGCAGCCGTCTCTACAACCTCCACCACTGTTACCAAGCCTCTCAAAGAAAGGCGAGAGTCAATGCGTCGACCAGTGGTGGTGGTCATCAGTATGCAGAAAGAAACACCACTAAGCGAAGATCTGAGTGATGTTGTCCGTCCCCCTGTAGAGGTTCAAGATTCTGCAGCCCAGACAGGGGAGTTGACACCATCGCCACAGAAACCAGACCCAGCTCCGGTGCCTCAAGGTCCCGTCCCTGTTTCTACCTCTGTCCCTCAGGCTGACCAGGCTGTCATAGAGAAGCTGGTGCGACTGAACGAGGAGAAGGAGGAGAGGCAGCGTAATCAGCAGCAGCAGAATGAAAAGGAGATGATGGAGCAGATCAGACAACAGAAAGAAGCGCTGGAGCGGCAGCGCCTTTTCTTCGCTCAGTACGAGAGAGACATGTTTGAGAAACAAAGAGGAGAAGCTCTACACAGGATACAGCGGAGTCGACAGGGTGGACAAGATGTTGGTGGAACTGCAACCTCCAGCAAGCCCCTTAGACCCAGTTCCCTTCTGATTGAGAAAACAGCAGGGCTAGCTCCTCACGCCAGAACACGGTCAGACTCCACCGCCCCATTACGGCACTCTCCCCAGAGTGAAGACATCCAGGGCCGTGCCCCTCACCCCCAGCTGCCTCCTCCACCTGCTTCTGTTCCCAGAGAAAGACGCAGGCCTGTTGCCGAGGGCTGGGCACCCAAACTCACGCTGGAGTCTAAAGATGGAGGAGGAACCAGAGTGAGAACCGCTACCAAGAAGCCACCAAGTAATCAAGGCACCACAGTTAGTATGACGGATAAGCCAGGCAACATCTTCTTCTCTCCAAAGGACAAAGTGACATTTACAAAGTGAGTAACAATACTTTGCTTGCACTATGTATGAATATCTTGTAGGATTAATAAACATGCATTACTATCAATATATAATACAAAGAGACCCAAGAGAAAAATCAAAAGCAAGCAAGGCTATGATAACCATAACACATAAATAAATAGATAAATAAATATATATGTTTACATTCAAGGGGTCAATAAATCAAGTTTTCATTTAGGATCAAATAAATAACTAAAATGAATCGTGGTAACATAAATTGTTTACATGGTAAGACCCAAAATCTAGAGTACTATGTGAAGAATGTGAAAACTTCTGACTTTGGCGCCCCCCAGTGTTCGTATCGCAGAGATACAATATGGATCTGACACAGGGACACTGAGACGAATGAGCTGAAAGTAACACATAGACTGATTTTCATTGGGATTGCCTCATTTTTCTGAAAAGTACTTATTATACCATCAGACTAATTTGAAAGATGCTATAACCACATAAACATTCTTCACATAGTGACTTTAAGTGTGTATTTCATGCACACTGTTCTTGGTTCTTGGTTTCCACTTCCAGGTTTGACAGTGATGCTGTCACTAAAGAAACACCTGTAGCCATTCCCAGAGAAGGACCCACACTGCCGGTCTCCAAGCCATCTAAAGGAGCAAAAGCGCGGGATGTAAGCAACCTCTCCTTTTTCCTTTTTTAGAAAACAGACATACAAGCATGGGTTTGCAGGCGTTCCTTTTTGTGTTGTGAATGAATTAATGAATCTTGGCAGGATATCTCCCAATCTTAACACTACAAACGACACAGCTGACCTACGTGAAGAACAAAATGCACTGAAGCTCCTCTACAAGTTACTACAGGCACCTTTTAAACATGCTGTTATCACTTCTGGTAAACTCCAGGTTGGCAGAGCGGGCCAAAAAAAGAAAGCCAGAATGGCACGGACCCGCTCCGACTTCCTCACCCGCGCCCCCATGCTCTCAGTTGGGGGCGATTCAGACGAGGATGAGTATGACGGAGACAGCCCCCGTCATTACACCCTACCCCTCTCCAAACAGAGCTCCAAGGAGGCGGGCTTAAGAGGGTCCTGTTTCAGTGACTCAGACATGGTAACAGGCTCCCTCTAAGCCAACAGTGGCCCTCTCTACGTTCTTAAAGCGTGACTTCTCTTTGACGTTTCTAACCCCTCAGCAGAGAGAGCATAGATCTGCATCACACCTCTGACTCAAACTGAGCCTCAACAAACTTCTGTTTTCTAAAAATGTACAAAAATTTTCCATAAGAGTGGAAGACATTTTAAAGGTACTTCAGTGCAGGTATTTCAAAGACATTTTGAAATACCTGCTGAAATGATGTGTAATAAGACACAAACACTACCCTTCAAATAAAAGAAAAAATATACAGAAGGGCTGGACTGGAAATTAACTTTTTAAAATGTGAACATCTACCAGCCACTGTCAGACAAATGTTCAAATTCAACAGCCACTCGACAGTAAATCATTATTTTGTGTCTGAAATCTACCAGCCACTGTAATATTTGGCTGGTGGCTGCTGCTAATTTCCATCCCAATTCAAGGCTGTCAAACAAGCCATTAATCCAATTCTTTATTGGTTTGACAACCCCTCTAGAAATCATCAACAGTGAATATCGATTTGACTTTACACATCATGATAGATGAAGGACAGTTTTTGAAATGTGTTTTCCCTTAAAACTTTAAGCCTTTACCTTTACGTAGTTGCTTTTCTAACATGACTTGGCTTCTCTTTCTCTCACAGCTGTAACAGTGACTTTTTCTCCTTGATTTATTCTTCCTGGCTAATATTTGCATGTCACTTGGTTATATTTCCTCTCTTGGCACATAGCACTAGTCACGAGTCAAACCTTGGGAATCCTGGAAATCACTTAACAAACCCCTACTGTCTTTTAACAGTTCTTTTCCTGAAAAAACTAAACTATTTTTTCTTGTTTAAGAATGCAGTATTATTCCAAAAGTATATTTGTTGTGTTATTGTTTTGTAATATCATGATTACTAAAAATGGCATTTACGCTCTTACTGACACTTCACTGAGCTCTTGTAAGTGTACACTGTAGCTGGTGCAGCTCCATTGATGTGATGCTGCCATCTACTGACTTGAACTTGAACTCAGATCAAAACATACTAGACCACATGGAAATGCATAGTAGAGAGGCTGTTCTTTGGTTTTGCCATGTCTTTAACATGTTTTCCAACCTGATGTTGTTTCAGCCTGCGAGCTCCGAGGAGCAAAAGAAGATGCAAAAAGCCATGTCGTCAGGAGATTTGGGCAAAGTGGACTCACTGCGCAAGAACTCGCAAGATGGAAGGTTTGTTTTCCCTAATCATTTTTGCTTTATGTCTTGGTCTTAATAGAAATTGTCAAGGATGGTTTTGTCACTTATAAGTTAAAGATATTTATATTTTGAGCACAGTGTAATGGAATAATGTTTATCGATGTTGTTTTCATTTTGAACAGGGTTCGTGGTAAGATGCGTTTCTGGGCCAAGACCAAGTATGGGGATAAGAAGATGTCCAGAGAAAAGCTGATCTGTGGAGGTGATTCCCTGGATGGAGACTATGGAGACACCGGGCCATTGCTGGGAGAGGGTGCGTTATCCAAAAGCAAATACATCCATTTCAAGGACTTTTGTATAATCAAATATTATGCAATGGGAGACGTTGGGTGCTTAAATACTATCTTTGAATGCACCTGAAGTATCACTCACACTGAAGTGTCACTGACGGGAATTCTCTTCCACGCAGCAGGTCAAGAAAACATGTCGCCGCCCTGCAGTCCTGATCTCACGATGGATCGAGGACTCCGAGACTTGAAGGAGAACAAGGAGCCATCTCCCAAGGTGAAGCGGAGGCGCAGTGTTAAGATCAGCAGTGTGACTCTGGAACCTGCTCAGTGGCAGAACGACGCGCTGCAGATCCTCACCTGCACCAACGACTACAGGAGCATGAACGACTTCCTCATGAAGAAGGTACAGCCAGACATGCTCTCTCTTATCCTCTTCATACATGTGGGTCAAGATGATTGTATGGCTTGCAGGTGCACTTTAACATCTAAACTTGAGTGTTTTCCTTATTTATGCCTGAACACCCTTACTAATCGTTTTAGAGCTACAGGTGGTCCATATTCATGCTAAGATGATTGTGGTGTCATATTTTAGATCAACGACTTGGACACAGAGGACAGTAAGAAGGACACCATGGTGGACGTCGTGTTTAAAAAGGCTCTGAAGGAATTCCGTCTAAACATCTTCAACTCTTACTCAACAGCGCTTGCAGTAAGTGGTGTCAGCACTGTTTATATGATCATTTAAAATTGAAAAATATTCTTTAAAATGTTAGCCACCATTTATAAATATCACTTATGATATCCTTCCTCAAACAAAGTGGCTAGAAGTGCAAAGTTAGACTAGATCTTTTATACTAGAACATTATTTCCTAAGATCGATCGAAGTACTGTGTTCTTCCTGTGACCCCGTTGTCTTCCTCCCTAGATGGACGATGGTAAGAGCATCCGCTACAAAGACCTCTACGCTCTGTTTGAGCACATCTTGGAGAAGACCATGCGACAGGAGCAGAGGGACTGGAGGGAGTCTCCTGTCACAGTGTGGGTCAATACCTTTAAAGTTTTCCTGGATGAGTTCATGACTGAGTACAAACCTCTGGACAGCACGTCCAGCAAGGTAAAGACACGTGGCAGCCTCCTGACTGCTCAGGAAAATAGACACAGTTATGGATTTTGGGTGACGTTAAACTGTTAAAAGACTTCTTTGAATTAATACAGTTTCAGGGTAACGTTCAAGAAATACATGTGCATTAATTGTTATTGTTATGTGTAAGATAGGTTTTGTTTAATTATCTTTACAATCTTTAAATGGCATGTACTCTGGTGTACATCAGCCCTCTGGGTTGTTAGTTTCCGAGGTCATAATAAAGATCATATTTCTTAATAATGCTTACATATACAGTGACATTATCTAATAATTACTAAAACAAATCTGTTCTTTTGTTTTACTACAGCAGGTACCTAAACCTGAACGCAAGAAACGGAGGAAAAAGGACACTGACATTGTAAGTCTCCTTTCATTCTTATCATTACAACATGATCTTTATCATAACAGAAGAAATACAACACTTTGCTCTAACACCCCCTTTAGAATAACAAGATATAAATACACCAGTGACCAGAATGGAAAAGGCTATAATTAAAAAAAAAAAAAAAGCAAAACATACATATAAATGTGAAAGGAAATATGCAGGTGAACTCCAAATTAACCTGTGCTCTGTTGCTCTCTGCAGGTGGAGGAGCACAACGGCCACATCTTCAAGTCCACTCAGTACAGCATCCCCACATACTGTGAATACTGCTCATCACTCATCTGGATGATGGACCGTGCCTGTGTGTGCAAATGTGAGTGCAAAATATCACACCAGGGATTCAGCAGGCGATAAGAATCCCTGAATTTCAAAAATCGTCTTGAAAAGGTTATGAACCTTTTTCTTTTTTTTTCTTTTTTTTTTTTTTTTAAAAAGAAACAGTTTTGAAGGCCATGGATGTAGTAGTTTTTCTTGAAATAATTAATCGATAATTCAATTGACAGAAAATTCATCACCAACAATTTTAATAATCAAGTAATTGTTTGTCATTTATCGAGGAAGAATTACCAAAATTAGCTGATTCCAGTTTTTTGATTTGCTGCTTTTCTTTTTATGTGATTATAAGCTGAATATCTTTGGGTTCAGTTGATCAGACAAAACGAGACATCTGGCAGTCACTTTGGGCTCTGGGAACTCTTGATGACTATTTTCTGACAGTTTACGGCCCAAATGATCAATCAGTTAATTGACAAAATAATCAACAGATTAATTAATAATGAAAGTAATTGTCAGTTGCAGCCCTAAAATACATGTGCTGTTGAAATTTCAGTATGTGGTTACTTGTAGATGCATCAACATCTCACATACTTCACCTTATCTTCACACACACACATTCCCATGAACTTGCGCGCACGCGCACACACACACACACACACACACACCATGTCTGTGGCTGAGATGTGTTCAGCATGTCCTCAGAGCGAGCCCCGCCCTCTCCTCCCCCCTTGGTCCTAATCAGATTGTTTTCAACTGGACTCATGGGGTCTGGGACTCTGTCTCTCCAGAGATTTACCCACACAGTTTGTCCTTTATCTGCACAGGATGTTTACTTCATGCCATCCAATGCTGCTTGGGCCTCCCAAGCGATAACATTTTTTTTTCTCTTTTGTCCCAAATTTTGCTGAATAATGAGGAGGCACTGCTTGTCTGTGGATAATGGAAATGACCTGTGTGATTTCTCTGTCTGTGTTTATCCAGTGTGTCGGTACGCCTGCCACAGAAAGTGCTGCCAGAAGACAACCACCAAATGCAGTAAGAAGGTGAGTCTGCCATATTGTTCACCCACACAGCAATGTCCCATGACACTAACTGTGTTACAGTGGGTACAGTAGCTAGTGTTATTTCTGCCACCTAATACACTGGCAGTGATTGTTCTTAAAAGACAAAACTTAGTGGGTTGAGAATATATTTTTTTGGGAACATTACCAATTTTTGTAAGCATTTTAAAATATCTGTCTGTGTGTGTATGTGTCTGCAACGCGTCTGTGTGTTTAACAGTACTGTATATTATGTTTGTGTCTGTTAACAGTTTGATGCAGAGCTCTCCTCTAGACAGTTTGGAGTGGAAGTTTCTCGTCTGACCAATGACGAGAGGACAGTGCCCCTGGTAGTGGAGAAGCTTATCAACTACATTGAGATGCATGGCCTCTACACTGAAGGAATATACAGAAAGTCTGGCTCCACCAACAAAATTAAGGAACTCAAGCTGGGACTTGACACAGGTGACTTTTGCTATAGATTATAGCTAACAGGTGAAAGATGCTAGCTGGCTTTTAAAGCTGAGAAACATGGCTGGGAAAGGGTTAAATGCGATTACTAAGTGCTGTCTGCATTCTCCTTGTGACCATGCAGATGTGGACAGCATGAATCTGGATGACTACAACATCCATGTTATCGCTAGTGTTTTCAAGCAGTGGCTGAGGGACCTGCCTAATCCTCTGATGACCTTTGAGCTATATGAGGAGTTTATACGTGCCATGGGTAAGTGGTCAACATCAGATATCATCAGATATATATATAAGTGCTTAAAATGCATCACACTGGAGATCCTGTCCTCAGTAGCAATTTATTACAGTGAACAGCAGCATTTTTTTTTTTTTTGCTGTAACAGTAAACGGTGATTTGTCTTGTGGAAATACCTCTCCAGGTTTGCAGGATAAAAAGGAAACGATCAGAGGGGTGTATTCAGTTATTGACCAGCTAAGCAGAACTCACCTAAACACTCTTGAACGCCTCATATTTCATCTTGTCAGGTAATAAAAATCTAAAAATTTGTTCTTGTGGTAATCTTAGAGTAGATTTAATACATGAAACTGTTTTATATGTGTATTTCCTTCTTGATAGACTATTCTAATACTGAATTCATGCTTTTAGGATTGCCTTGCAAGAGGATACAAACCGCATGTCAGCTAACGCCTTGGCTATAGTTTTTGCTCCCTGTATCCTGCGCTGTCCTGACACCATTGATCCACTGCAGAGTGTCCAGGACATTGGCAAGACGACAGCGTAAGAATATAGTTCATGTCTATCAAATAAATTCTGTGCATTTGCCTAAGGCAGTGGTTCACAAAGTGTGGGGTGGGGCATAGAAGCATTTCAGTGGGGACACGCATGACCAGGAGGGAAAATTGGAGTGGATCAGAAGTTAAATTAATCTGTTTCATGTGGGAACAATTATCAAAACTATTTTCGAGGCTATCAAGATCCAATTTATCAAGATTTGGTCAGACAGCAAAAGTACAGTTTGGACAGATTTTTGACAGGGAAGAAAAGACAAATGTTTAAACTGGGTGATGCTCAACACATCAATCAAAACCAAAGTCAACTGTTGTTCTCAGTTTTTAGACATGGACGACACAAGCTGTTCTGCTACAATGACAGTGAACCTGACTGAACATAACTTACACCGTGATAATATTATTTCAATAAAGTAATGTTTTATTTGGCTTGCTCTGCTGCAGATTTCCCATATAATTGTTGATAAAATTAATAGGATGGGGGCATGAATTTCCAAAGAGGGGCTTGAACCACTGGCCTAATGGAAAATACGAGGCTCATAAATAAAACTGTGTAGAAAAGGATTTGTTTTTTAATTGACTTAATATGAACTCTTTCTTTTCTTTGTTGTTACGTATTTCCAGTCCTTTTGAAGTGGTTTTGTTTCTTGCTGTCCCTCCATAGGTGTGTGGAACTTATCATTTGTGAACAGATGAATAAGTACAAAGTACGACTAAAGGACATCAGTAGCCTGGAGTTTGCTGAGAATAAGGCCAAGTGCAGACTGACCCTCATTCGACGGTCAATGGTAAGATAAAATAATATGACTAATCCTACAGTTATCGCATGAATCACGTATTAACACTGACTCATTGCTAAATCTACCTGACTGAGCCGTCGTAAAGACTCCTTCAGTGATATACCTTCCCTGATTTCCTCCTTTGTAAGCTGTTTTTCTCCTCTCCAGATTCTCCTCCCTAACGTGTCCTTTCCTTTACCCAGAAACCCGTACTAATAGCTGTTAGATTTATGAGCATAGTGCGCACTATGGTATGTATGCCCACACACCATGGATTGCATCCCCAAACCATCATCCAGTGGTGATGTTGTTGTGGCAGCGATCACTGCACAGTCTCATCTCTTCAAATATTGACATCCGTCTTCTCCATCCCAGAAAGCATGAGTCATCGCTTCACTTAGTCTTTGCTTCTGTTTTGTATTTTTATGTCCGACTGTATTCTGTCTCTTGTGGGTGAAAGTAAGAACATTACGCAGTCATGATGATGCTTTTAACTACAGTTACATTATGCTATGTGGAGTATGGAACATACAGTGTGAACATTTTCAGCATATTCTGTGACTTAAAATCTATTTAAAAAATGTCTTACACCAGTGTCTCACTCTCATAAGACATCTAAAATAAGAAATTGGAAAATTTGGACAGAGATCATAATAAATTTTTTTTCTCATTAACCCTTGGAGGAATCTCATTGTACATCTCTCTAGCAAATATCATATTAATATCACACAACAGTGATATTGTTACTATTAGCTTCCCTTCTAAAAACTGAGAAGGGATTCCTACTGAAGCATGTACAGCATCTGCCACTCACCTTGATACTGCACATTAACACTGAACTTTATGAACCTGGCGTTACTCATTATCTTCTTTTTGCTTTTCACTGTTTTGCTCTTAAGCAGCCAAATGCAGCTAAAAAGGTAAAGTTTGTTTGCTGTATCTATGTTTGGTCTTTTAGTGCTGCTGTATTGTTTTTAAGCTTGGCCCGTCATTTCACGTGGTTCAGTCACTGCATGTGCGACTGAGTAGCTGCTTGCTAAAAGTGGTGAAATGTGCTGTATGTGACAGCATGGCAGTTTTCCTTTAGTGCTGTTCAGCTGCTTTTTTATGGAGCACAAATGTCATTTTCACGTAAGTGAGAAGACATCTGCCCTTGATTTGTCTGCTAGGGAAAAGGCCACGTACAGCGACTAAGCTACCACACGCCATCGCCTCCAGTTAGTCCGCGGCTGCCATCTGTGGCTGACGTGATAGAAGAGAGTGATGTTGAAGAGGGAGCGGATTCGTTTCCCGAAATCTCAGAGCATCAGCAGGCAGCCATGCAGCAGGAAGAGAGAGTGTTGACAGAGCAAATTGAGAGCCTGCAGAAAGAGAAGTAAACACCGTCACAACTGAATTTACAAAAATAACATGACCAATTTGCATGTATTATTACTGTTAGCTGTGTCTCATCACAATGTTTGCCTCTGCAGAGAGGAGTTGACTTTTGAGATGCTGACTCTGGAGCCACGAGCATCAGATGATGAGACCCTGGAGTCAGAAGCCTCTATCGGTACAGCTGACAGCTCTGAAAACCTCAATGTGGACTCTGAGGGAACCTTTTCTGACTTCTCTGGTATGTCATCTCACCTTTCAGTTTTTATGTATAATCGGGGAGAAAAGATGGGGTGGGGCAAAAAACATAACTTGTGTTTGCCTTTCATTGCAGAGAGAGGTCCAGTGTTGACTTCCCCCTGGCCTCAGAGAGCTGACGTAAAGAGCCCTCGACGCCGTGCTCTCCGCCGGCAGCCTGACTCCCTGGACTCTGTGGACTCCAGTGTTTCCTCCTACTCCTCCTCATCACACTTCCACCCATCATCCTCTTCCTCCTCTGCCACCACACGACGCTTTCGTTTCCACACCAAGTCTCCCTCGTTAGGCTCAGGTCCAGCCCAGTCCCAGGCCCAGGCCCAGGCTCTGAATGCATCTCAAGCCTCCCGATCCTACAGCATAGACAGCCCTACAGGAGATCAGGAAGGCCCGTATGATGAAAGGCCCCAGTTTACAAGCCGAGGCACCTTCAATTCAGAGAAGGGCAAACAGAAACTGAAGGGGGCCAAGCATTCAGCCCTGAGGCACTCCAGAGAAAGTGATGGCCATGGCAGGGACCCTCCAGACATACCACAGCAGCTGGTATTGTATGGCAGTAATGAATTCATGGTATGAAGGACACTGGGACACCAAAGCACTCCCTATTCAACTCCCTGGCAGGCATATACGTTCTCAATGGGAGGTAACGCAATGGTGACTGATCTCCACTTCTCAAAGCACTCTTGCTTAGTCTTTCTTTGTTGAAGTCTGCAAAGAAGTGTCCCCAAGTGCCGTGTACAGTGTTTCCACCCCCAGAGGGGGGAGATGTTTGGCAGCGGGACAGAACTCAGTGGAAGGGCTCCTCTTCTGTGGACTAAACTGCCACCCCATGCTCTCACAGTGCCTTGGCAGCTCTTTACTCAGCGCCAAGAGGAGACGCACCGAGCAGGAGGACAGAGAAAAAGGAATGTTGGAATATGCGGAAGACCACTCAGCATCAGGGAATGTTACAGAGCTGGAAAGCTGCAGCAGTGTACTACAGTGAATAAGAAGAAATCAGGCAACATCAGGCGTCACAGATGTTACAGTGAACTTAAAGCTCACGATTATTAGCTGCTTTATGAGTTTACAGTTCATAACAATCAGTGTAAGCAGTGGTTGCTCTGTTACTGCAAATGTATTTTTCCCTTATTTAATAAATTTTAATGTCACAGAAATTCTTTATAGCAAATAATATACAGGTATAAATACTGTACAAAGTCGGAACACCAGCCTCTGCTGGGTAGTTGAAGTCAAATATTTATCTATTATATACATCTAGTATTGTGGACAGAGATGTACGGTTTGGGCAGTGGATGATTTGTGTGTGTGTGTGTGTGTGTGTGTGTGTCTGTGTGTGTGTGTGTGTGTGTGTGTGCGCGCGCATGCGTGCATGTGCCGAGCACTCATAGGTGACTGTGTGTATGTTGTGAGAAAGAGAAAACCACTTCACGTGTTTTAAGTTTGTGCTGCTTTTTTCCCCCTTACAAGGGAAATATCGCTATCAAAGGGACCAAGTCAGCTGGTGTGTATTCCAGCCAAGGGGATCCCAGCTCTGTAAAGAATGTCGAATGTGTATAAAATCCCTGCATTCACTGCTTAACAGCCATACAACAATTGTGTACAGTACATTACATACAGTTCATATGTACAGTATAGTGGACAAATGCCATTCTATTCTTGAAATCTATTGTTACCCCCCCCCCCCCCCCCTCCACTCCCAACCCCATTCCCCACCTCCTGTCTGTAAAGTGTTTGCTCAATAGCAACCAAGCAAGAACATCAAATCAAAATGTCTTTTGTCTTTATTAATGAGAATGTTTATGTTTTTGTCATTTTCAAGTGTATTTTTCCACATTGTTATTAACACTTTCTCATTATTGGGGATTTTGCAGCAAAGTCAAAGTACTGTAGATGACTTACTTGAAAACAGGCCTTTTATACAGAAGACTTGTCATAGTAGGAAAAGTGCAGGTGATACTAATAACATTAATGATGAGTTAATTTTATTCCTCATGCCTGAGCTTTTCCTACTGCGACATGTCAAAATGTCTTTCCGTGAAAAAGACACACAAAAACACGAAACGAATCAAAGTACATACAGGGTTCATACAAAGTCTTGAAAGTTTGGAAAATGGTTAATTTTAACCGCTGTTTTCAAGGTTAGGAATATGCTTGAATTCATATATAATCCTCGAAAAATGCTTGATTTTCAACATAAGCTGGTGTTTCATCATCTACACAATCACTCATGTGAACCAAAAAATAATTTAATATTTCAAATGAAACAATCCCGACGTCATATTAGTTTGTTGTCTCCTGGCATTTATAGATGTGATGATAAAGGCTTTGAGAGTCTGGAAGTTTTTGGTTTAGGTACCTTGAAAAGTGCTTGAATTTGACTCTTAAAAAGCTGTACGAACCCTGTACCTGATCCAAGGGAAGCATTTTACATTGGTTAGTTACAGTGATTCATGGTCAATGATTATGTATCATTGCAAAACCAATATGATACATAGCAGTACAATTATGGTGTGGGGACAGACAGGGAAATCTGCCCCCCCTTTAATGTATAAGTGAGACCATGTAACTTTTGAAAGAAAAAACACATTATTTCTCTTACAGAGGAAAGGCTGAGTTCATAAGTGATATAAAACACCCTTACTGGATTCAGTACACACAGGTTTTGCTGCCAGTCTTATTTGGTCCGATATGGCCAATAGATAAAGTTAGCTAATGTTAGCAACCTATATTGACATTTTAGCATTTACCATTATCCTTGAATTGTCACCACAGTGGCCACTGTTAAGTAAAAGTTATATAGGCTCACTTTAATGTAGAGGCTGAATTGTCTTCTGAATCTTTTCTGCCTCAGAGGCACATCATTTGCTATATTTTAGTCACATTGCACTTTTAGCAGCACAATCAAGTTCTCAAGGTGCATTTTATAATTGTTTTGGTCACAAGTGCAACCACCCCTTCTTTAAAAGAAAACCATCTCCTCCTTCCTAAAAACATTTGTGTATTGTAGTAGATATTTACCCAGACAGGGGCCATTTTTTGAAGTGTCTTACTGCATTTCACAATCTTTGATAACCATGGGTTTCATGTTACAGTGCTACTGCCTGCATGCTGTGTTGTTGCTTTATTGCTTTAGGGATATGTTTTATGCTTCAGTGAAATGAAATAAGACACAATTTCAGGCTTCTGCCTCTTTGGAGAACAGGTTAAGTACAATATGCTTTGTCTGTGTTGCTGGCGTTTTCTACATTTGTTCATCCCTCAGGTGTTGCTTCTGTCCTGGAAAGTCATTCGCCCATTGAACTTGAAGAGCAGGAGTTACTCAACCCAGGGGTAAAACCCAGAAACTGGCTTTGCAATTACAACTATTGAACTGCTCATGAGATACAGCTGCTGAAACCAGCTTGCTGCTTAAGTGGCCTAAAGAGAGCAGACAATTTGTAATTTAGCTTTCATTCGCCTCTTGCAAAGTCAATTGGTGTCTTCACCTTTGGATACACAGTCAAAGTGCCCATCCATAAATATCTAAACATGTACCAGAAGGCAGCTTGGTTGGTAATGATACTAGTTTATTTATAGGGCACTTTTCAAGCAAGAGGCACAAAGTACTTTACGAGAGGGGGTGGAAGTACTCAGATCTTTTATTTAAGTAAAAGTAGCAATACCACAATGGAGAAATAATCTGTTCCAAGTTAAAGTCCTGCAATCAAAACTTAAGTAAAAGTACAAAAGCATTAGCATCAAAATATACTAAAAAGTACCAAAAGTATAAGTACTCATTATGCAGAATGGCCCATTTCAGAACCATGTATATTTTATAATTATTGACACATCAATGTGTACATCGCTTTAATATTACAGCTGGTAAAGGTGGGGGTAATTGTGGGTGGCTTAATCCACAAAAATACATCATAAATTATTAGTTGATTATATTTTATGTTAATAATCCAGCTGCAAAGTAGCTAGTAACAGCTGTCAAAATAAATGTAGTGGAGTGAAAAGTAGGCCTGCAATATTTGCCTCCAAAATGTAGTGGAGTAGAAGTATAAAGTAACATAAAATGGAAATACTCAAGTGAAGTACAAGTACCTCAAAATTGTACTTGAGTGCAGAACTTGAGTAAATGTTCTTAGTCTACATCCCACCACAGGACATAAACAGCTACATGGGATGAAAGCGGCAAACAATAGTCTAATTAAATAAAATGAACATCAAAATAAATAAAACAAGCTATAATAGGGCAGGTCTGTAATATGACATTCCTGTTTTCCTAGTCAATTCAGGTTTGTTCAGTCGTTTGCGTAAACCATTATTCCGACAGCACCTAAAGGCAACTTAAAAGACCAGAGCAAAGAGCTCAGTTTGTACGTTTACCACAATATACTGGATCTCACTTAAAGGCGGACTGTCACGAGAACCGCACATTTGTTACCAATTGACATTATTTCTAAAAATAAAGGTAGGCTGATTGATTAGAAATGACTCTGGGACCGCCTCCGGTGACGCGGTCCACCTATCGATCGACGCATGCGCAGAGGCCGGGTGTCACAGCAGCACCATCAGGAGGAGCAGCCGCCACCACCGGGAGACAGGAGCTGTCGTGTTGTTTATTTCACACAAGATAAACTTTTCTCTATAATGTCGGAATTTGACAGCAACCCCTTCGTTGACCCAGTGGACGTAAATCCCTTCCAGGTGAGACGGTTGCTTGGTTTTGTTGTTGCGGACCGTGTTTTTAGACGCTTTTTCGTGTAAAGTGAAGACTGAAAGAGAGCCTACTGCAACAGAAACCTGTTTGGTTGGTTGCTGGGTTTGGCCTCAGCATTTCCTGTCCAAGAATCGTCACAATTATGAAGTATGACACGTTGTAGTCCAGTTATAGGCTATTTATAAAGATTAGCTGTAAAACAGTGTATTTACGCTGTACGCGGGCTGTTAACTCACCTGCGCAGGTAAGCAGACCCACGAACAGGTGCCTGCTGTTATTTAGCCATCAACTGTGACTTCTCTTCAACGCGCCATTGATGGAAACCAAAATGTAGGTTATGTAAACCAGACCCTGCCGCAATGTGGAATTTAATGGCGCACTTTGTAGCCTTATATGATCTTTATTAAGTTGTGTGTTTTTGTTTTTGAGTGTAATTATCGCATCCCAGTCTTTTCAGATCTCATAGCTCTAGGAAGTAATGATCATAGGTGAACATATGTCTTGACATGTGACATCTTATCTTTACTTAAAGAAAAAACACCTTTTGCTTGTTCAAACCTAAGAAATAGTGTTTTACCTGAGACAGATGTGGTCCAGGGCCAAGAGTCTATTAATAGTTAATATGGTGTGAGACAACTAAGCATTCAGTTGCTCCTCCTGGACTGGTTGGGACTCTCTGTGACACTGCTTATTCCACACATAGCACCAAAAAAAACAACCTCATGGTTTATGGCTTCTCAAAAAATACATCATAACACCAAGTTATGTTTAATCTCTTTTTCAGGATGCTTCAATCACACAAGCCACCAGGGCAGTCGACAGCGTTGGAGAGTTCAACCCCTTCTCTGCACCTGTAATTGTTAGCTCCTCTGTTTAACTGTTCTAACTACTGATGTGATCCATCATTCATTCAGGTTATTTAAAAAGCAGTTTTCTTTCACAGGGAAGCCACTCCGGCACCACCATCCCCGTCTCTGCCGCCTCCTCTCAACCCGCCATCCTACAGACCTCTGTGGAGCAGAACGCACGAGTGAGTCCGACACACACATTTACAAATAAAGGAAATCAAATAAGCTGCTGTGAAATCACATTTCGGCCATTTTATACATCAGCTGAGATCAACTAACCAGAGTGCTTCTGTCTTTGGGAGTTGACAGTGGCTTTGAATGTCCAGAACCATAGATACTATATGTGACAATACTATATGACAATAATAATTCACTACTGTTGTGAGTTAATGAGTGAATTGTGGAAGAAGCAAGTAGAGCCCCACCAATGAAATGATGCATTTTTGAGGTTGATATTGGAGAATTTAAAGAATCAAATAACAATACATAGGCTGATGTAGTGTTTTTTTCACATACACTTAATAAAAATGACATTTTGATATGGATCCCTTAAACTTGGGTTATTGTGACACAGGAACTATGACCAAAATATGTATATTGTCAGTTGTCAGTGCTCTTTGGTGCAATATCTTGTCACTTATAGGCCAATATATTTACCAATGCTTGTATATCTGTAATAAGCTACAATTGGGTGATAGTATCGCCTGATTTTAGTATTGGTATATCGGTCGGCTTTAGTAGTGAGTCAGAATCAGAAATCGGCTTATTGCCAAGTAGGTTTTTGGTCACAATAAACATGGTAAGAAAAAATAAGTACTACATAATGTAAAATGTAAAATAGAAATTTACAATAAAAAAAAAATATATATATATATAATCTGTCCAAAGAAACAAAAAGAGCTGTATATTGTTTAATAGTAGTTAAAGTCAGTTGTTACAATATGAAAATCAGGATAAAATTTGGTCTCAGGAGCTGCTGTCCTACACCGCTGAACTAGATGTGGGGTGGATGTAATGTTGCCTGTAGTGTAGGTCATGAATTTACAATCACAGAGCTACTAGGAGGAAAAATGCAGCAGGGAGTTGACAATATTGAACATAGTGTTAAGAGTGCAGCTCTTCCATCACCCGCCAGGCAACTGCAGCTGCTGGCCAGGCTAACCTGATCAAACAGCAGGAGGAGCTGGAGAGGAAAGCAGCTGAGCTGCAGCAGAAGGAGCAGGAGCTTAACAACAGGACCGGAGGCAGAGCGCCAAACACTCGTGGTAAGTTGTTTTAGAAGTTGTTTTTAGAAGTTGCATGTAGTTGTACATACGAATAATAAGAATTGACACGCCACACATAATGATAATCCAGCTGTGAATTTTTCAGATAAAGAGAACAACTGGCCACCTCTTCCCAAGTTCTTCCCTGTGAAGCCCTGCTTCTATCAGGACTTGGAGGAGGACATCCCTGAGGAGTACCACAGGATCTGCAAGAGAATGTACTACCTCTGGATGTGTACGTACCCCTGCATGCAGTATTTGCTCAATACTTAATCACACAGCAAAGTGGGCTGTTTTTGAATATGAAAGAGTCGTTGATCCATAAGATTGTATGGTTGACATCTGATCTGTTTTGTGTTTTGTTAACAAGTCTATCTCATTTTAGAACTGAGGTGAGTAGTAGCCCAGGTTAACTGCGCACCTGAGGGCATTATTCCTGCTCGTAGGGCTGCAGATGTCTGCATCTTCACATCATGATTTTTACTTTACAAAAGAATCATGATTTATCATATCCCTATGTTGCTATACAATATTGGTTAATTAATAGCCCATCTAACAACCCTGACAGTTAATTAAATTATGTCCAATATTTAATATCACAAAATATTGTGTTTTGTTTCTCAGAATGTGCGTTGGAACTCGACCGCCAGTGCTAAACCCTTTCACTAGAAAAATACACACGTCTATTTTTCAGCTATTGAAAAGCGAGTGGGTGGGTTTGTCCTTGGGTTGATGTCTGTGATGATGGTCACCATCCCTCCTCCCTCGGTCCAGCTCATTGGTTTCCTGTGTGTCCCCTCAGTCCACAGTGCCACTCTCTTCCTGAACATTCTGGCCTGCCTGGCTTACTTCACTGCAGACTCTAACAACGGTGTTGACTTCGGGCTGTCCATCCTCTGGTTCATCCTCTTCACCCCTGTGTCCTTCGTCTGCTGGTACAGGCCGGTCTACAAGGCCTTCAGGTACACTGTTTTACTAGCCTTGTGCTAACAGTTGAAATAGTCTTTGATTTGCATTACTTACAGCACTGGATGAAGGATGTAGACATCCCTCATGTACGCACTAATGTTGGCAGAACTGGTTTCAGGTATTATGCACCTTTTTTAAATGGAATGATTTGCAAACTGCCCTCAAACTAAAGTCTTACGTTCCCCTTGGTGATTTTAAAGCTTTATTATCTGATGTTTTTTCTGATTCTTGTAGCTGTTTTGATTAATTCCTTGTTGTGTTTCTGTTTGCTGAAACAACTTTGTGTTCTTGTGAATACTTCTTGTTCTCAGGTCTCTCTTGGAAAAGAGATCTTAATCTAATGAGACTGCCTGATTAAAGAAAGATTCAATAAAAAAATAAAACTGTTTTGTTGTACAATCAGTAGAAATAGTGACACATGCTGGTGAACTAGTTAGAAGTGTTTTCTTTTCTTTTTACTTTAATAAAAGCCCTTCTGTACTTCCATAAAAAATATGAGAAAATGCTGATATCAGATTTTTCTTGCTTACCGTTCAGTGCTTTCATTGTTAGATTAATTTTTTTTCACCAAAAAAAAAAGTATTTTACTAAGCCTATTCTTAGAAGAGAAGTATCTAAAACAACATGTAGACCTTCACGGGAACACTTGGAGTAATAACTGCAAAAATAAAGTTTCTTTGAAGGTCTTACATATTGTTTTGTTTCTTCAGTCTGAGAGAAACCTCCTGTATATTTTATTTACTTATATATGTATTGAAACGCAAGTCTTTAATTGGAGTCTACAAACTGTAGTTGACTCACTTTTGTGACTTGTACACTTGAATGTCTTTTCAATGAAGTGTAACATCTATATCTAATATCTAATAGTCTGGCTGCAAACAAACCTCTTAAAAACTGAGTATCATTAATAACATGTCCTTTGTGTTGTCTTATTTTTTTTTTCCCCTCTCTAGGTCTGACAGCTCCTTCAGCTTCTTTTTCTTCTTTTTTGTCTTTTTCTTCCAAGTGTCAGTGTACATCATCCAGACTGTAGGGATCCCCCACTGGGGAAACAGGTCAGTGGGAACTTTTGTAACCGAATAATCATCTGCATGTTGGGTGAAAGTCTGAAGGCGTGGTGTAAATGCATGAGACCGTTGTTCATAGCTAACGACACCTTTCTATTTTCATCAGTAAGAGTCTGTGCACTCTGCTTTGGGTAGATTCATAGTAAATGTGCGTATGCATGCGTCAGTGTGTTTCTTCATTCACTATGTGTTTGTGTGTGTATTCTTGCCCTGTATCTCCTCTCTTGCATCTTTTTGACAGATCCCTGCTGCCCTAACTTGTCTGGGTTGCTGCTTTGTAAGTGTGGGACTTCTCTTTGGGTTTCTTTTCTATATCATGTAATATATTAGGTTTTTCAGTTTTCCATAATTCACTTTTTCAAACTTCATGCTTTTCCATTGGTCACTGGGGCAAGTTAGGGATAAAAAATAGTATGAAAATGACTGAATTAAAGAGACATGAGCCAAAAAACTTTCGTATACTGTCCAGCACACACTCACTGTGGATAACATGTGAAATGACACATTGTTATTTGTTTGTATGTCTCTGTTGTTGACAGTGGATGGATCGCAGCCATCGCCATGATCGGCAAAAACTTGGCTGTAGCTGTGGTCATGATGGTGGTGGCCGGTTTTTTCACTGTAAACGCTGTCCTGGCTGTCATCCTACTGAAAATGGTATGCTGATGTAAACGTTTTACAACTTCTCTTCACAAGATGGAATATTGAGACATGTTACAGTTTGTACTTTGCGGATGATCTGGTTACTATTTGAATATATATACCATGTGTCTCTGGGTAGCTTAATACATAACCCTTAGTTTTCTATTTTAAAGTAAATTGAAGTCTACGCATACTGTATGTTTGCAGTGAAATTAAAGATGGCAGTGCCTTATAATCAATTGAAGTTGCCCAAAATAGGAAGTCGAACATGGTACTGCGTGCATATATAAATACGGGTATTCTCACTACGGCTTCATATTGTTTATTTTCATTCCGACTCAGTGAGGGTGCACGCAGATCAAAGAGAGAAACATAACGAGAAGCTAAAAATGGTAGTGACAAAAACTTTGAACAGCAGCTGCAATGAAAGGGCAACCAAGGCATCAGAGGGAAGATGCAGATTTAGAATCTGTTAAAGGTTCAGAAACACTCTAAGCAGGTCAGGAAGCTGAGCCTACAAACAGTTTGGAAAAATCCATCCATGGCACAGTACAGTAGATGGAGGCGAGGGCAAATAATGGAAGATGGAAACATTTATCTACTAGAAAACTAACTGGCTTTTTTTAAGGACAGTAGCCCTCTGTGGCCAGTTTATGAAGACTTCATTTCATTTTAACAGCAAGCGTGTGCACCGTGTTGTCCTTTATTATTATCTGCAAGTATGTCCTCTTGCCGTACACACCTGTCGAAAATCATGACCGCAACTAGGAAGCAATCAGCCTCCACCAAGCCTGCACAATCCTAGAAATTTGAATGTTTAGTAATTTTTGATCTGCATCTTGACCCAAATTTGCATTAAAACGCACAGTGTGATAGACAATCGGCACATTTCTTTCATTCAAATAAGTACAGTAGTTCATGAGGAAACAGTGAAAACTTATCTTGCAGTGTTATCAAATTCTTGAGGGTGGGAGATTGTGAATCCGCACCAAAAACAAATCACTTGTTTCTTGGCCCATAACTTTCCACCTAATTTCAATGACATTTATTTTGTTTTGAGATATCCTTTCAACTAATAGACAAATAGGACTAAAAACACTCGTTGGCAGACGTATGTGTACAGAAACCAGTTAACACTAATTTCACTAATCTCACTTTTAAAAAATCCCTCAAACGTGCACGTTAATTTTTCAGATGTGATTCGTCATTTAATCTGATTTATAAACCTGTCACTGCCCTAATCCGTGTCCTTTTTCCCATTCCCTCAGGTGCACTCTAAGTACAGACGGACAGGTGCCAGCTTCACCAAGGCCCAGCAGGAGTTCTCCAGTGAAGTCCTGACCAACCGAACCGTCCAGAGTGCTGCAGCCAGTGCTGCCACCTCCGCTGCCCAGGGAGCCTTTGGCAGGAGCCAGGGAAATTAGACTATTTCCCACCTCCTGAGTGCCTCAGGCCAGTCCCTTCTCTGACCAGCATACCAGGCTAGCCATGTCCCAATATTCTTCAACAGGGATCTTTAGGGGATGGGGGTTTGATTATTTAATGAAAAGGGCCAGAAAACAAGTAACTTATGGCGAGGGAAATTCTTCTCGCCAAGATCAGCCTAGTGAGGTGTTTCCATTCTCCACTTATACGCTTTTAAAGAGACTGGGATTAAATACAGAACACAAGCATGAAATGACTGGCACATGTCTCGGTTGTTATTGAACTCTTTACCACCCTCATACAAAATTTATGCTATCAAAAGTTATTCTGGGAAATGTAGGAAATCACAAACTGAAGTTGAATTAAAAACAAGGCAAAAAAGGAGACAGAGTAGGTGTGGCAAAAAAATGAATTGGCAACATCTCATCACAGCATAACTCCTGGAATGCATTGAACACAGACTAAAGATGTAGACGTGAGAGTATCTGCAGTGCACCACTGAACAGAGCTGGGGTTGGGTGGAAAAGTCATCGTTAAAGAGGCTGGCAACATGTATTAGGATTTTTCTATTTCACTGTTCATGTAGGGCCTCATAAATAAACTGTGCGAAGAGATGGGATTATATGAAAAGCATGCTTGACATGAGAATGTTTTACTATCAGCGAATGATGGATCCACATAATGTACGTACATATTTTTGTCATTACAACAGCATGTAGATCGTTACTGGTAACCAGTCTATCATTCTGCCTTATGAACATTTTAATACGTACAGTACACTTTATACTACTAAGTTCTGATCATTTTCTACTTACTTTCCTCTCAGGCAATCAGACTGGGTGCCCTGTTAAAGGAGATGCATCCTGTTACATGTTACACTACTGCTGTTTTCATTTGGCTTACTAAACTTTATGTTTTCACGTGTATAATACTGTATAGGATAAGCTGATGTTTAATGAAGGTGACGGGATGAATGTTTTTTTTTTCCCTACTGTTTTAGTCAGCTTACTGATTTAGAAGAAGTGAAACAAAAAGCTCTTCTGTGGGCAAATGAAGATGAGGTTTAACTGGGATCGCACATTTTAATTCATGTTGAGTTGTTAAGAATACCACTATGTTTTCCTGTTATAGTATGGAGCCTTGCTGTGATTAAAATGAAAGACGGGACGCAGGTTTATTGATGTAAAGTTACTGACATAGTTTAGAATTTAGATGTAGCCACTAAGAAAAAGTGCATTAATGAGCAGAAAGAACACAATATTTATCTGTTGATTATCGATTATTTTGACTTTGTATCCATAGTAATTATACTGCAGACAAGTCATATGTTACTGAATAGTCGCAGATAGCTTGTATTTTCTAGCTGCACCTACTTGTTTGGTATTAGTATTTTTCATGTTTTTACTTGTGAATGTATATATATGCTGTCCGATTCTAATCTTGTGTTACTGTAACACTGACTCGCTTTGTTTAGGTGTAACCTCAGTGCCTTTAAGCACACGTAACCAACCAATTGTTGTGTGGGGATTTAAGCACAAGGCTGTTGGCTATTAGTGTTTTGCCTGTTTTAGTATGGTGTGTCTTCATAGAGAAAATGTATTTCATGGTGAAATTTCCCTTTGATGATCAGAATGTGTATTAAGGTGTGTTGTACATATTGGAGACTTATTTAAAACGTACTTACTAGAGGGGTATTTGTTGGAAATCAATTCTCAGTCTTAACATTGAATAAACATTTTTTTCTCTTGAAAATTTGGATCATGTTTAAGATAGCCTGCTAAGTAAGGATTTATTCACACTGTACAAACCAGATGTCTTGGCTACATGATGTAAAATACACGTAGATGTAGGCCCATGATGTATCTGTAAAGGTGTAGCTAGATAACAAGGTTATGTTCCCTGTCAGTAGTTTAAATCTATTGTTAGAAGGCTCTTAATTCTGCCAGCTGTTCTAAGACTGCAAATGCAGTGAAACAGTGATCAAAACATCAAGTGGAAGTTTTCATTATTCTCAGTCATGTTCCTAATGAGTACTAATCTGTTTTTGTTGTATTGGCCTGTTCACTTTGCAGAGGTACAAAACAGTCGACTCCATAATTAGTATGGAGTCACATGTAAAAAGAACACTGCATTAGTGACCTGCTGTATGTCATTTATTCAAGGTGTTGGGCCAACAAGAATATTACAGTAGGTGTGACGTGGATGAAAATCTATTATGTCCTGATGTAAATGCCAGAACAAGTAGGCTACTTCTCTTCAAGTACATTTTACTGATAATACTTCAGTAAGGTAGGATTTTGACTGCAGGACTTCTGCTTCTAATGGAGTATGTTTACATTCATTTATTGGTACTTTTACTCAAGTAAAAGATCAGAATACTTTTTCCACCGCTGGTCCCCTGAGTGAAGACCTATTGCCACAGCATGTTATTTACTGATTTACAATTTAGGACAGTTTTGGTGGTTTGTGTCACCTATTCTCAAAATAAGACCCTTAGTTTCTAATCTCTGCAATGAAGAAAAACTGTAAAACTTAAGCATACATAACTCGCCCTTATTTTCAAAATTAAAATAGGCCTACTGTACTCTGGCTGTGTACAATTCATGTCTCCCTGCAGGACTAACAGACCCATGGATGTATTATAAGTTCCCTTAATACATCCGTGGCCAGTCGATAATATAATTGTAGTATAACTAAACCTGAATATGACCATGTGATTGGTGGAGGTTGTTGAAGGCGGCACACACAGAGTAAAACCAGTCTGAGAGACATTCATAAATCCAACCAGCTACACCTCCGCATTCCACTGGTGTATCCATGGCAACAGCTTCTAGTGTTGATCATCCCAAGATGGCGGACGAGGAGCAAGCCACGGCGGTGAGTGCAAAACCAAAGCTAGTTATCGTTTTCTTGAGTAAACACAAACATGCCGCTAGGTGAAGTGATAGTGTGACACTTCGCGAGTAAACGTGACGTTAGGTTTGAGAATAGCCCTCGTGTAACGCTCGTCATTTGAATGTTAGCTGCCTGGCTAACCAATTCTAAGTCGGAGCTAAGTTGATTAACCTACAGCTAACGGTAACTTGCCTCGCACTCGTCTTTAATCGCACTCATCTGAGGGTAAACTAAAACCCGGGAACTAACAGCTTTAGCTACAGTAAGGTGACAACAGCAGAGATGCGTAGGTTATGTTACAGTGCAAATAATGCGTTGTTGGTCATCGTTAGCCTACACTTTATACTGTAACGTATTAGGTTTAATAACGTATTAGGTTTTATACCAGCGTCTGGCTTTGCCGCAAATCCCAGTTGTGTTGTGGCTTTAGCGTTTAGGATGTGATGAAATATAGAGAATATTAATACACAGTTTTACTAAAACGTCAGTGGTTGCACTCGAAGCAATCCACAAGTGAGCCAAATATGGACAAAATGATGTGGAGCAAAACACTGGGATTGCGCATGCGTGCATCTACCTGCAAGCAAGATAGCTGTAGCTAGTGTTTGTTAATGCAATAACTGACAAAACATATAGGTAGTCACTAAGAATTGCAAAATCCCGCCTTTTAATTCGTTAAGAATTAAATGTGCGACACTGTGGGAACAAGTAATTAAAGAAAAGACAGTTTGTGGTAGATAGAGTGGCTTGGTGTTAGTGAGCTTGCTTTTCTTCCATTTCAAAAATTGAATTGATCAAATTAATAGAGTAGAATCGCCATGTCTCTGACACACAGGGCAGCAAAAAGTCAAAAACCTAAAGCTTCAAGAGTTTTTGCATTAGATAGTACAGGGAACTTAGTGTAAGCCTGTCTGCTCACAACTTACATAAAAATATCCCCAGTCAATACCTCTCGGGAATCTGACCTTTTAAATGCAATCTAAATCTATAATGATAGGAAAAGCATCCGCACACTCCTCAATAAAAAAAGTATACACAGATCAGAGTGTGCTGATAAGTTTCCACTCAGTATACATTCAGGATCAGATCCAACACTGGTGAGCAGTGATCTTTATATATTGAACTAAATTATTTTTTATAAAAGCCTTTTTGTGCAGTATGCCATTGTAATTAAACTTTGACACACCTGTAGACAGTGGACAGAGTGATTGTGATGGGACTCGTATAACTTAAATGTGATATAATATACATAAATCAGTATTTCCCACAACATTTATTTTGTGGTGTATGGCAGTGGGGTGGGAGGGGCTCTTGCCCCAGTTGGAATCTCCAACATGTATAATAGTAGTAGTTCATCAGGACCAAATAAATTAAAATTAGTTGCCTCGCAGTTTGCTTTAAACTCTTGCAGTTGCAGTCCCTGAGCACAATAGTACATTCACAGGCTTACAATGTCTAATTGAGCAGACATTTCAGTCAGTTTAAACTTTGACAGCCTTTTAACAGGAAGAAACTATACAAAAATCGATTTTTGGGTGGGGCAAATGTACATACTGCTCATGGGAAACACTGATAGATGGTGACCAGCGTATTTAGCTATTTAATGCATGGGTTGTATGCTGTTATTAATTTGTTTGTTTGCGTTGCATTTCATATATTTCAGCTCCCAGTTGCTACTGACGCCAAGAAACGTCGGGCACCTAAAGGTACCGTAAGACAGCTGACACTGTCATCTTACAAAATGATTTTCAAAAAACACAATTCCTTTTAGGACGCCATTATTTTATCAATAATATCTGACAATTTGTCTCTAACTGGTAAAGGATACTAATAGAGTGAGTTTGGAACTAATCGTCCTGCAGAGGTCACCCTCACCCTTCTCTCTGCCGTCCCTGAAAGGAAGAGGCTGTGCATGCAGTATGCTGCTGAGCCATGTTCCAGATATTTCTCTGTGTGGAAAATGTTTGTTGATCATTGAGGATATTTTGCCATCATAATTATGGCCTAATGTCCCATTAACCAGTTAATGCTGTTGCTCATGGATTAAGCCTTTTTGTTTTGTTTTGTTTTACAGTGTTTTGTAATTATCATCAGCACTGCTAAGAATGCAAATCCTTAGCAATTAAGTACTTGCTATGGTATCTCATTGTATGGTGTTGTATTACCATGCAGTGATCTTTCACATGGCATGCGAGCCCTTACTGTGGTGTACTTAGTATAATTTGAGGAGATCAATCAAATCAAAACCCTAAGTACTTTAATGTAAGGTAAGATGGAGTAATGAAGTATTAAAAAGACAAAGTTAAGAATGGATTTTAATTGGAAAATGTGGTGGAAGTGTACAGTGCTGTATAAGTGAGGTACTAAAAGCTCCATTAAGAGTACAGTATTTGGAATAACCATACAATAGAAAGCAGTATAAAAAAGTAAGCATAGTATAGTAGTATAAAAATGAAATATAAAGCTGTAAGAACATATGGCACACATGGGCGTACACTTCAAAGAAAACAACTGAAACATACAGTAGCTTTAAAAATCTGAAATGTATTAACACAATATTTAAAAGCACCTGCTGAGTTAAAAAATAGAATGGCAGTCACGTGCGTTAACTTCTACAGGGAACTGTGACTTCATCATATGTAAATATAATTTGCGATATAACAAGTACTCAAAGTAAAAAGTGAGTTAAAGTAAGAACTAATTGAGTTCTCACAGTTTATCACTTGTATGAAGTTTAGAATTCAAACTATGATTGGATGATGAAATTCGGTCCAAAGTCACCTCAATATGAGCAAGAAGTGAACGAAATAATCAAATAAAAAGCCATAAATCTCAGTTTAATTGTCTCCATAAGCTACTGAATTCATAGTCATTCTGTAATTACCATCGTGAAATGTAATTAGGGTTATATAATGTACACACAAAATTAATTATGCTATGCACAACAAGTCCATTATGTTATTTTATTACATTTCGTGCAGTGCAGTTACTACATTCTTAGCAGGTAACCCAGGAGATGATGCAAAGATATGAGCATGCCCACTAAAAAGACAATCATTTTTTTTATTTAATTTGTTTGGTAATTTCACCTGTTTCAATTGTATAGAATCAGGTGTCAATTTCTTGACATTATTGTATCAATCTGCCATATTTTGTTTTTCAAGATATTTCTGTCAAATCCCTGGGAAGAAGTGTCGGCGGCTGAATATCAGACTAAATTAATTTTCAAGACCAAGGGTTTTTGAAGTTTTTTGTGGTAAAACTTCCAAAATAATTTTCATCGTATTTTCCATTACATTCTCCCCATGTGTCTTTTGATCTCAGCATGCTGCTCCTCTGCTCTTATCCCCTTTTAACAGATGGTTGAAGCACATGGAAGGCAAATCTGTCTTAGCATTAGGCAGATCAAATATAACAATGAGAGAATTCCTCCATGTTTGGGATGAAGTTTTTCACAGGACTATATTTAGGAGACCTCATGCTGCGCTCTTCTTCCTTGCTCCTTTCTACCCTTCTTTCATACAGTAGTTGCAGGAATACATGTCAGACATGTATCCTCATCTCTCCTCACCGAATATTCCCTGCTTTGTGTATGTGGAGACTGGAGCACCACAGGGCCACAGCTGAAACCCAGTGACAAGAATATTATTGCTGTCTCAGCAGGAAGAAAGCGGATTAGGGCTCTACAAATAGGGCCATTCTGAATCTTGACGGGGCAAACGTGTGAAGCTCCATGTAGCTTCACACTCAGCGATGGAGAGGATTTCTCTGAAGTAGTTGGAAGAGGCTCCAGTT
This sequence comes from Maccullochella peelii, assembly GCA_002120245.1. Lineage (NCBI taxonomy): Eukaryota > Metazoa > Chordata > Actinopteri > Centrarchiformes > Percichthyidae > Maccullochella > Maccullochella peelii. The sequence continues at coordinate 245,599 of LKNJ01001072.1, read as the reverse complement.
CTCGCGGCAAATCAACAGAGCACTGCTTGAAGCGCTGACAGATAAAAACAGAAGGGAGCTTTGGTGTAATTCACACTGTATTTTTACACAGGCAGTTCATTAATGATACCCCCCCCCCATGTTAGTGGCAGACTCAAATCCTAGCACTTCATTCCACATTGCCTTAAATCCTATTTTTAGCCTCAGAGGAAGGTAGTAGGTGCAAGATAACAGGATTACGAGAATCAAACTTGCTCCAATTGGAATTACGTTTGCTTCCTTGTGAAATGAAATGTTGTACTCCACTGGGAAGAAGACTTGGAGCATTGTGGTCGGGTTCTTGAGGTTACCTAACCCTTTCTAAAGCTGGCTTTGTATTGTGCTGCTCATACCTCCAGCCTCCCTCTTTCAGCCTGTCTCCATACCCTCTCTGTTCTGTCACAAGCACCTGGCTTGCAAGATACATTGTTGCCCTGGCAACGGGGAGAATATCTCAACCTGCCGAGACATTAAAAGACAGACAGAAATGAAAACCGTGTTTGTAACAAAAAACTTGCTTACAAGGTGACATTTACAGCGTGGCTGGTGAATTGATTATAGTTTAGCCCGGGGTTTTTGGTTGTGTTAGTGTTAACATCTATGTTAACTGTCAGATCAAAGACTTGCTAGTGACAGCAGAGGGAGGGTGCTTTCAGGATTATTCATTCAGCTGCCAAATTAAAAAACGACCGTATGAATTAAAAATAGTCCTAGTAGACAACTCTTGATAGTCTGAAGCGTCAATTTGTAAGTAAAGACTTAACAAGTCAAGATTTACATTCTGCTCGGTGAATTGACTTAAATTTAGCCTGTGGATTTAGGTTGAAGTGTTCCATCTGTGTTAACTGTCAGATCAGAGACTTACTAATGACTGCGGAAGGGGGGGCGCTTTCAGGATTAATCATTCAGCTATCAACTAAATAAGACATCATCTGAGCAGTAAAGGGTAATGAGTTTAAAAATATCCCAGATTATTTAAATTATAGTCTTCTCATTTTAGTGAATTCTTCCTCGCAGCTCCAGATCTTCCCATTGTGGAGAGGAGAAACTGGCTAATCCACCAGCACTATATCCGAAAAGACTATGATACCTGTAAGGTAAAGTACCTTCATCTCTCCATTCTCCCTATGGTTTAGTCTGTCATTGACCTGTGTCTGTGCTAAGTGTTGGTCTGATTGAATTTTAAACATAATGAAGATAATGAATGCCTGGCTTGTACAGGGTTCTGTCTAACATTGTTCTTTATTATGGCCTAATTTCCTGCATTGACCTGTGTATTCCCACATGAAACCAGTAGGTTCTTAATTAAATCTTTGAATAGATGCCGATACTCTTAGAAGATCTGATTTTGTAAGACGATGATGAGATACACTCCTCACTCTCATGGCCATATTTTAATTGCACCATCACAATGACAAACTTCAAGTGGTAGGTCCTGGGCGCATGGTCTGCTTGGGTTCATGTATGTGCAGCAGTGCAAAGTGCAAAAGAGCAGGGTGAGGCGGAATATAGATCAGAGGGTGTGGTGATTAAGAAATACACTCTCAGCCACTCACATCACTGGTCTCATCGCTCTGAAACAGCTGAGCCAGTCGCAGTGACAGGTGACAACAACAGCTCAACAAATAAAGAATCGACTTCTTCAGGAAATCATTTTGTTGCCTGGATGGGGCAGACTATTTCCATTTTAATTCTACTGTATTTCACATTGCAAATGGTCACATCATATCTTAAAATATGACACTTTTTTTGTTTAACTTGGAAAGGAGGCAGGATTAATGAGCCTCTGTAATCCAATTTCAGAAATCCGAGTTATAACCAAACCGTCTGATGTGTGTAGAGGTGTGTGTGGTCATTTTCACGGGATTTAATGAAGGTAAACACAGTGGACAGCCGTGTGTAATGGCACTGCGCTCTGGCACTCTACTTCTCTAATCAGAGGCTGCACATTTATTAACATATTTGTCCTGCTGCCTTCAAATGGCTGCAGAGATTTAATGAACTGAAGGAGAAGCTTTTCTAAAGCAACTGCATGTGGACAGCAGATACTGTAAGAATCGATCATATTCATTTATAGATAAATGCAGACTGATTTCCTGCTTTAGACACATTAAACTTTAACACATTTTTTGATGCTGATTTAAATGCATCTACTGGCTGGGGAGAGTTGGCTCTGAGATGTCTATTCTCAGCACAAACTCTAAGACACCTTTTCCACCAAAATACCAACAACTTACTCTGAGCTGCCTCATGTGAATGAACCTCCCACCTGTTTGCGCCTCTCCTCTCACCTGTGCACCGTACGTTCTTGGCACTGGGCACCAAAACACCAAACAGCCCGGCAAAGCAAATTTCAGTGTCAGGAAAATACCAAACTGTCAGAGCGCTCCTTCCGCTGGTCGTTGCACCGCCGCAAAAAGGCCTTCAGTCTGTTATGATGCTGATGTACAGAACAGGGTATAATACATTTGTTTATGTATTAAGTTTTGGTTGGGAGTGCTTAGAGTGGTTTAGAGACTGAATCACATTGGGGTTTGTATTCAGCAGGGCCTGAATGTTGGGTTTTTTTCAAGCATAGTAATAGCCATTAATTTGATCAGTATTCCTATTCATACATGATGAAAATAACATCCACCTCAGTTGTAAATTGTCTCCCGTTCTTTGTCCATGTAGGCGATCATCAAAGAACAACTGCAGGAGACTACTGGAATGTGTGAATATGCCATATATGTTCAAGGTGAGCCATAGTTTTTACAGTAACCCTTCCCTCTCACACATGTACCATGCATGATGTTAATTAATAGCTACATCAAATGAAAGCTCTGTGGTAGTCGAGCTCCCCAATACATCATTTAGTTCCCCAAAATCGGCTCTTTGGACCCCATGCTGTGCCTTTGATTTTTAATGTGTTTTTTTTTTAACTTCCTCATGTAGATGAAGATCCTCTCTCTCTTTGTGTCTTTATTTCTTGCCACAGCACTAATCTTGCGACTTGAGGGCAAGATCCAACAGTCCCTGGAGCTGTTTCAGAGCTGTGCCATCCTTAATCCCAGCAGCGCTGACAATCTCAAGCAAGTGGCCAGATCCCTGTGAGTCTACTGCCCTCAAGCCTGGGGAGCATCAGCCCTTCTCCATTAACTAACAAGACAGACACAGGAGAGAAATATACAGTGATAACTGCAGGCCAGGTTATGGCCAGAATGTTTTATCATACTGCAGGGAAAAATGAATCTACCCCCAGTGACTATTTTTTATTGTTGCAGGATTGTAAGAATAGCTATTCAGCATGCTGTGATTAAGATTGATTCATTTCTCACATGGATTATTGTTGTTTATTCTTTCTGTAGATTTCTTCTGGGAAAGCACAAAGCAGCTATTGAATTCTATCATGAAGCTGCAAGGCTCAACGAGAAAGACTGGGTAAAAGAAAGAAAAAAACACTCGTACTGAGTGTCTGCTTTGTCTTAAAGTTTGTAAGGGACAGTGTTTAGTGGGTCTGGCATCTTTCACTCTAAATACACAGCATGAAGATCTCCCAACAAATTATCCAGACTGAACAAATTTTTCTCACTCATGCAACAATTAATCAAAAACAACTTCATGGCTGCATTTCCAAACTGATCCAGGGCTGTTTTACTGTGAAGCCTATAAAAATGTATTAAACTGGCCGGGCAGGGCCATTAATCACTCACACAAGTATGTTTCGAAATTTAAACGGTCCCCTCTGATACTACTGTGAGTAATACTGTTGTCTTAAATAACTGTTATATTTGGAAATTGAATTTAGCTCAGCCTTTATCTAGCCTTGTTCAATTAAGCATGCACCAACGCCCCAAGTATAATTTGACATTTTCTCACCCCAGGAGATCAGTCATAATCTGGGGTTGTGCTATTTCTTCATCAAAGACTTCAAGAATGTGAGTATGCTGATTTTACCGACAATTTACAGTACAAACCGTACTCACTCCTCTGTGATTTGATCATTTTGATCTTCTGTCTCTGTCAGGCTGAAGAGCATCTAAACATAGCTCTCCAGATAAATAAACACGACAAGACTTTCATGATGCTTGGGAAGGTTCATTTGCTGGCTGGAGAAACCTACAAGGCCATCGAAGTGTATAAGAGGGCAGTAGAGTAAGTCAAGTTCAAATGTGGACAATGTTAAAAAGTACTGACTCCTCTTAAAAGATATTTTAAGAGGAATCTGTGGAATTAATCATTAATATCAATCATTTTAGGATTATGGTATTATGGACTGCTACTATGGTTCTGTATATATTTTTTTCTGTATATATAAATGTTCCATCCAACCCAAATTATAAGGGAATCTTATATGAATAATTGTTAATAATTACACAACCTCAGCATGACAGCTTTCTTCATGATGACATTCTCTCAAGACACTAAAAGAGATTGCCATAAAACATGCTGTTTCAGAGGAGGTTGGTTACTTTACAAGCGGTTCCCTCTTGATTTATCTGATGATTTTCATTTTTTGGAGCCCATTTCAATAAGTGGTCCTCCTTCAGTCGCACACAAAGCTCCAGATTTGGCACATTTTAACCCGGGGCCCTTTTCAGTTCAGTATAAATTCTGTTCATTTCCACTTCTATTCACACATTAAATATTTAAATATTAGGCCTTGGCGTAAATAAGGAAATGACATCAGTGTCTATAATAGAGCTCATTATGGCTACCTCCTGTTGGAGTTAAATGAATTAATCAAGTGCCCCAATACTGGTGTGGCTTTTAATGAGATGTACCACTGTGAATCTTATTTTAATACCGATCTGCCTCTTCTCTACCATTTTTTTTATGAGCCACATCATCCCCCCACAGGTCATAATTAATACTCCACAATTATGCTGAATCAAACCGTGATTGAATAATCAGCAGATTCCCTGAATATCAACTATGTTTGCTTAAGATTAAGTGCAGGCATTAAATGTAATTACAGGCATAGATAAAGTGACATTTTTTATTTGACTTGTCTCGTTCTCAATTCAGATTCTCTCCAGAGAATACCGAACTCCTGACTACTCTTGGCCTGCTGTTTTTACAGGTAGGTGGATTTTTTTTAAATAACCTTTTCAGTGAAATGATGGGAACACAGGCGACAAGCACTACGAGATAAGAGTGACATTTACTGTACGTGTCAGAAACATCTAAAAAGGAGTAGATGTATAATTTTCTGTGTTCATTTTTTTGCCAGCTTGGAAAATACCAAAAAGCTTTTGAGCACCTTGGAAATGCCCTCACTTTTGACCCCAACAATTATAAGGTATGTGGGTATTTGAACACACATTGTGCTCTGGTGTAAACTTAGTTTGCTACTGAGGACAGTGCATATGACTTCTTTTAAAGCAGCTCAATCAAAATAAAAGGTAATTCTCTGTCAGGTGGTACAGTCCGTCTTTCATCATGTGCAGTTCAAAGAGTACACCTTCCTCTAATACCTGTCTCTAATCATTGTTTTATTCCCAGGCCATCCTGGCTGCAGGCAGCATGATGCAGACCCATGGTGACTTTGATGTTGCCATGAACAAGTACAGAGTGGCAGCATGTGCTGTGCCTGAGAGCCCCCCACTCTGGAACAACATCGGCATGTGCTTCTTTGGAAAAAAGAAATATGTAGCTGTGAGTTATACTGCTTATTGGTTCACTTGTCTTTGTCAATTTAGGACTCAGTTTAGGTAGCACTGGTAGTACTTTTGTTTTGTTCCTTAAAATAGCACATTCGCCATTAGTTTCATATTTTGAAAGCAAATACCAGCAGTGGTGCAAAGTAACTTAGTACATTAACTGTTATAGTTTTGAGGTACTTGTACTTCACTTGAGTATTTCCATTTTATGCTACTTTATACTACACTTCAGAGGGGAATATTGTGCTTTTTTTTCACTGCATTTATTTGACAGCTGTAGTTACTTTTCAGATTAAGTTTTACATGAAAAACATATGATAAGCTTATAAAATACAATGCATTGTTATATATTAAATAAGTGATTTCCGACCTTTTTCTTGACGTCTAGTTTGACCCCTTGGCATGTTTCAGATGTCTATGAGTTTTAGCAGTTCCACCAATTTCCCTGCTAAACTTCTCAGATGGTTAATAACCATTTGAGATTTTACAAAAAAAGCAAAGATTACAGAAGAAGTCTTTACCGCCACCTGTTGATCACTGGAATTGTGTGAATACCTGATCTATATCATTTGCACACCAACCACACACTGGGCCTTTAATCCTCCTGTGATAGTAACATAGCATACTTAGCTCATTTTACACTGCGCTGTTGTACACTGGCCTTCAATATATACTTAATGTAATATGCTAGAAACTATCTTTGCCTTCAGTTCGATTGCTCACATCAACCAGCAGACCAGTTCCCTTTACATTACTGTATTTTTATCAATTTGGGAGCCAGAAAGATGAGATCATATTAATAAATATATACATTGCCACTTAATTTGGCCCATATGGCCCTGAAATATTATAAATCCACCATTGTACAGAATTTGTTGTTTCTTGGGTTCTTCATGGGATCATATATTATTGAGCTACTTGCCAGCTGTCGACTTCTCTCTCGTAACTTTTCCTCGTAAATTTCTCCCACAGGCCATCAGCTGCCTGAAGCGGGCCCACTACCTGTCTCCCTTTGACTGGAAAGTGTTGTACAACCTGGGTCTGGTACACTTGACCATGCAGCAGTATGCCTCTGCCTTCCACTTTCTCAGTGCAGCCATCAACCTGAACCCACGTATGGGGGAGCTCTACATGTTGCTCGCAGGTACTGAGTCTAAGAGACAGAGAAATAATTCACTATTGGATTCATGTCTTTAAATAGTAAATTGATTTATTTATGTACCAGTTCGCTGTTGTGCATTAATTTAATACTTTACAAAAAGTACATACTATACCTTTTGTAAATGATATACCATATACCAAGACAAACTGAACATGCTGAATGTGGATGCAATGTATTCATAACCAAAGTGTCAGTTCAAGTTTAAACCTGCTGTCTCATGCTTATTCTTAACAGTGGCTCTGACCAACTTGGAGGATGTAGAAAATGCCACCAGAGCGTATGAACAAGCTGTGACAATGGACGGGTGAGTCTGTCTTACACCTTCTACCTTAAATGTACTGTGTGTCTGAATTTGAATCTATAGTTTAATCATTTAATATTTTCTTTTCCTCCTTGGTGATCAATTTCCTACAGATCCAACCCTCTGGTCAACCTGAACTTTGCCATCTTCCTCTATAATCATGGTGAAAAGAAGGGAGCTCTGGATCAGTATCAGGAGATGGAGAGGAAAGTCAACCTGCTTCAAGACAGCAGTAGCAACTTTGAATTTGATCCTGAGGTACTTAAGATCATGTAGATCTCTCAATATCAACTGTTGAAGCCATTACTTACAGTATTTTTAAGTCTTTGCCCACTTGTCACTAACAGCTAATGGACATGGCTCAGAAGATGGGAGCTGCCCTGCAGGTGACAGAGAGTCTGGTGTGGACTAAACCAGGCAAGGACTCCAAATCAAAACCAAACTCTTCAGCAGCCACCAAAACCCCTGGTGCTCCCCTTGGTACTAACCTAGCTCTGGGCCAAGCCATGTCTTCTGCTGCAAGCTACAACAAAAACATCCAGCTACCAACAGGTACAAACTACCAGTGTGGGTTGTAGAAAGTTGTCAGTTAATATTCTGTCACATTGGTGTAGCTTCTAGTTTGACATTTCGATATGTGACAGAGCCACTTTGGTGGTGAAGCTTGAAATAAGGTTCAGCTCTGAGCCAGGTTCTAATGAGACCGACCCAGGCTGAATATCTGTTTTAAAGCTTGAGTGCGGGACTTTTACATATTAATGAAAATCCATTACATTCAAGCCGTTGCCAGACGAGTTCACACAATGCTGATTAATCCTATCGCCACCAGGTAATCTCTCTGTATTTTGCAGTAAACCGGAGTTTTTAAATCTGTTGCGTGGTGACATTCCCGTGCTGGTGCACCGGTAGTAAAACCGAGTTGCGTCTTCAAAAGTTCAAAATGCTTGATCGTCACATGATTCATGTAGACTTCAGATAGTTCTCTGTACATGGCTCTGGTTTGCCAGAGCTGAAGGAGAGCAACCATAGTGACGAAGTGGACTACAGCAACTAGGAGTATGGTTGAACCTATGGCATAAAAACGTAAGAAGAGTCCAAGAAAAGGCTCTGATGCTCAAGATAAAAACGAAACGCAGTGTTCAGATGAAGGATTACAGTCAAAAAAAGAAAGCAACTGATGGCGAGGACAAACAAAGATAACCACTGGTGTAGCTTTTCCTCGTTGGAGAGCGCTGAAAGAAGAGCAGGGACTGAGGGCAGAGACGCTACTGATTTTGGACAGGTTGGTCTTATACAATATTTGGAGTAGGCTATGAAGCTACTACATTTACTCTACCTAAATAATGGATTATTGTCATGGAACTGTGGAAATTTGATGGCGTTCTTATGACATCCCCTGTAGGCATACGTCATAAGTACACATCGACAGTGTTTGTGTAATTACTCTTGTTGACAGGAGGAGACAAAAGTTCCACACTCCAGCTTTGTCAAAGTTTGTTCTGAGCACAAACTCAAAATGAGGTGAGCATATAAAAAATATCAGAAAAGTCCAGTGTTACACTGTCACTGCAGGGGATGACAAATTCCACAGCCTCTCCATTAAACCAAAGCCCAATTTTTCATTTTAAATGGGAACATCTCTTCCCTGTGTATTCACAGGGTTGATGCCTGCACTACTGTAGCAGATTGAATATATGGGCTAAGGCCAAATGGAATACGCGGAGAAAAAAAAAAAGAGGCTGACTTCTAGCTAGTATTCATGGCAACAAAGGAAAGTCAGTCAGCGTGGAAAAATGACACACAGGTAAGTTAATACATTCAAGGCTACTCTGAAATGATTGTTGCAGCTTACAGCTCTCAGAAGTAAGTGGAAAGGAGTGTTTTTCTTCACAAGAGCCTGTGGGCTGTGTTTTCTACCACTTTTGTTTACCTGTTAACATATAACATTGCATGTATTTTCTTGCGTCAGAATCTTTATTGCTATGCTGTAACAGCTAGCCTGTAAATTAATGTTGCTGGAGCCCAGGATTCATCTATGACAGGCAGGGACCTACCTGTATCGTGGTTATGAAAATTCAGACACTGTATATGGAAAACAGCTTACCCCTGAAACTTGGTTTGGGTTTGAAAAGAAATCTCACAACCTGTCATAGAGTGAAATGTGGGTTTCAAAAAATTGGCCAAAGTTAAGCTATTAAGAAAGTTATTTGTATAAAAGAAAACAGTTTGTATGGGCATGTTTGTTCTACAGGCATTCAGTAGCCGCCTACATCTCAGCCATGTGTGTTACAGAGGGGGTGGTATTACGAAAAACAAGAATTAGTAATGGGGTGAATTTAGTTGTTAAGGTAATAAATGTGCTGTTAAAAGCATCAAACTGGTACTTCTTAAAACTTTTTAATGTTGCAGTATTTAACAAAGCCAATCTAAATAGCCTGTCGGTGGGAAAATCTTATTATATACAGTATCTAACTTTTCTAAATGTACGGTCACATTAGGCGTCCATTCAACAAAAAATGTGGTGGTGGTGCTGTCACGGTTTAGATGTGGGTAATAAATAAATATTTTGCAGAGCCATCGTGGCACTACAGTTTAGGTCTGGTAGTGTGACGTACGAAACAAAGTATTGGTACATGCTAGAATAATGACTTCTCCATTTCCAAACACAGTGTTTCTACTGGGATCTGTTGGTGCACATCCGCACGTTTAAGGTTGCGAGTTCACCGTAGCCAGCTTGAGAAACACATGCTTGAGTTTGTCCTCTATGTGAATGGGAGCTGGAGCGAATATTGCAGTGTGACCATATCTTAGTCTGAATCAGATTCTATACTGCTGGATATGATATAGACATGTCAAAGGAAGGCGTGGGGACAACCAACATACCACAAGCCAATCACATTTACAGTTCCTGAATAATGCTACAGATATTAATGTTAATGAACCCCACACAAACTGTCATTTGTGTAGATCATTGGGAACTAAAAAACCTTTTCTGAGCAACCTTTGGTGGGGAAAAAATGGCATCAACTCTCATCCTTTTGTTATTTTCAGGAGTTGCAAAAGGCCCCTCCATGCCCCTTGAGCCAGAACCCGATGTGGAGAAAGCCCCCAGCCCGTCCACTGATCCCCCAGGCTCCCCAGAACATGCAGAGTCAGACAAGCCCAAACCTAGAACCTCCAAGAGGAAATCTAAGGTGGAGGAATGAATTAGCTTGGTGGCTACAATCTTTGTCATAAGACCAATCTCATGTTATGGAAGCAAATTAAGGTTCTTATACAGCAACCAAGCTATTTGGTTTTCTAGCTCATTGTAATTAGACACGAAGCTTTGAGTTATAAGCTTCGAGTTTAGGTACATGGTGCACATACATTTCATGTCGTACACTATCATTTACTTTACAATGAAAAGGGCAACTCCAATGTGAACTTTTGTCATACCATTTATTTTAGGAATGTTGAATGCTAATACATCATTTTTTAAACCAAAATTCTGAGATAATCATAATAATGTTTCTTGTAAATCTATGTAGATGTGGCAGGTTTGGTGCACATGTCTAAACCGATTCCAATCTCTATTCGACAAAATGGTAATATGGGCATTTGTGCAGTTGCAAGTGTTAATATTTGGATGAGCCTAGCAATATGTTTAGAGGGTGAATTTTCCTTGTATTGACATTTCTAGGGAAGGTGTCAGTCCTTCAGCTGTGGGGCGTCCCTGCAGCTAAATAAATGTGAAGGAAACGCTGCGACAATCACTGCTAAAACCGGATTACAGAAAGGGATGTTTTTGAATAGTTACAGGATATTGCTTGTTTGTATGATAGGGCTCTGAGGGTTGAGTGTAAATAGTGATAAAAGCTTTTATATGTGGATACGTGTTATGTTTCTATAGAGTCATGTATTTAATATTAAATAAGAGACTTTAAAAAAATTGGTGTCTTTCTTCTTTTATTAAGTCCAGTTTGTTGTTTTATACTGTCTTCTTATGTTGAGGTCCTTCAATTCACACACCAACAGGAGACAGTATTGTTTAAGAGCTTTCAAAGTCAATTATCTAACACACAATCCATGTTCTGAACAAGAAGAATAACTCTCAGATTAATTCTTTTTCAAACCATCCACACTGATTTTGAAAATGTAGTGATGAGGAGTTATGATATTCTTTGCGTATGGTCTCCCATATACTGTATGTGGACTGTGATAGAACTGAGGAACTCGTCAAGACAAATATTCAGTCATGGTGAACATCCACTAGTGGAGAAAAAAAACGTATGAACAAGGAATAAACTTTAAGATATGAACTTATAAACTATCTGTACTGAAGGTCACATACAAAATGAATTTGTTTATGTGTATGAATTACAATATGGATGGGGCAATTTGTACATATTAACCAAAATATCCATGAAATGTGTCCCCCTGACAAAGTCTAGACACAGGAATATATTTTTGTCTGTGTATTTAATATTTGGGGGCATTTAAATATCAAATCACTGGTGTTTGGTTTGGTAGTTTAGAGACTAATTAACTTCTAAAAAAAACAAAAAAAGACAGGAAGGAAATTGTGCTCAGACACGTCAAAATTCTATCTACATTTCAAGAAATAATGATTTGTACCCAAACACTCAGTATTTACTTGTTAGAATCACCAAAAGAGCCTCCAAATCCCCAAATCATCTCCCTGCTCCCTGCTGATGTTTCAGAACTCTACTGTGATCTGTGTTCAGAGGTCATTAACTGTAAGTTGGGAGGGACTACAAATTCATAGTTTTCTTCTTTGCAGTTTTGTTTCAAATCCTGAGATGACAAAAATGACAAATGCTTGACTGAGTAACTATTTAAGATAATAGCGGATTAAAAACTCTTCACATTGCTATGTAATATGAGGGCTTCATATAGGGGAATTGTTAAAGACCCCTAAATATGGTGTTTGATTAGAATAAAATGTACTCATCCTGTTTATTTATTTATCCCTCACAGACCTCACAGATGCTTCTAGTGATTTGGATGTGAAGATTTGTAGGTAGACATGTATGACTAAGAGCATTTCCATGTTGGATAAGACGATAGAAATGCTCAGTTGTTGTAGCGTTTTTTTGTGACAGTTTTCTTCCCCCTCCCCAGTGGTGAGTGTAAATATGTATTTGTCCCCTGGCTCAGGACAGAGTGAATGGTTAGGGTAGGTCAATAAGGTTAGTACTTGTCAGTCTCTCTCTCGTAGCGTGTGTTGTGGTTGATTGTCATCTACAGCCAGAGCTGGAGATTGTGAGTGAAAAGAAGTGATTGTGCTGAAAGCCAATGCTCTGGTTTTAAAACGCCTGGTTATTGTCTATTATTTTATTTCAAATCTTTGAGTCTGATGCCATGTATGGTCAGCTGTACAGTATACCTGAAAACTCTGCATCCACTCCAAAGGCCTTAAATCACTTGAGTCATCATCAGTGTATCACATGCTTCAATATGGAAACTGGGCGTTATTAGAGAGCATGTTCTGTATAATGGAGGAATTGATTTGACGCTCTACAAACGATTCTGCCTCGGTAACATTCACATCATCAGTATTTTTCCACAGTAAAATACTCACTCTGATTAGCCTTCAGAATAATTTTGTTCTAATTATGTATTTGTTTGCAAGAATCCATCTTACAAAGATATTAAGTTTGGTATCAGTTATGTGTCAGCATGTATTTACTGAGGTTCCCTATAAAAAACCTGTACTACATTTCAAATGAGGTTTTTCTCCACAGCATTAGTTTTCTCAAAATACCGTGATATTACACATTTCCTGGGTTTGGCTAACTTTGCCAATCCAATGTGCTAACAGGAAATGTGTCCACTTGTGTACAGTGTAGTGAAATAGAGATATAAAACCTAATGGAAAAATGTGAGGAACAGTCATCCCTCCTGCTGTACAAGCAAAATATACTGTATATATATGATTATATTTATTTTTATTCAGTTTTACTTGTGGATGAGACTCATGGAGGAGTCTGTTTTCATCTCTTTTGGCTAAGCTGCAAAAATAGATTTCCCATGTGGGACAGTAAAGACTGAACCGAACTATTTAAAATAAGTTTATTGACACTATTTATCTCCCAGACTGAACCTCCTGAATTCCCTTCTACCAAAGAGCAATCATTTATGGAGTCAAATCAAGCTCAGTGGAATATAAATGTACATATGAAAAGAAAACTAAAACTGTAAATCTGTTTGTCTTGCTTACAGTTTTAGGTTCACATTCATGGTTTAGACATCACATTTACAGAATGTATCTTTTCATTTTTTACATGTTTTCCATGTTCACATTCCACTGAACTTAGTCTGCATCATACACCTATTAAACATAACCGTATAGTATAAAGCTGAAAATGTTGTTCTAATCTTTTAATCCTTGTTGGATATGATACTGCCATCGTTATCTGTTGACATGTTCTCAGTTTCAGTGAGGCAATTTAGCTGATATTCTTATCCAAAACATTTATCTTCTTGGACACATAAAATCTTCCTGCCCTTCTCGATGAAGCCTCACATGACACAGCTACATGTTGTCACTGAAGACTGAATCCAACCAGACCCTCGTTTGACCCTGAAGATGCACACAGCAGTGGTCATTGATCAGTGCTGCCTTCTTTACGATAGCTTTTTATGCTTTTTATGCTGGAGAACAGCGTCTATATGTGCTGCCATTATCGCCAAGAGACTGTTGTTTTTTCATTAGGTCCTTGTTAAACTGCATGCCTGAATTGCCTGTGGTCGTAACTTTTACAGGCCAGCTGATGGCCTGTACTTTACTGCTCCTGCTGCAGTTTTTTTTTCAGTGCAGCTGTGGAAGATTGGTTTTCCATTTCTCATCTTTCTACAATTCAAATCGCCTGTGGACGCGTCTCAGTATCTAGTGGAAGTTTCATTTAAGGTTCTCTGGCTCCAGGGAATGGTAAGGTTTTTGTTTTTTTATTAAGATTTTGTGTACTGTTGATGATGTAACTTATGTTGATAGGCTTCAATAAATACAGCAGCTAAGTGTCGATTTTACTTTATTTTCTGTTGTTAAATTCCCATCTAGGCTTCCTTTTTATAACTTTTATAATGTTTTGCCTTGTGTGGGGTTTTTTTTGTTAGCTGCAGCTGTTGTCAGTCTCAGTTGTTGACTGGCTTGTTTGCCAAGATGCTCACAGCTGTATTTTTGTTTTCTTTGCAGCACAGAGTTGACGGAGGCCTTACAAAGAAGAAGAAATGTTTTATTTCCTTTGTCCACCAAGTCTTTCTTATTTGAAGTCCAGTGACGTGTGGTGGCTGTCTGGATCTCAGAAAAGTCTTCTGTTAACCTTCACCCCATTTTTCCTACTTTGCAGATTTATAACCTTAGCTTTTAACTTGCACATTACATAAAACTACTGTAATTCTGTCTGCAGCTCTTCACACAGTCTCTGCCCCTTGTCTGGCTCTTTTAAATAGTTCCCCAGATAATAATAAGGTATCAAGCTCAGTACTGGCCACTTGGTGAGGCTGAAAGTAGTCCTCCACACACTTCTCACCCTTCTGTCTTTCCTTTTTCTCTTCAGTTACCTCACTTACACATCATTTGTCTCCAGTTTCTTCTGAACTCAGCTCAGCCTCTCCTGCCTGAGACACAAGCTGTGTCCAAGTTCCATCCTACATCCTAATTCTGTGCAGTATATAATCTTCATAGTATGCTGTTTTTCCTTCAGTTATTATACAAGAAATACACATATTTTGCTGTTTATTACTAGAAAATTATTCAATACGCACATGGTGCAAATACAGTCAAACTTTAACTTTAGAATGCCAATTAAACATAACATAAAACAATCAAATGTTTTTCCACAATGTAGGCCTAATTTTGTGTTTTCTGAGGTGTTATTGGAGCTGTTTCACCAACATCCACAATTAGATTTTTTCCAGCTGAGAGCCACTCCCTTGTTGCCTTTGTGCATTGCATTGTGGGAGAAGTACACTCACTAATCAAGTGTCTTTTAGTATCCTATGAATACCGTCTGTTTAGCCATACTAGCAGTGCACTTCGGTCCAGACTGAAATATCTCAACAAACTAATTTTGCACAGACATCTACCGACGTTGGTCATCCCCTGACAGTCAACATTTAAATTCATCCAGTACTTTGGTTTATGACCAAATTCCTGCAAAACTAATGACATTCCCACCAGCTGCACTTTGTGTTTATTGCTAATTAGCAAATGTTAGCATGCTAACACGCTAAACTTAGATGGCGAACATGGTAAAAATTATACCTGCTTAACATCAATATGTTAGCATTGACATTGTGAGCATGTTAGCATACTGATTTTAGCGTTTCCGTAAGTACAGCCTCACAAAGCAGCTAGCATGGCTGTAGACTCTTAGTACTGTTTGAGTATACTTTTGACCCTTATCCAATATGAACACACCACAAAAAACAATGGCTTAGAATTAGCGTGTAGTATGAAATCAGGATACAACTACACTGTGCAAATCTTGGTAACTCCTGTAAAGCGATAACCTCCTGTGATCATAACCACAATCAGACAGCATCTAAATTAAACAAATTATAATTTCTGAAAAAAAGTAATTGTTGCCTGATTATCAGAAGAAGGCCCTGTCAAATAAAGGTACAGCAGCCTTTGTGGTAACCTAATGTTGATCCATCCTGATTATGTTACTGTTTGTGGATCACAGAGTCAGGTGATGAACCGAGAGGTTGGACAAAGCTGGGAAGTGTAAGATGAGGTCGCGGTGCCAGGTGAACAAGGTGACAGCAGTGTGATGGAGAATGTGAAGACGGTTTTGGAAAGGTCACATGATTCTTCCTACTCTATCAACGTAAGCATCTCTGATATCTTTGAGGTCACTCTTTAAGTGATTCTATCCACCTGTTAGACTGAACGCAAGATGATTTATTAATTTCTCAATAGGAGTACTCAGCCTTTGATTTTATATACTGAATTCATTTTCTGATACTGAGAAATTACCTGACCCCTCATTTATAAAAAGTGGATACTTTAATGAATCTTTAATGGTATCTTAAGATCATTTTTCAGTTTACACATGAGTTTGATTTATGAAATTATCTGAGTGAAGCTGAGTCTGCACATTTAAAAAACATGTTTTGCACCTGTCTAATATAAACCACCTTGGGGATTGTAATAAATCTTCCTTTATCACAGATCAATTTACAAATTTCAATGCAGCACCATCTGCATCTTAATGTTAACGTAGAAACTGAGGATTCAATTTAAAGAATAAACTTGTTTTGAAGAGTGATACCAGCGGCATTAAAATTTTAGGCTACTTTGTATCTAAATATTTCCCCAGCCTGCATGCAGCTCAACATGAGGGTTCACATGTGGTTCTCAGACCTGAAGAAACCTCAGCACAGCAAGCGAGTCATGTGCTCTGTCGGATATAAACCTGGTTTAGATTTGATGTCAAGTTGGTGTTTTACAGAGAGTGACACATGGTAAGATCAAATATAATACTGAGGCTTTCTGCAAATGGAACCCTTAAATTGAAACATTTCCGCTCTCATAGGCTGAAATTTCTTTTATTTATTTAAATAGTGTGACAAAACAACCGTCATAGAAATGGGGAAGGCGTGATATTGTTTAAATATGGATAACGGCGCACATTTTCAGACAGTCGCTCCAGGAAGTCAAGAATAAAAAAAGAGCTAGAGAGAGAGAAGTTCAAATCCTGGCTCCTTTCTCACCTTCATCAAACATGAAGTGGGTGTGATGTGGATACGTCAGATTGCTGTTTTCGGAAAGTTACAGAAATTGTTGGACATAAACATCGAACAGTGGTGGAGGGAGGGGGTTTACGAAGCTATTCAACCATACAACAAGTAGTTCTGATAACGCATACTAGCAACTTCAGTCTGGTGTTATTTTATATGTTTCTTATTGCAAACAGATCCCATGGAAAGACCAAAACTAACAATGAATTGATCTTACAAACAAGTATTGGCTGTGTATCCAAAGCCTGATCTTATTCCTCTGTTTGTCCAAAACCTATTAAAAACACATTGATGAGCTGCTCTTTAAACTGGGTGACATTACCACGAACACACACACTGTAGTTTATTTTGAGTCACTAGTACTCACTAGTGCACCTAATGTATATTAATCCATGGTAGAAAGTAGTCCCCAACAAATGCACTATTTACCCCTGTTAGAGTAATTCTTGCTAAAAACTACAGTGCTCAGCTGTTTTAGGAAATGATTTAGCCTTTTTAAAAAATGAAAGTGCATATTAGTAACCTGTTTTTAAGGACTTATGACTTCAGTTGGAACAAACGGGCTTAGACACATTGACACAAACAGGTAGGCAAGTTGAAAAGTAATGAGAGACGGACTAATGCACTGTTGGTTTTGGTCTATTTTTGGGATTTATTGACAATATCAAAATTATAGAATAACGCCAGCCTAATCCTTTAAGCTACCATGTGCAGTGCTTCCTGGGAAGGCTTTGAAAAACACAAAAGACACTAGGTTACTATGTTTGCTTGTTTCGTGCTGTTGGTTTCATCAGTATGTACTATAATTTGTCATTTCTATATATGGGATTATTATACATATAAAATTGGCTCGACTTTTACAATTGAAAACCTACAGAGAGTGTAGGCAGTGACCAGAGATGAGATGTATCTTGTTATCATTTGTAGATATTTTCCATACCTCTAGCTGAGGTGACCTTGAGCTGGAATTTAACCTCTGATCGACACAGTGCTCTGACCAGAGGCTGAAAACATTTTTCTTCTGAGAGATTAAAAAGGCATGGCAATTGAAGCACAGGGTTTCCCAGGTGTCATTACTTATGATGGATCAAATGGCATAAAAAGGATGAAGGACAACTACATTTCTGTATTTATTTATGATTAATTTACGATGTTTATATTTTCAGTATGGCACGTGTTCATGAGTCATGTCAATCCCACCTAAAGAAAACCCAGGACTGTGGATGAAAGAAAAGTGATTCTTTTCTTTTCTTGGCTATTTATGCTTTATTTTCTTGATACTGAAGTATCCATTTTGTTAAATTAAAGCTGCACTTTTTATATGAACAGTGGATCAGATGACTATGTGTAATGTGAAAGTGTTTGCTTGTAGTGATGAACCCGCACAGATGTGCCACCCAACTCAGTTACACTCAGGTCTACAGAGTATTTTAGCATCTTTCAGCTAATTATTTTGTTTTTTACAGCCCGTAACTTTACTGTTTTGTTTCCCTTGTGCCGCTCTCATGAACCTCATTTCTAGCTGTAGCAGGCAGTTGTTTTCAGCGGAATAGCTCTGATAAAACCACTGTGTATGCTTACCTACCCAGCACCAAACGGCAGACAGACAAAATTAGCTACTAGCTGGTGAACATAGTGGAGCATTTAGCAGCTTAAAGACAGATATTCTTATATATAAATCAGGAGTTGGAGGAGGCCAAAGCAGGGCTAAAAGAAGAGTGAATATTGAACTTACATTTGGTAAATGGCCAGAAACATAACTCCAAATGAATGCTAAATGTTTCTCCATGTCGACTGGATGTGTAGGCGATAGTTTGCTAACACGTTAGCCTTAAACTTTATAAGACCAGAATATGTCAAACGTGTATGACCATTTTCAGCTTGTTGTGGATTCCTGTCACCAAGTGGCAAAAGAAATTAATGCAGCTTTAAATTTCGTCTACACCTAAAAAGGTAACAATAGTGGACTACAGACAGATGTATACACTAGCTATCAGGGAGCTATCAGTTTTCTGTCTTTCTACTTTCCTGCCTGCTGAGTATCTCAAGGTCCAGAAACAAACACTTCGGTTTATCGGAGGCTGTTTTATTAATTCATGACCGCTCCCTGTAACGTTCAGTCCTGTTGCACAGTGACTAGGGTTTGTGCCTGGGTTGAGACTTCAAAGCAGCAGGGGACATTAATCTGTTTTATCAAGTAGACATATTAAGGGTTGTAATCAAAACCTATTAGCACGGCACAGGAGATCCAGACTTTATTTGTTACACCCCACTTCAGCTCTGCAGATTCATGATCAATACGTGATTAAACCCACTAAATCAAGCGTGTTTGGGTTTTTCTTTTCAATTCATGAAAAGTACTTCCTCATTGGTGTCCAAAGTTAGGCGGTTGTTATTCCTTCCAATAAGACATGTTTATGGTGCGGGCTGAATTCCTGCCTTCTCTGGATGTATGCATCATGTCTGTGATCAGGGACAACAAACGCCTAAGAAAAAGATTTCCCATTGGAGTGCTTCTTCTTCTCTCAGTGGTGCTGGTGGCGATTTGGCAGGCTGTAAAGAACCGAGGAGATAAGACCTCCATATAAAACCATATATTGTTTACAGTCATGCTGTATAGCAGATGTAGCGGAATATTTCTATCTCAGTGAAATACTGTGTCGGTGTTGTACTTCAACTTGTGTGAGTGGAGCCTGGAGATCTGACCTGATTTTACTGTTATAACAGCTTCAAAGGAAAGGATCAGCACAAATGGTAAATAGGTCTGATACTATATGTATCACTATTCAGTTAAAAGCAGTGTAGGCGAGTGCAAAGCCTCCACATCAGCAGCATTTAACTGTATGTGGGATTTTACAGTATGTCTGATTGTTTGTGGTTAGTATTACAGGATTTTTTGGGTTGTATTCTTGTTAAGCAATGCACTGTATTGTTTGTAAAACATCTACATGCCCGTTTTTTTTTTTTTTTGGAAGATAGTTTAAGGAATAGTTTGACGATTTGGGAAACATTTATTCGCTTTCTTGATGAGAGATAGATGAGAAGATTGATACCACTCTCATGTCTGTATGGTTAATATGAAGCTACAGCTTGTTAGCTTATTGCTTATGTGACATGAGGACTGGAAACAGCTAGCCTGGCTCTGTCCAAAGCTAACACAGTCTGCCTATTAGCACCTCTAAAGCTCACTAATTAACTAATTTGTTAAATTTGTACAAAAACTGAAGCGCAAAAATGACACGTTGTGGTTTGACAGGCAGTTATGTGGCGGGCTATTTCTTGGCCGGAAGCAGTGACTTCCTGGAGTCTTGTTGTCACTGTGAGGTTGCCAGGCAACCACCGTAGATTCAACAGCACATACACAATAATGGAGGTGTCGCACACAAAAGCTGTTTTTCTGCAATAATGCAAATGCACCTTTAGAGGTGCTGGTTGGCAGATTGTGTTTCCTTTGGATAAAGGCCAGGCTAGCTGTTTCCCCCCGTTCCCAGTCTTTATGCTAAGCTAAGATAACAAGCTGCTGGCTCTAGCCTTATATTTTACCGTACAAATATGAGAGTGGTGTTAATCTTCTTGTTATAGCCCGCCGTGCTCCCCGCTCCTCAGCTTCCTGAGGTCCCCTTTTCCTTCTGTTTTTTCTCCCTCTCCTGTGTTGTTGTCCTGTCTGTGTACGTGTGAGGGCGTGCCTCCACTCATCACCACCTGGCCGTGAGCACCAACCTCATCACCTGGCATCAATCTACTCATCAACCTACAGTATTTCAGCCCTGGCCCTTCTCCCACTCCCCGCCAGATCATTGCTTCTCTTACCTGGTAGAAAGCACCACGGCCCAGCACTTAGCTATTAGAAGAAAGTCTGTTTGTCCATCGATCTCCCTTAACCTATGCTTGTCTTTGTCTACCAGGTCCACTCTTGTCTCCAGCTCTGCCTGTTTCCGACCCTCCCAGATCTCCAGCTCCCCACGCCGCCCTCCAGCCCTCCCTGCATGCCTGGCCTTCTTCCCTTTCCCCTTTTTTCCCCCGCTTTCCAAATAAAGCCCTTGCTCCCCAGCCTGTGTGTTTGCGTTTTGGATCCAGCCGTCAGCATGCAACACTTCTTATGTAGCTCAAGAGAAGAAAGCGAATAAGTGTATTTCCCAAAATGTCAAAATATTCCTTTAATTAATGAATGAAAGTATAGCGAAGTGCACAGTTTATTTGTTTGGTCACCAGTGTTGATTGTGTCCCTGAAATTGTTAATTAGGGTGTAAAGTATGGATGCTTTTACTTTGCTTTACTTTTTAAGATTTAAAAATGAATCTTAGAATCATTCGATTTGACTTTGCCTCTGTATGTTCCCTCCAATGGTTGCCCTTTTATAATTCCACTTGGTTTCACACAAACCAGTGTTTGGGATTTAGGGCAGCAATAGATGGATTAGAACATACAGACAGAAAACTAAAAGGGAGAGAGGGAGAGAAAAGCCTTAAATCCAGTGTGTCTTTGAGGTGCTGTTTCGTGTAATTAATCTGCCTAGCTTCACTAGACTCATGCCATATTTCATGGTGACACTAATAATGCCTAATTATATGATGTTGTAAAATCTTAGTTGGTGTTTAAACATGTAATTTAGGTAGCGTAATGGTGCATATAATGTTTTTTACTTTTAATCACTCCGGGTTTTTCGTGAGGAACTGAAGGAGCGAGGCTTTGCATTTCAATAAAGCCACTTGATTAGGGAGTATGGTTGTTGCTGTTGTTGTTTTTCAGCAGATACTGTTTACTCTGAGCTTTGCCTCCCAAAATTCCCCCCTCCGCCCCTTTTCCTGGAGACAACTCAAAGACCCCCTGCTGGCAGCTCAGCAGAGCAGCTTTATCTGAGTTCTCCGCTCTCCCGTCTTTCCTCAAGCCTCATCTCATTGTGTCACCCCAATGTGTCAGCCACTAGCTGCAAGTCAGTCGCAAACTGCATCTCAGGGATGAGAGAGCCATTCATTAGAGCATCACCACCAGCTCTCTCAACAAAGGTTCACTGTTCCCATCACTCCATATGCATGTCAATTAATACGAATAAAGAGGCAGGGAAGTGGTTATTCTGCTGACAACAGTTAAGGGAATTGATGTGCAGAGCAGAGATAATTTTCAAAGTTATCTCTTCAAAGGGATACTTTGAAAAATGTTGTGTACATGCACAGCAAGGAGTACCATTTTCCCCACAGCTGTGTAAAATATGAACACTAACGGCAAGAAATGCATGAAGCTCAAGCCAGTGAATCACATCGACTGTGTTTTCAATGTCACCTTAGTTTAAAATGTTCAGATTAATGCCTGTTTAGATCTTTGTTTCCAACATGAATACAGACTCCAGCTGCTCTGGAGGGAAGTTTGTCCCCTTTGGTTATTTTAGAGGAAGCATGTAAGTTTGTCTTTGATGAGAGTGTATGGATAACCAAGATTACAATGCTAGAGCAAAGGCTGCTGAGTCCAGGGAGCATGATCACAAGCATAGTTGGGGGTAGTTTTGAAGCCAAATGAAAAGTAGACTTTATTTGAACCCTCGTGAAGTGATTAATTAGGCTTTAGGCCTGACTTTGCTGATGTCAAACCTGGTTGTCAAGACAACGCTTTGTGCTGTGATAAGTCATGAAAAAGTCGTATAGACAGAAGGTGTATGCACTAACTATTTCTCCGCCGGTCCGCTGGAAAACCCTCAACAGCTTTAACACGGTAATTACGAATGCCTGCATGCTGCCTGTTTTTTTACATTTAGTACAAATACAAAATTAAAACATAGGCTTCCTTTGTGACCAGCAACCACAAACTACAATTTAAAACTTATCTTGTGTTTGACAACTTTGAAAGAACTTTTGTTGCAGATCCCTAGATCCAAATAATTACCTGTCTTAAAATAAACTGGCATTGCATTGACTCAAAGTTGGATTTCAAAGTATTTCTGATACTTTGGGAGGCAGAGAGTTTTGCTTCAGCAGCCGATTTCCTTTTTGCTGGAGTGCTGAGCCAAAACAAACCAATATGACTATTTAAAAAAGAGCGAGGAAGCATTTTTTAAAAATTGGGACAAGAATCACTGGAGATTTATCGTATTTCAGTAATTCATTTACTGGGGCGCCATTAATAAATATGTGAAATGTGAGTAAAGTCCCTGGTCAGTTTTTCCGCAATATAATAGACTCTAATGTGATTTTCCACTCGAACAAGCTGAACCAGACTCCAATTGCAAAAATAGACATTTAAGCTTTGTGTTAAATTATGAGCACACTGGATGAACTCGGCCATCTGAATTATGTTAACTGCCTCAGAAAGAAACACCTCCCTCTCATAAGCTGCTTACAGAATAAAATACTGTCCTTTTACTGAATGAAGCTGGTTTGCTGAGTCATATAAAAGGAGTCATATATATCACCAGCTCACTCCTTCCTTCCTCAACCTCCATCCCATTTCTGTTCATGTATTTCCCCAGACTTTTATGAGATGTGACATCACCCTACAAGAGTCCACTCACACTCTCCTGCTTTATTGTTTTTTTCCCACATCTCTCTCACCAGCAGCCTGGGAGAATTAATTTTACTCATGTAAGCAAAATACTGTCACTGCAGTAATCCGGTAAAAAAGACAATTTATTTCATTCCTCTCTGGCAGTATTGATCTGTGGAGCTATCTGAGCCCTGTGGTGAGATTGTATTCCACGCAGAGTCCACGCAGGCAGGTAGGCAGCGTAAACCAACATGTCAGCTATCCTGTCATCCAATAAACCCCACTCCTCCACTGTGAGCACATTTAAAATAGATTTAAACACAATACTTCCTGTCATGGATGTTTTACTGGTGTATTTGTTAACTGGGTTAAAGATTTTAAAAATTGGACTCTTATTTTCTCACCATGATAGATTGTTAGAAACCACATTACAGTGTTGGCTGATTCAGTCTGGTCAAACAGACATGGAGAGTGTCTGTTAGTAGACCAGGACAGTGACTGTCAACAAGTAGTCATATATGACTTCTAAATCAGGCACTAGGTTAAAAGTGACAAAGACTGAGACTTCAGTTGGTGGTGGTGTGTTGTTTAAGGTACCGGTGAGACAATGAAATGCAATCCAGGAAGTCCACTTTGAGTAACAGATTAATGCTTTTAAAGGCTTCTCACACCAAACTGCAGACCAGTTTGTAATACTCACAGTCAGGATTTTACAACTCTGGAAAGTTATCACAGCGGCCGCGGAGTTGAAGCAAAAGTTGAACCTGGTTTATCGTTTGTTAGGTGGCCGGAAACATGACTCCAAATGAGTGCTAATGTTGCTCCATGTCTGCAGAATGTGTGTAAACAGTCAAAAGTTTGCTAACACGTTAGCCTTGAACTTTATAAGACCAGAATATGTCAAATGCCTGGCATTGTTTTGCTGCAGCCCCCTGCACTGACGGACTGGCTCCGTTCAAATGAATGAGAGGCCTGTGTTTTTCCACGCAGGGCTCAATTCGGTCTGAACACAGCCTCAGGCACAGCAGTGCTTTAAGCTAAATGCTAACATGCACACAATGATAATGCTAACATGCTGATGTTTAGCAGGTAGTTTACATTTAAGCTTTGTGTTAAAAGCTAAAAGCTTAGTTTAGCATGTCAGCGTGCTAGCATTTGCTACAAAGACAAGAATTGACTCAATATTTCTGATAAAATAAGTTAAAAGTTAAAAATAAAATAAAAAGTAATATTCCATATGATAATTAAAGTTATATTTCATAAAGGTAGTATATAAAGTTGGCGAGATGAATCAAAGTAGCAGCTCTTCAAAGGCTGACCACTTGTCATCTTAAAAAAGTCAGAAGTGTAAATCAGAGACAAAATGTCCTTGACAGCAAGAGCAGTGAGAGGGTGAAAATATAATCAAAAGCTGATGTGGCTTCAAGTGAGATTTCAGACATGTGATTTTCAAAAACTCAGGAGTTATGTTAAAGTGACCTGCAATAACCGCTTTGTTGCAGCTTAATAGCACAGGAGATAACATCTCACGGAGCAAAGCAGCGTTTGGAGAAAGGCAGATAGCACATCAAAACAGCCTTCTGTAACTCAACCAGAGCACGTCAAGGTTAGAAAATTCACTTACAGCTGCAGGGTTACATTTAAAATGTTTTTTGAACACAAAAGGAAGGCCTCCTACATGGCCATCAGTCTTGGGGAAGCTGATAAATACAGCTTGTAATCAGGAGGCTCAGTTGGATGTGTTCACCGCTCCACAGCTTCGCTTCAGTCGAGAGGGGAAACTCCACAAAAAAAGAGGACATTAAATCATATAGACAGAAACCTTTGAAACAGCAAGCTATGAAGCATCAGGGGGAAGCATGTTTTCCTCGGTGATATCATGGGTACATCAGAGCAATGCTATGACAGTTTGAAAATCAATTAAACAACTGAATCATAATGAGTAACAAACTACTACAGTAGCTGGTCTGCAGCCGTGATATGACTCCTTATTTTAGCACTCAAACTGTGTGCTGTGGGCCTGATGCTTCCGATATCATCAGTGATTTCGTTGCACAAGTCTCGCATGCAGTATGCCACTTATAATGTACTCAGAAGTACACTCACTACATGGCCCAAAGTATGTGGACACCACTCTTTTAGTTTCAGGCTGCAGGGATTTGCTCCCATTCAGCCACAAGAGCATTAGTGAGGTTGAGCACTGATGTTGGGATATAAGGTCTGGCTCGCTGTCTGCGATCCAGTTCATCCCAAAGGTGTTGGATGGGGTTGTGATCAGGGGTGTGTGCAGGTCGGTCAAGTTCTTGCACACCAGACTCTAAAAACCATTATTAAACTTTGTGGACCTGGCTTTGTGCACAGGAACTTTGGCATATTGACACAGGAAAGGGCCTTCACAAACTGTTGGAAGAACACTATTGTCTTAAACATCATTGTATTCTGTAGCATTAGCCCCAGACCAAAAGTAGACAAAAATATGTCGACATACCTTTGGCCATATAGTGTAGCAATATTGAAAGAAATGTGCAGTAGCTTGAATAAACTATTATTTAAATAATTGAGATAGTGACCGATTCACTATTTCAACAGTTTTTGAAATTACTAATGTTTTACTGATGTCTGAGAAATGCTACTTTGGACCCAGTTAATAATAATAAAACAGATATTTGGGGCCACAAACAGTGAAGGTCACTTCTTTTCTACAGTCTGTCATCACAATTAATGTGATTGTGATGACAGACTGATGAGGGGTTTTTTTTGTTTTGTTTTTTGGCACCTTTTCGTAGAAAAATAAGATGATCCTGGAAAACTGGTGCATGAGCGGTGTACATTGCTGTTTGCCACAGTGTCTTTTTTGATACTACCACCGTGGGGAGCTAAAGTGAAAAAGCTTCAAATTCTACACATACTGTAGTGGCTTTAAACAAACTGCCACACACAGTCAATCTGATGATACAATACCCCACCCTTTATCTCAGGGAAAACAGACACAATAAAGACAATCAGATGGTGGGTATATTTATGGTGTATATTTTTTAAAGTGAATCCTTACCATTCTGTAAAATATTATCACACAGTTTGTTTGTGCAAGGTTAGACCAGAAGCGATGCTTAATCTGAACGTATCTACTGATCAGAACTCAGAGCAAAGGGCTCCTGACGACTGCTGCTCAGGGGAGAGGCACCGGGAAAGTTTTACAGCTCATGAAGTGAATTCTGATACCTGTGGAGGCGGATCACGTCGAGCCTTCCTCCATGTTTTTTTTAAATTCATGAATACAGCAAGTGAAGAGATGTAGAGAGAGCCACAGTAAAAGAGTTGAAGAGCCCCGGGCCAAGGGCGAGGGCCAGTGAATAATTGAAAAAGTCTTGCCAGCCTGGGTCAGGCTGTTTCCTCTGCTGGGATCAATCGCTGGCTGATGTCATGTTCGGGTGACATGACACAGGGGTCTCTTTTGGGATGCAGATTGTGACAGGTGTGTTAACTTTCTGTGTGAAGGTTGCATAGGTTAAACGATAGGTTCACATTTTTTCAAGTCAGTCTTGAAACAATACTCACATGCCATGGTTGCTGTAATAATTTATCTTTTCCATACTGGCCGTAAAGAAAGCCTTTCTTAACGTAGTTCTTTTGTAAGTGATGGGGGACAAAATCCACAGTCCTCGTAAGAATCTGTTATAAAGTTAAGCTAAGGCTAATATGAGAGTTCAGCAGTGCTGGGGAAAAAATGAACAAACAAATCTTTTGTACTGACACCTTTATGAGGCAGGTCTATACCAGGTACTGGTACGTACTGCTTCAGGAAATGGCCACAGCCCTCGCACGCTGGGTCTGACACTGACAAAAGCTTCTCCAGCCTACACAGCTTTTTTATTTTACCAAACTAGCTATCAAACTTGAAGCATTGGTAACTGACTGACACATGATTTCCCCTCCGGGCTTATCGTAGCTGTATACACTCGATGATGAGACTATTCAGTGTAAACCCATATACTCAACATGACTTGACTCGACTGCACTGCTGATATGAGCTCTCATATGTGCTCGCTGCCCTTGACACTTCTTGTTCTGTACATGCCAAACTGCTGCCCGTACACTCAAGAATACAGAAGAGACAGCTTTGGGTCTTCGGGGCTCCGCCAGATTCGTTCATGTACCAGAATCAGACAGTAGACTCAGCGCTTGTTAGCTTGTTAGCTTGTTAGATATTATTCATGGCTGCCTGCACAGTTTGACAAGCCTCGTTGCTGCAGTTTGGTTGATAGTTAAGCAACATTTAGTGCCTATTAGTGTTAATAATTGTTTTGCATATTGATTTAAAGGAGACATATTATGCTCAGTTTCAAACTTTTATTTTGGGTGTCTACTAGAATAGGTTTACATGCTTTAATGTTCAAAAAACACATTATATTTCTAACGAACTATTTCTGTAGCATCTCTTTTCGCCCTCTGTCTGAAACACTCTGTTTAAGCTCCTGTCTCTTTAAGTCCCCCTTCCCAAAAAGCCCAGTCTGCTCTGATTGGTCAGCTCCCATATGCCTGAGCAGGCACCGCCCACCAACTTCCGCGTCTGCTCCACCTGTGTTTTTGCAGCCACTGTAACTGAGTTTAGCTGCACTTCTACGTGAATATCACCACAATAACCGCTTCTAAACCAAGAACGTCACCACCGCACATGTTCGAGTGGGAATTTGCTCCGAAATCAGGGAAACAGTCAGACACTTGCCTCAGGTAAATACTCCAGTTCATTTCTTATTTCTGCTACTGTCATGTTAAAACATACATACAAGTTGATATATTTTTGTTTGTTTACTGTAAAAATAATACACACATATATATATATATATATATATGTGTGTGTGTGTGTCCAAGGGAACAACAAAGAGGGAATCTGGTACTAAAAGGACTGTAACTTTGGAAGCCACCCACTTGGTTATACTAATTTAGAGTGCTTACGCCTTATACTTTATTATCTTCAGCTGAACTTTAGCATGCATTTGTGCACAGAACAAGGACTGTGTGTGGATTTTGACCCCCGTCTCTTACATTGAAACTGTTTTAAGAGGGGATCTCTTGCCTTGAATGGCTAGTACAGAGAGGAGGAACAATTACAGCAACCAAAAACTCTTTCAATGTTCATATANTATGTGATATGAGTGTTGAACCTATGTGTGAATCTATCCTTTAACAATAAATGCCTTCAGTGTTTACGTCCAGTTCTCCTATAGGAATAAATGACCTTGGTAAACACAGTGTAAGTGTGAAAATGTCAGTGATAATGTCTGTGTTTTGGTGTGTGCATGTGCATGCAGACATACAAACATGCACCAACAATTGAGTTTGTCATGTCATTCAAATGGGTCGTAAATCAGCCCTGACCTGGGTTTAATTGCCCCCTGAGCAGCCGTTTCATTGTCTTAAATGCCTCTCCACCATGGCATGGCAGCGCAATAACTTCTTGCAGCGAGGTTTTTTTAAGACAACCCAGAAACAAATGCCGCCAGTGGTGCTGGAATTGCTTTCTTGAGACAAGCTGAACAACCAAGCATAGCATTATGCTTCTTCGTGGAAATCGATCCCTCGGAAAGGATGTTACTTGAATTAAGCCTCTTGCTCAGAGACTGTTTCTAAGCACTAAAACAGCCCAATGTTTATTCATCGGCTTGGGCTGTTTATCTGGGGCATAGGAATCAATGGATAAAAGAGAATGGGTCCATTTGAAAGAATACTCTTAATTTTCTTAATTTGCTTATCTAGTCAAGCAAATTCAAAGGAATCAAAAATCCTTTAAACTATTATTTCATCCCCACACCTCATTTACTCCTTATTAGACCCCAGTAAATATTGGCTCACAAACCCCCAGCTAGTTCTCTAAACATTATTAACCAAAATTAGACTGGACCAGGATAAAATGTTTTATTGTTGAATTATAATTATATTTTACTTATTTCAGTCTCAGCATCTTATAGATGCCCAGAGAATTATCACCCAACTCCACAGTTTCCCTCAGCTCTGCAAAGCTGACGGACAAGGTTAGTGACT
Organism: Maccullochella peelii; assembly: GCA_002120245.1. NCBI lineage: Eukaryota > Metazoa > Chordata > Actinopteri > Centrarchiformes > Percichthyidae > Maccullochella > Maccullochella peelii. The sequence goes on along the minus strand of LKNJ01001072.1, from coordinate 216,210 downwards.
AGCTGGTGAACGTAGTGGAGCATTTAGCAGCTAAAGAGCCAGATATTTACCTCAGGAGGTGGTTGACACCAAAACAGAGATAAAAGAGGGTGAACATCGGACTTTTGAACTGTTCATTATATCGACTTAAAAGCAGCCCCATCTCCTAGAAATTACATTTATGGAAACAAAATGCTGCACATATTGCATTTTTTTCACCATAATGAGGAAAAGTTATTAATTAACTGTCAAGTTGCAAAATATGCACTGACAACGTAATTCATTTATTTCCCTAAAACATTTGCTCTTGCAATAAAACATCCGCTCGCAGCGACTAAAGCATGATTAAACTTTTATGGTTATTTCATGGTTAGAAACTATTATTTTGGTTATGTTTTGTTAAGGTTAGGGAAAGATGATGTGGTGTTGGTGAAATACTAGAAAAGTAAACGGGTTTCGTGTTTAGAGTACGTATTAACATTTAAATGAAACCACAATCTTTCCCTAACCTTAATCAAAGTGTTTTTGTTTCCTAAACCTAACCACACATGGGATTCAGGATGCAAACCACCGGTCTCCAGTGTCAAAGTCCTGCGCTTTGTATGCCCACTATTCACCCCAGCCACCTCTGGACAACTTGCTTCTGGTACAAGAACATAGAACTTTGTTCCCTGTAAAGAAACATTCTCACCGAACATAATCCTGCCAGATCCTTTAAAATGTAGGTGACAAAACAAATTAATACTATATGAACATAATTTATAGGAGACACGGTGCTTAAAAGGTGATAACATGTTATTGTTGAGTTCCCAGCTTGTCTCCACTGTCACAAAGTGCCCAATTAATAGTTAATGTGGGATTAAAATGTTACTTTTCGTCACAGTAACCACATAAATAATGCTAAACACCATCAGAGTCTAGAAATTAATGGTAAAATGGTTCTTTACTGACATTACAGCGGAGAACAAGCAAGTGTGAGCAGCCAAAAATGAACTCAGTACTGAGGTCAGATATTTCAGTAGAAGGGCTGCAGCAACTTTCTAAAGCCAGACCCCCCGGTGTGTATTTTCTCTCTGCCAGCCTCCAGCAGCTAGCAGAGATGAGCTGTCTGGGAAGAGAGGCTAATGCAGCGCTTCTCGTCTCATCTCCTCTTAATCCGGCAGCCCCCCCACCAACCCTCCACCATCACCACCACCTCCCCACCCCGCTCAGAGACACTTAGCACTGGACAGTCCTTCCAATATATTCTTCCAATATATTCCACATCCCATTTCACCTCCGACTAATTGGAAACCTGGAGTCTCTCTGTGTTTCTTTCAGCCATGATTTTTTTTTTTTTTTACATTTCCTTTGTTCTTCTCCTTCCTCTCCCCTCCGTGTCTGCTGTCTCCCTTTTTCTCTATCATCTCAATATGAGAGACAGACAGCAAACTAACCCCTCAGTTGTCTGTGTAGCAGAGAAATGAGAGCATAACCTGTGAAACCGAGCGTGCCCTTTATATTGGTTCATCTGCATGCAAGAGGGGGCCGAGAGACTGGAGGCTTTATTGGAACAGATGACCTTGGGTTTACGTTTCATACGTCATTATCGCAAAGCTAATCTCACTCTGCCTTTTAAATGCACGGGCCTGCAAGCACGCACACAAAAACACACTTTATCTCCATCTTCATGTCTCTTTTTCCCCTCGTCTTTCTCTCACACACACACACACACACACAGTGGAGGAAGGACAATGTGCCATAAGGGTTTTAGTCTGGGGACTGGTGGTAGTGCACTTAGACTAACAGCAATTACCTGATGTGCAGTGGAGACCATGTGGAGAGTCCTGGGGAAATCCATCAAAATGCAGTAAACCCAGTGGGCCTGTAATGAACTGCTGCTTTCCCAGCTCCTGTACTGCACATCACATCAGTGTCTGGAACCATGTATTAGTCATGACAAATGAAGGCCTCAGCCAGGCTTGTGTGTATATTTAAGAATAGGTAGCGCGAAAGTCCGTTCAGATCTGGTAATGGTTTCTCTTTATGCACTGAGTTTAGTCTCGGTCCGTTAAAGACCCGCCTACGGTTTGTAAAGATCTGTAAATCTTAAAGCTTCACATGAAGGTTTTAGTTCGCTAGTAAAACATGTTAACACAGAATTGGTACAACTCTTTAAATGTTTCGATTGAACAAGCTGCACTCCACGTTAAAAAGACACGTTTTATGATATTTTCCCAGCAGCACGGTTATTTATTAATAAGCTTTAAGTTGCTCAGGTACTTATATTATTTTCATATTCACTTTTATATTATTTATATTCACACATATATTATTTCATTTCCACTTTCATGGAAAATCTACATTTTTATTTCTAAAAAGTTAATGAAAACTGTCAGATTATTGAATAAAAGTTTGATTTATCACTTTGTATTATTGTTTCATTCATCCCCTATATAGACTGTTTTAATATTGTATTGGGTACTTGAGAATGTTAACCAGTTCAAGTAGTTATGGGCCATCTGCCCTGAAGGTTAGGGAATTTAATGATTAGCTGTTGTTAATAATAATGTTTATTTTTTGCATATTCGTTTTTATGTATAAGTATCTTTATGTATCTGATATATTTTCTCATTTTTTTCAATCCATTTTCAGACTTTCATTCATAATATTCTACTAGGTCTTTAAAGGACTTTCATTTATCTTACTGTCGTGCTTTTTGTTATTATTGAATATACTGTAGAGGTCCATCTCTTTGGACCCGCTTGAAATCCACTATGAAACCATCAACTTGGTTACATATCTTCAGCTGAAAAACAATCCTCTTACCTAAACAACAAAACAGGGGAATTGTATCCGTCACCCCTGTTGGCGTGACGACAACAACAGTCATCAGCGTCTTCTAGAAATGACTCATATGAGCATCTTCTAATCTGCGACCTTTATGATTAATCGGGAAAAAAGGCTAACACAGGATGTTATGAGCATTTGCACAAACCACAGATGCTGCAGGGTTTTTTTCATTTTCCTGGCGTGGAAACACACTCCATTGACAGTGCCAAATAACATTATTTCATTTTTTACCTTTTACTTTTAGAAGGTCAAATTCGAACTGAGAAAGTTGCGATTACATGATGCACATCTTGGACACTTGATAGTTTGTTTGTCTGTCTGATGTTTACTGAAGTGTAACTACACCCACAAATTCTGCTAGAACCCTCTCTCCCGGCATATTTAAAAAATGAAAATGAGTGATGAACAACTGTAGGAGGCGTGGCCTCATGGCTACGTTCAGTGGACATAGAGGAGACTGACAGACACTGACTAGAGTCTTTTCTAATAAAGATTTCATGACGTAGACAGGTCCCAAACGGTTGACTCTATGTGAATACCGTTTAAGTGTGCAGTACTTGAGATTTGTATTGGAGTGGACAATGACTATGCCCTTTAGCTTCCTTCCTCCCCTGCATATATTCATTTAGTTTTATTATTATATTTATTGTACCATGATGTTTTAATTGTGTGAACAAATAAACAAACAATAAATCAGCAGACAGTATCTCCTTCCAGGTTGTAATTTTTGTGGGTTAAACTAACAAGAAAAGAAATCGACAAGCAGCTTTATTTAACAGCATTAGTTGAGCACGACTGAGCTCCAGCCACATGTGAAACATGTGCATATGTGTTGCAGGTCACTTCTAAATCACAGTCACCCTTTTGACAGTCAGTATTGGTTCAGCAGGAAGTTTTGCGGATTCATTTTCTTTTCGTGACATCCCATTTTAGGATTACCTGGGGGGGTATTGTGTTGCCATGGACAAGTAACCACCTTTACTAATCTGTCACCAGGCTTTAATGGATTTCTATTTGGGTTATAATTATCTGGTTAAACTGTCAGTCAAACTCTTGTCAGACACTGGGATGCCCTTAAGGTAAGAAAACCCAATATTCTCTTGGCAAAACACTGAAAGAATCACAAATGAAATAAGCTTGTAGGGAGCTCGTTGATGTGATATTTCAGATGCTGCTGAAAGAAAACCTATAGTGAGGGAAAAACTGAGCTGTAGCTGAAACATTTTGATATATTTTCATGTAATTGGGGTCAGATGTTGAAACACTGCATATGCAAAAGATGCATTCTGTTTCTTAAATGCGAACATTTGAAATTAAGGTAAAAAAAAGTAAGCGCGTCATGAGATGGTTTGAACAGAATCAACATTCTGGAAATTTAAAATAACCACTGTTGTGTGTGTGAGATACGAGCTACTGATGATAATGTCAGAGTAGAAAGGACTATGTGTAAACACAAAAAGGAGAGAACATTGCTAAGCTTCTATTTTCACTGTGTTGCTTTAAAATGTTTTTTTAATGATCCAGGAACATTAAAACATTTTAATGTCTGTTTTGCATATTCAAAATCTTCTACTGTTTTACAGTTTCTTGTTAGTAATGCCATGATGGTGCTGATCTTATTCTTCATTTAATATGGCTGAACATGCACCCAGATTAAACACAGAAAAAGGCAATGCATCCTTTAACTGTGGTTTTCAAAGTGGGTCCCCCTCAGACAAGGTTGATGGAAATGTCATTAGTTTTAGCAGGTATTTGAACATAAACCAAAGTATTAGATTAATAAAAATTGATCTGATGATGGCACTAAATGTAATGTTAAGGAATCACCAAAGTTATTACAAGTCATCCTGAGGGGAATGAATGAATGTGTGTAGGAAATTTTTCATGGCAATAGACATGAAAGACATATCACTACAAAACAAAAATGTCAACCTGCTGGTGGCACTAGAGGAAAAGTCAGGGGATCACCAAAATCAGTAGGATTCATCCTCTGGGGACCATGAATGTCTGTAGAAAATTTCATGCCAATCCATCCAATAGTGGTTTAGATATTTCAGTCTGGACCACAGTGATGGACAGACCAACAGACCAACATCCATAGAGCCATGTCGCTAGCCTGGCTAAGAATACATGGACTCCATTTACTGAAAAACCTACTGCCAGTCGAATAATGTTCCAATTATATGTGAATCTGAGATAATAAACTTAATCCCACATTTCTGTGACAGGCAAAAAAAATTAATTAGCCATCGTGAAAGTCAAGCACATCAAACATATAAAGAGGAGTCAAATGTAATAGCATTCCTTTAATTTCATCATTTCTCCCTCCGAGTGATTTTAATTCACACTCTGAATCTAGCATTCGATTTGAGAAATATAATTTAAATTTCACCCAGTCGTAATGATCAGCGTGAAGGTTGGATTGCTGCTGGCCGAAGCGAGGCTATGAAGCATGATAATTCATTGTCAAATGGACACATGGCCAAAACCACATGTGTCCAGGATCCACGGGTACCTGCGGGGTATTAGTGCTGAACGGAGGAGGGTAGAGGGGCGGCGTGGGAGGCTGGATATAAAGGTGATGACACTTGGCTGCGGTAAGCAGGGATTCAACGGCTGCTGCACACGCACATACATAAATATACATATATGTACACACACACACACACACACACACTTGAGCCACTTTTAGGGGCTTGGTGGGAAGGCAGATGGCGGAGGACATGACCGGTGTCTACAGGGACAGCTGGGGATGTCTCCCCTCCTCACCGCCTCACACCTGTTACACATCATGTCCGCTACAACACACACAGCATCTTGGGTGAACCCCAGCAGGCTGCCGCACGCTCTGAGAATTAACAAACACAACCTGACACACACACATTTGCACAAATAAAACAAACTTCATTATTCCCATTTGTTACTCTTAAAAACGCATTGTTGTAGCTTTAAATACATCTCTTGAGTGGGAATAGTGATTACTGGAACATTATCAGGGCATTAATTAAAAGCACAGAATGAACTGAATCCCCTGAATGGAGAAATTCAGTCCATTGACTGTGCTACAGTACTCATCCAGAAAGCCTTTATCTCTGTGTGAATTCACCACTGACTTATTCCATTTTTTTTTTCTCTATTAGCAGCGTTAAAAAGCTCTGTCCAATATTCCATATCTCCCAGTCCCTTAAAATTAATTCATGAAAGAGAAATGGAAATGACAGTCATGTTTGGTCTTGTTATAGATCCCCCACATTGTTATTGCTATAGTAGTTTAACAAAGAAGTCTCAGTGGATTATTCTCTTCTAGGACATTGCATGCTTATTTTTCTGCAACAGAATACATATCAGCATGCATATTAATATTTGATATTTTTTTGGTCTCATGATGGAGCCCCATATCCTTACATTAATTTGTAGGAATATCGTTAGTTCTTCGTCTATGTGGAATGAGAACTTGTTTCCATACAGCCAATTAAACTGCTTTGCTTTGTAAAGCAAAGGTAGGCAGGACTTTGTTAGCATTGGACAGAGCCAGGCTAGCTGTTTCCCTCTTGTTTCCACTCTTTATGCTAAGCTAAACTAACTGGGTGCTGGCTCCAGAGAGGTATCGATCTTCTCATCTAACTCTTGGCAAGAAAGCAAGTAATCATGTTTTTTAAAATGTTGAACTATTCCTTTAAAATGTCAAATGTCATTTTTGATTTGATGATTTTCTTCATTTTGCAAATACATGTATGCTGTTACTCAAGGCAACCAATCCCATTAAAGTGATAAAGGCATGTGTCAACTTGACGATTGACTTGACACTTTACCAAAAAAAGGGAGGAATTTCTCAAAAGGACAAACTGTCAGGGGGGTCATGGGTGTTCCCAGCTCTCAAATGTTCACAGTGAGAATCTCAGTTTTCCTTGTTCTGATGGAGGAAAAGCAGTTCGTCCTTGAAAGCTGCTTTTCATTAGGGTCTAGGAGACGCATGTAAACATTAGTCAGGAAGCTACACTAAGAGGTAGAGGGCAAAGAGAGGTCAGGTCAGACAAAAGAGAGAGGTCAAGTGAGAGAAAGAGTCATGGCTTCCTCCAAAGTCTTTTGTTCCGTCTTAGATATAGTGCACACTGTTAAAACATTTACCTTTGTTTGAGGTTGTGTTATGACAGCTCCAGCTGGTGCTCGGGCCCCGCCTCCTGAGGAGCAGCCCGGCCCCTCTAGCTCGTCTAACGGGCAGTAATGAGTTGAGTGAGGATAGGTGTGGTTGCTGCCACATCAGCTGCAATCACTCCGCTCATTCTGGTGCAGTACTTATTCCCAGCTCTGGCAGTGCATCACTGCCAGATCGTAGTCTCTGTTGTCAGACCACGGCCTAGCCTACCAAGAACCCATGTGATACTTACCTTGTTGGTTTCCGAATAACCTTGTGCTTTTGTTTGTCTGCAGAGTCGTCGCGTCAGTTCTGGTTTTGTACTGTCTGTTCCGGAGCAGTTCCGCCATCTTCTAGCCAGTGGGATTTCGGGCTCCGTTCCTTGCTGCTGTTGCCTGAATCTGAGCTCTAGACTGTGCAATAAACCTTGTTATCTTTATCGCTGAAACAGTCTCCGTGTTTGCACTTGGGTCCCCAGCACGCCCCTAACAGGTTGAGAATCCTAAAACGATTAAAGAAGCTCAGTGTATCATCAAACGGAGCAAAAAAAAAAACGTCTATTTACACCTGGTGAGAATAGTCACATGGCAGCTATTTGGCTCTTTACACCCAGCGTGAGCGTCGTCCGCGTGCGGTTATTACATACGTCGGTGTATTTCCGGCCACGGGGCTTTACTGTGGGGCGCAGATCGTCTAATTTCAGCCGCAGATGTTGAGCGACGGTTGTGGGTGGTTATTGATGCCGCGGGTGTTTAGTTTAGGCTGCACCTGCACTTTCTTTCTGGCAAAAAGCCTTTCTGTTGGAAAGAAAGTGAGGTAACGTAATATAAAGAGCAACAAAGTCTGTGTAGGGAGCAGCTCGGGGTGGATGGATGGGTCAAATACAGGACTTTCATCCAGGAGCCCGCTGTTTGTGTCCTGCGTTAAACCAAAAGTCACAGTTGACTTATTTTAAACCAAACCATGATCTTTTCCTAAACTTAAGGATTTCTAACACGTGGTTAATGTTATGAAACGGTCGCAATTTGATTAGGTTTAGGCACTTCTCAGGGCTAACATCTCCCATGTGCAGCATCAACAAAGGTGGTTATTGACGGCCGTGGGGGTTTAGTGCAGGCCACGCCACAGATCGTCTGTTGTCTACCACGGGTGTTGAGTTACGGGTGTTTAGTGCAGGGGTTTAGGGCTGGCCGGATGGTTTTTGACAGCTGGGCTGTTCCACCACGGGTGCAAATAGCATTGTTGGCTACTGACACCTGGATGTCACTATAAAAATGATACAAAGACTGAAATCGATAACCTGACTGACTTCGTAAAGCTCAAATCTCTTTGCCTTTGTTATCACTTTAATAGGTGTAGTCAGTAACAAAGGATTTCTCTTCCACAGTCCATGACTTGGAGCTCCAGGCCCAAACAGATGACCGCGCAGGCTTGTTTTCTGTAATGATGTCAGTAGTTATAACCATGTTTCCATTACCTTACATAGTGCTACAGAGGAAGTGCGATTTTTCCACTGCTGTCCAGGGCAAAGAAGGAGCACAGGTAAGTCCAAAGGAGCCCATAGAGAGTTGTAAATTATAGAGAAGCTTGAGAAGTTATTTTCATAAAACATAACGCCTATGGCAACTAATTTGGAATTTGGTCCTGGGCTGAAATATTTACAGCCTTTGTGAATCGAGTTGGATCTGTTTTTTACATATAGGAAAGAGAGTTTCTCTTTTTATACATAAAAAAAAATAGATGTTAAATTCAGAATGTGTAGTAGTACGTACTGTTTTCATGAAGTACAGTGATAAGGTGAATAACAGGTACAGGTAAGGGCAATTACTGCTCATCAATTCAGTCATTATGATCAGTACGGAAAGACATGAGCTGGGAAAGGATATTTAAGCTTTGAGATAACAGGTCTTTTCCACAGAAAACATACTGTCACAGTATGAAAATCACAGGTATAAATAATAAAATGAATGATGGCTGAATTCCATTTAGCTGCTTCAGTTCCAGGGTCTTTGTATTGTGCATGCTGGCTCAGTGGCACACTGTCATGGCTCATTGGAACGGACCCATCGTTAATATTATTAGTAACACCTTTGCTTTTTCCTGACAAGTCAAAATGTCTGCTTCCTATTGAGGTGTGGACTTAAAGGCATCTGTTACTCGATATTGTGGAAGAGAGGTGAAGATTTTTTTATTTTTAGTGCATGTTAAATAATAAGTCTGTCTTCTATGTTTTTGTTATTGTGAACAAATCACTAACTAAGCGTCTGTGTATCCAAAGTCTGATCCATCTTATTCCTCTGTGCTGTAGCGCTCTACCCTGCACTGGGTGACATGTTCCTTCATTACCATGAACATGGGCACTGTAGTTTATTTTGAGTCCAACTAACACACGGTATATCGTCCATGTGCAATAAATACTCATTAAAGCACCAAATCTGTATTAATCTGCAGCTGAAAATAGTCCCCAACAAAATCGCTATTTACCCCTTTTTGAGTAATGTTTGCTAAAAACTACAGTGCCCAGGTGTTTTAGGTTATTATCTAGCTTTTTCTGAAAATAAAAGTGTTTATTCACAAGCAGTTTTTAAAGATTTACGTCTTTAGTAGGATCAAACTTGGCTTGGGAGTGAGAGCCACGGAGAAGCTGGAAATGTGGGAAAGTATTGAGAGGCAGACTAACCAATGCTGGTTTTGGGCTTTTCATGAAATTTGTTGCCAATAACAAAAATATAAAATATCGACAGCCTTACGGCCGGGCCGCACCACCGACCTGAGCAGCGGGTGATGGCTACCTCGCACGCAGCTGCTGCTGCCAGCCCCATCTTTCTACATTGAGTTTGCCTTTGATCATTTCCATCAATATAAGAATGTTTGACTTCATTTGATTATATATTATATATACTGTAAGTGGAGAGTTAAAAAAAGGTTTTTAGATTTTTTTCACGTCTGTGACCTATTCTACAGATAGCGATATATTATAATTATGTTGTACTGACCTCAACATAACAAGTTTTGTTTTCTTGTGACCATGAAGTAATTATTTAGTAATCTTGACGTTAACCTAAACAAATTCTTACTTCTTAATCACAATAGTGTCTATAATCAATAATAGTGCATCGATGAACTGGGCAAATACTGAGGTCCCCCAACAAAGAAGACTGTTGTTTTTTGTTAATTTTTGTTTCCTTATGACATGTAGTACTTGGTTATGTTTTAAAGGCTGCAGCCATCAACCAGTAAGATAACACAGATTAAGCAGCTTAATTGACTAAATGTGTGAACATAAAATTAAACCCCACAAACTTGGCCTTTTTATATGATCTGATGTCACTACATTGGAAACTATCTGTTGACTACCACAGACACAAGATTAGTCTCTCAGTATTATAGGAATATTTTAGGATTATGTTGAGATCGTGGAACACTTTGTGATCATAAGAATACAAAACTGCTGTCAGGATCATGAAATAATTATTGAGTAAGACAAAGAATAAAAATAATTACATGGCCTCTCCAGCCTTGGCCTCTCTGGGAGTGTGAACAACATTACCAAATGCAATACATAATCATCGATGCAATTAAGCTAAAATATATATACAGAAATTATGATATATTTGATTATGCTGAATGCTTTACTGTAAAGGCAACACGATAGACTCAAAAACCATGAATAATTGTGTCGAATGTGTCTCTGTATATGTCTGTATATTTCTGCTTTGTACTTTCCATAAGAGATGCCCTTTCCTTTGCCACAGTGTCAAACTGATTCCCCAGCAGACTCCAGCAGGCTGAAGCTCCTCCAGTTAACGTTGCCAGCTGCCCTGAGGCGAGTTTAACCTGAGAGGAGAGATGCACCTGTACAACAGTAAACTGGGATTGCGGCGCTCAAGCTCGCTAAATCTCTGTCCACTCAACAGGTATTAAACCTCAAGCAGTGAAGCACCACACAGGGGGCTGCACACACCGCCTCCTCCCTGCTGGTGAGCCTTTGCTTCCCCGTCCTGCCTGCCAGTATTGTCTGTAGTCGTGCAAAGAAAACCGTTGGCGCAGTTAGTCAGCCTGAAAATTATTGCCGGGCGTTCTGTATCAGTGTTAAGGGAATATGTTGTCAACGCTGCACGTCTCTCAACATCTCAGTTTCTTCCACATACATCAACTAAACATGTTTTTAAATCTCCTTCCTCCTCACTTGTAAACATTACTTTGTTTGTATGAACGGAGCAACGTATTTAGCTGACCCAGGCGTGGCGTGATTGTGAATGACCGAGCTAAATCTATCCACCAGAGAATATGGTGTATACCCCGGGTGCTGAATGGTTTTGATTATGAAACAATCTGTTACTCTCATTGCATGGTTCATGGCAAAAACCCTGCAAACATCCTGCCATATATCAAACAAGAATCTGCTTGGCCAGTCACAGATGTCCAAATTGCGCTCTCATCCTGTTTATCTGGAAACGTATCTCTGATTTACTCTCGTGGCTAAATTATAGGCACATATGTTTATATCCACAAGCTGTGATTGATTATTTTGTGAAGCTTTTTATCCCCGAGGCAGTTTTAGGAATATGTTGATGTTGTGCTGCAGCACAATGAAGTACATTTATTTTCAGTTTAATATACAGCTTGTTTCTTGATTAAAAATACTTTAAATTACAGAAAACATTACACTTCACAGTGTCATAACGCATAATTCTTCACTATATCCTTTGTGTCACTGCTGTTTTCCCTCCTCTCTTTTTGCTGTGCACCTTTCATCAGTAGAGAAACGCTGTTTAGTCATCAGGATGCTGCTTAGTAGTGATTGATGGTGTGTGGTGATCATGATGAAAGGAGGTCAAAGCAAGAAGGGTCACATTCTTCTCCGTCTGTGCCTCTTTATCTCTGATCACCTTACCTCACCTTATATACACACATGTATATGTTAATTTACTTGTTATTCTTACAATCTTTGACAGTTATTCATGCCATCTACAAGGCAAGAAATGTCTGTTTTGATGAAGTCATCTGTTGACAGTAAATGCAGTAATGATATGGAGACATTTTCTAGATTAGAAAGGAGATGCCATGATGTAAAAGATGAGGACTTAAAAGTTAAAAGAAAGAAAAAACAAAAGATAAAACAGAGATTCATTTGAGAACATAGTGTGTTTAACGTTGGCAGAGAGAGCCATACAAGAAGCCAAAAGCCAGCTTTGTTTAATTTACTGTAAGAATCCAGAAATCTCTACAAACATATCTTTTCCCACATGTTTGAACACACAAAGTCTGAAATGGGAACAGAACATAATGCCCATTCCCATGTGCTTCACATTTTTATTAACTATTGCTGCCCTCACTGCAGCTCATTACAGCCCATATAGTGGAGTGAAAAGATTTGTAGAGAGGCAGCCAGCAATACTACCTCCCATACAACTTTCCTGAGGGGCATTTCCCTTACCGTGGCAAAGGCTTTGTAATCTGAGCCCATCAGGTAGGTGTGTGTGTGCGTGTGTGTGTGTGTGTGTGTGTGTGTGCTGCATAGCAACACCGGGGAAAAGGAATGGGAGGTCAAAACAAAGAAAAGAGGAGGAAAGAGCTGGAGCCATATCTGGATTTTTACAGATGTTAGTACATATGCATTCATGCAAGTAGTCAAGTGAAAGATTTTCATGATGCTGATGTGTTGAGGTGCTGAGAATATGTTCACACATCAGCAGCAACATCTGGCGCGTGAAGAATCTCAAAATACACAACAATTCTCACCTCGGAGACTAAAGTTAGAAAAGATAAGATAAAGCGGTAACACTTTACTTTAACCACCCCTATTTGGCATTTGTAAGCAGCATACAAACACACTAAAATGCAGTTATAAGCAGATGAACATTTTGAACATTTTACTTTATGTTTATTAATGTGTCAACAGTATAACTTCCTCTATCGCAGCTTATATATAAAACTTAAAGACCTTGAAGGTTCATTCTTTACCTTGGAAATAATACTTTGACTTTTTACACTTTTTAACTCAAGGTCCACTTACTAGAGCTTTCAGCTGCATCTAATGGCTTTCATAAGCGAATGGAGACTACTCAGTTGTCATCGTGTCAGAGTGAAGAGGTATTTATTAATAAGTATGGACATATCTTATATGATTACTACTGTGTTACATTATATTGCAAATCATTAACTATCTGTTTATTCATCAGTTACAGAGGCTTCGCAGGGGGAGTTATACAGTAGTTGTTGATGTAAACATTTAAATGTCCTTACATCTGCCTACAGCTACATTATGGTGCAATATAGTGCGTTATAAACCGTTTATTAATTATTGTTTATATCCTGCTTATGAATGCTAAATGGTGGGGTTAAAGCAGAGACTTACAGATAAACTTTATTGATCCCCAGGAGGGAAATTTTGCATTACAGCAGCACAAGAAACAGAGCAGAAAGGTAGGTAGAAACAAGATACATATATAAAAATACAGTTAACAAATAAATAAAAGTGCATAATGAAGATTTCAGTATTTTCTGATGAAGTAACATAGTGGGTATAATATATTTAGAATATATATTTATACGTAATTTGTATGATTAATTATTAAATCAAGCATAATGTGAAAATAATAATATATAACATATATGAATATGTGATATACATGTTTGTATAACATGTATAAATATGTAATATATGTTTTAAACATGAGATAACAGAATACAGTAGCATAGTAGAAGAATGATATGACTAATATAGAAAATATGGTTTGTTGTTATGCAGCGATCATACGGAAAAAAGACTCTTAGAGGGGTAAAGTGATTTCTGATCTGACACCATCATCAGCAGGTGACTTAAAAAAAACTAATGCCAGAGGTAGCAGCATGAATAAAAACAGCGAAGATGTATAGCTGTAGTAATTAGCTGATGAGCGATGACAGAGCTAATAGAGTCACAGAGGGGTATTGATACAGTGTAGTGCTCACCGCTGTTAACACGAGAGGGCCAAATGCCTGATACCTTACACTGGTTATTAGTAGTGTAGGAAGACATCCATCTATTAGAACCAGCCAGCTGTTTACTGTCAAGCTCAAAGAGAGAGGCAGCATTGTTGCAAGCAGCAGTGGGGAGTCCCTCAGGGCTCTCGTCTTGGACTTCTTAATTTTGGTCAGCTCCTTGAATCGTTGCAGGCTGAAAAAGTCAAAAGACATTTTTTGGAGAATTTCCTGTGCTGCGTTTAGACTGCTCATTAATCATTTTCTGCCTGTCATACAGAAGCCTCCGCCAGCGCCAGCGAGCAAGTCGTCAGAAACGTATCTACAGCTTGCACGGCTCCACAGGTTGCTGTCATTATGGCAGCAGGGAGGCGTAAGGGCAGGAGAAGAGGGAGATAGAGGGAGGGGGGATCCTAAAAATAACCTGCCAGAAATTAGTTGATATGAAACTGTTCACATGAATGATGGATGGATTTATAATGTGCTCCTAATGACCAGCTTTTATGAGCCAGTGGAAGTTTTGTGCTCTCAAACTCAAATGGCTTGAATTGGATGAACAAAATCAGAAAAGTGCCTTTCAGAACAGAGCAAATACTCATTTTATCCTTGCCTCTTTCATGTGAGAGAGCAAAAGAAAGGCACGCTTAAATGTGCTTGACTGTGAAATGCTTTTATCAGTTTAAAGCAGACGCCGCTGATGCATATAGGAACTGTATTTCTGATGTGGACGTGTCAATCGTATCATTGATTAAGAGCCAGGTAATCCATCTGACGTGGAGATTATTGGATCAGTGTAGCACCTGCTCCAGGCTGATCCCCCTGAATAAAATGGTTAATCCGAATAGGAGGAGGCAGTCCTTCAGGCTGAAGCAAGGACAGGGAGCGCTGCAGCCAGGAGAAAGGCTGCCTGGCGGTGTTTGAAAGCCTGAGATATTGAGAGGTTGTCTGAGCTGGAGCTGCTTCCTCTTCGCTCATATTGGCTTTTTTTGTTGTTGTTGAGGAATTGGGGTTTGGAAGCAGAGGAAGAAGGGGGTTGTGTGGCTTTCAGTCATACAGGGTAATTTAAGCCAGATTTAGGTGAGCTGTCTTCAAGGTCATGGCAAATAGAGGTGCAGGGAAGATGTACGGGTCAGCAATGTAGGCTTGGGAAAGGAAGTCATTCCGACAAATTCACCATAGGTGCTGTGGCAACTCTTGAAATATAAAAACTTTCCCAGCACTCAGTATGTTGCTTTTACCATTTTGAGCGACATAATGAAAATTGCTCACTGCTACGGCTAGCTGTTCAAGGTATAAAGTAACCATGAGGGACAGTGGTTAAGTGTTTGTTTTACCACTTTAAACAGCTAAAATAAACACCCAGCGTTCATTAGTGTGCAGCCATTATTTCCTCGCTATGTCATTCATGAGATCCGGAGTCAAATCTCTCAGGTTACTCTGCTACTGTCAAATGTCATGTTTTACAACCGCTGGGTTTTATTATGGGCCCTGTGGCTTCTATATAAGGGGCCTCACTGTGGAATGTGCCATAACACCCTCCCCGCTCCATGTATGCGTGCACTCACATACAGTCGTAGTGACACGTTGTGTAATGGAGACAGTTATATCAGGGTGCAATGCTCTTTGGCAGCACGGACATGCCACTATGAGTGTATGTTGTTACTGGAAAAAGCAGAGAGCTGAGCGGGGTCAGGGCTGCTGCATAGCACCTCATCAGTCAGCCCAACAGCCCAGAGGAGGGATTGTTTAAATTTGGCTCCGTGCCTCTTCTTGAGTTACGTCCAGATGGTCGATGAGAGTCGAGAGACGGTTCCTGCTTGGTCAAGCGTTGGGCAAGTCGCGGCTTCAATTCTGAAATGTCCAATCATTTCATATGACACCCTATAAGCTTCTCCTTAAGATCAAGTAAAAGAAAACCATGCCGCTGCTGATGCTCATAAATTCACTGTATTTTTTCGAGTTCACTGCACAAGGTCACAAAAATGTGCTCTGGCTTATTTCATCAAAACTGTGGTGTGTCTTGCGCCAGATGGCCTTCTACACCACATGAGAAGTGGTTTCACCTGCAAGGCAATCAGACATCAGGTCCATTGGTACCTAGTCATTGAAAACAAGCTGACATGTTGCTGGTCATGTGTTATATCACTAAACATCCACTGAATGTTTCCATATGCTTTTTGTTTGGAGTCCCACTGGTTTTTCTATTTGGTGCCCACAAATGATGTGCTCATCAGTTGAGTTAATGTCACATCTTAAAGCATTTTGAGTTAAATGGGCAAAAGTCAACTGCTGAAGGTCTGTGTCAGTTTAGTGCATGTATATTATTTACTCCTCACGTGGTAGAGGATGTGCTGGCCCTGGGCATAGTACTCACTCACAAGCTTTCTTGTTTCAATCATGCTGAGAATAAAAAAGGCAAGGTATTTCAAATCTTTGAAAATGACTGCACTAAATAATTAAGATAGACTTTTAACTAAGTGTATTTAATAAGTCACAACTACATCAATTTTGAAACATTAAAGCAGTATAATCACCCAACTCTGCAGCTCTGGAGTTTTGTTAGTCTCTTTTACTTTATTATTTTGTTTTTATCGGCCCAGATTTTTTTTTTCTTCAACCCAGAGGCAGAAGGTAGCTATTGTTGCAAACAAACTCTGATAATCCACTAGTTTACTAGCTAGTAAGCTAGTAAATAGCTGGTGAAGGAAGTTTAGCAGTTAAAGATGCATGGGCAAAGGTGATGATGTGTGGAATTAGTGTGTTTTTCAGTTTGTTGTGGCGTTTTTCTGCCTTCAAGTGGTCAAGAAAATGAAATAATGCAGCTGTAAGAAATAAGACCAAGTCATTAGCTTCTACTGGTGTCTGTGTTGCATCAGCAGTACATTGTGATTTACTAGGAGAATTACTGAGATGACTTTGCTGTGCTGCTATGATCCAGAAAATGAAAACTTGGGTTGTGTATAGATAGTTTGTTCTTTTTGGATGATATAATGCTAGTCTCTTAGTTTTGTGTGTGTGTTTTCTTTGCGTTATTTTGCTGTTTCATGTTTTTTGTTGAATTAATTGAGGCTGAGAGGGCAGATTACCTGCAGCTGTGCCTAATTAGAAGGCTCCTCTGTCCCCTGGCAGTGATTGGTCAGTACCTGCTGTAACTGCAGAGGAAGGCAGACAAAGAGCCACACAGAGGGACAGAGTGAGCTGCCGGCCCATGAGACACAGTGGGGAGCTGTGCACAGAGATATGAGGTTAGAAGGAGCCTCCAGGTTCCAGGTGGGAAGTGAGTCTGGTCAACTAGGTGACGTTAGGAGTAGTAAAGTAGTAGTATAATATACTGGAGCTGTGTCCTGCTGTAATTCCATAGTACATAGTAGTTCTTAACTGTTTTTAAGTATAATTTGTTCACAGTTGAAAAGTGCAATACAAAAATAAAGTAAACAACATTAAGTAAACTAACTAAAAGAGTATGAATACTAAAAAAAAAAAGAAAGACTTGAAATTTGAGTGTGCTGTTGATGGACACTGCTGTCCCACAATGCAATGCACATTACAACAAATTGTGGATGGTGGTAAGACAGCTCAAGGATGATCTTTGAGAACAAAACAAACAAAAACAAAGTATTAAATCTTTGTCAACAGTCACATTTTGATTTAATGTCCCTCAGTGCACATATTGCATCCTTTCCTGTTGGTACAAAACATTATTTTTTTGTATAATAACTGCAAAAACTGTATGCTATGACAATTAGCATTAGCGTGTATAGTATAAAATTGGGACACAGCATGCTAATGTCTCCACATGATGTGACTCTGAGCAGATATAAATGGTGCCTAAAAACAATGACTGACTAAAAGGACATAGGTTAACACAATATTTAAAAAGTATCGAATTTGATCCTGTCGCTAAAACACATGTTTTAACAGTTAAACAAACCAAGAATGAGGCTGACTTGTTCAGACACTGACTGTACAACTTCACAATCTGAGCTGTGTAATATTGTAATACCATATCATTTATAAACCCAGGCCCACAATCATTAACTCATCTGCAGACTGCGATCATATGAAAATGGCACACTAGCTGCACACCCTCCAATCACACAATGACAAGATATTTAACTGGTCTCACAGAGTCCCATTCATCATCAAAGCTGTCTTTAGTGGAGAGGAGCACATTTCCCCTTCCACTCCTGTCTGTAAGATGAACAGCTCCACTGGCTCAGCCCCGGCTCTCTCTCATTTTATCTCTCTCTGTACTCTCAGCATCTCTGTGCTGTGAGACGACGCCACTGATGGCTCTACAACTTCAAGCTGTTGGGCTTTAGCTTGGAGCACATGTATTGTTGCAGTTGGATTAACGCTGATGGTCAGCATCATGTTCATGCATAGATTAAAGAAGCATCGCAGCGCTTCTATTTTTAAAAGTAGCCCTTTTAATCCACAATAGTGAACATTCTTTGAAATTTGTGCGTGTAAATCATGTCAACTTCCCTCCACCCTTCCCTCACTTTTGTAGTAACCCATGTGTTAATTACTTCTCCACAATGTAATCTGGCATGTCACAATTTCCTGCAAATCAAATCGAAGATCATTATAATGACCCCCTTCTGGTCTCAGTACTTGCATTAGCCTGTCATACAGTCTGACTGCCTTATCTAATAATCTAATAATTATCTATGCATCATTTTGTGACTCTGAGATGTTGGGTGTAGACATACTTTTATCACCATCAAACTTGATTATTGTAATGCACTTTCTTCTGGTCACAGCAGGTGAAAGAGCCAAAGACTACAACTTATACAAAACACTGCTGCTATAGGCTTTTAACACGTTCTAAGAGAAGTGACCACATCACATCAATTCTTGCTGCCCTTTACTGGTTTTTACAAGATTTTACCGATTGTTTGACCGTGAAAGGTCTTGCATTATATCTGTGATCTGCTTACTCCCTATGAGCCTGATTGCAGCTTCAAATTGTCTGGCAGGGCTTCCAAAATCTCACCTTGTAACTAACAACTTAACAATGTAAAAGCACTTCAAACACATGTGGGAAAACCCAGTTGTTGCGATAAACAGGTACCCAATTCAATATGATATGTCTTGCCCTGATGAAGACTGTGAGTTGTTTTCATTTTTGCAAAGCATTGTGCCTTAGTATTTTTTGGATATGACTTGATCACAAAGCAAAGTACAAGTCTAACCTTTCTCTCTTCTTTTGATCTCATGATATAACTTTGAGGTGAACTGAAGTCAGTATCCTCCTTTAAATCCCTCTTGAACACTCATTTTGGTCTCATGGCTTTCTCTTAACTGATGGAAATTAGTTGTAACAATTTAAATTATTATTTTATCTCATTTAACCTTTTACCCTTTGGATTTTATTCATATTATTCCATTTTTATTACTTGTTTTATTGTAAATCTAACTTTTTAAAGTTTTTGAAAAGTTTCTAATATTATTATTATCATAGAGGCTAGTAGGCAATTTGTGACTGTGCCACTTAACAAATATAGGGGAGGGTCAAATATTTTTTTTTATTTCAATAAATAAATCACTATGGCAACAAAGCCATTGGTGCAGAGATGATGTGTCACCATACCACTATCATGCACTGGACTTTTCACAGTACCCTTAATTAGCATATGATTGCATCAGTGGGTGTGAATCCCTCCTAAATAAACCAATTTGCAGTCACACTTAAAAAATGATTGAGGTCGACACAGGCGACAGATTTGTGATTGCTAAATGGCTCGGGCTCTTGATTGATGGGCGCTGAGATGTCAGAACAGGCTGAGGCTTCTGCGACTTCATTTTTGCTCTGAGCTTGACCTTTCATTTTCCCTCTCAATACTCATAATGATTCATCGTCCTCAAGCATGCTGATGAGTGCTGAGCCTACAGTAATGCTGACTGATTGATGAATGTGAGTCATAGTGAGATGCTTGTCAGTGTCATACAATATTTTGAGCTGCAAAGTGCTTGATGATGCTGCGTCTTTACGTTAGGAGATCATTAATTATGATGACTGAGTGGAAATTGGTTTGTATTCTGCATGATGAGATGATGACTCTACAGTCTCATTCCCTTTGAATAAAATATCTAGATGCCTGTTTTCACATAGACCTGTGTGTGTGTCTGTGTGTGTGTGTGTCTGTGTGTGTGTGTGTGTGTGTTTCATGGGAACCAGCTGTCTGTACTGTGAGCACCATTTTCACAGAGGGCTTCGTTCCAGTGATCACTGCTGGTTTGTGTGTTCTAGTTTGCCTGTGCGTCTGTTGTGTGATTGTTTCTTATACAATTGTGTCCTGTAATAGAACAGACACACACGGCTGCCTCTCTGACGGTCTGGGCCCTCTCCCCACGCCCCCTCCCCCCCTCCATCCCACCTGGCATAGCTGTCAGAGGCATGGCTCTGTGCCTTGGCATGCAACATACCAACTCCCTGGCACATCGTCTGGTTGCGGGACTGAGGGATGGGACCGTGCCAACTGGGGCTCCTCCGATCATTGTGGTTGTCCACTCTTTGGATGCCCAGAGGGGGGGCTTTTCCACCTGTTCAATGGGAACCTGAAGTGCACCTCCAGTGGCCTCCATATGTCACCCAGATTCACACCAGGCATTCGCTGCAATGTGACAGGTGAGTCTTTATTAGCAACATGTTAGACAAAGTCATACCAAAACAAAACACACAGGTAAAGTATTATGGCATATCTTAATATTAAGCCATTTTAATTGTAGCCAGTTTAATTGTAGCCATTTTTATATGTATGTAATGTACACAGTAACTACTGTCAGGGCCTTTTCAAAGAAGACATTTTGACTGGTCTTAATACTAATACCATTAACAATGGCTCTGTTCAGTTCAAGTGTCCCAGTAAGCCATGACAGTGTGACAGTGAGCCAGCATGCAAACACCTGTGCTTTTCCTACTGTGAAAGCGTAATTGTGCTGTTTACAGCTGCTGTCTACGTTTCATACTTTCAAACTACAACAAACGTTATGATGTGTATAATTGACTTGAATTTGCAACATGATTAAATGGCATTTTATTGTAAAAATGCAGGCAATGAAATGAAAGCTTTGCAGCCCCGACCTTTGTTTCTATCCAGTAAGGAAGTGACTAATATTTAATTACAAATTCTGTCGTTAATAAACAAGTTAAAATCAAAAATGTACAATATTAAATATATACAAAACAGGAATTTAACTTATAAATAATTCTTTTACTTTTGCTTTGGTAGTTGCAAATTGCAACACTGTTCCCTTTTTGTCAAGTCGGTTTGTATTTGGCACAAATGGTAATGATTTTCCAGTTTTCCCCCTTGGTATATTAAATATTCTGCAGTTTTTAAGCGGTGCACCAGCAGTTTTGGCACTGACGATTCCGACTCATTGAAGCTCTGTTAGCTCTCTCATGTTGCTTTGAAAGCTCACGCTGACAAATGTTGATTTCCAGGCCACCTTTAAAGCTGACAAACACAGAAAACATACATAGGAATGATGTTCATTTCATTCATGTTTATGGGTCAGCCTCCCACTTGCTGCCTGCAAAATGAAGTTGAAGGGATATTAATCATATTATAATATGCCATGTAGGTGATATTGAAGTCTAGGCTGCAGGCTGTATATTTACAATAATGTAATCATATATATACAGTATATTAAAGAATTAAGGCAAAAATGTAACTTCAAATGCAAGAACTAAGTTGTCACTTTCCCTCCATCCATCCAAGCCTTAATGATACCATATGGTAGTGGTTGTCAGTACTTTTATGTCGTTGACTGATTCAACACCATCATACATTTTGGAAGCGTAGTCCCCGACCATTTTAAAAAGATCAGACTGGCATGCTGAAATATTCTCTTTGTGCTTCACATTAATGTCTGAGCTGAACTGCTATCCTCTCCCTCATAGTGACTTGTGTTTATGACTCTCACTGAAAGTCACTTCAATTATTGAACATTTCCAGATCATGAATTAGCAAAACTGATCTTAAAAATACAAATGCTTTTGATAACGGCTCTCCTTAAGCTGGCGGAGTGAATTTTGCAGTCCAAAGAAGGATCTTTTGTTCTGATCACACTAATACGGAACAGAAGGAATAGTAATGTTGCTAAAAGACCTCAATACAGCAGAGAAATTTGTTTTCCCACTAGTGACTACGGCACCCAGCTTTTATAAGCCAAGGACACTGTCTTGGGGTTATGAATGGCTTAATTGGCAGTAGCGCTGCAAGTGTCACACAAAATGTCAGCAGTGAAAGAGAGGCTATTGGAACAAACTCCCCAGTGTAGTGACAGTATCAAGAGAGTGTTTCTGTAAGGCGCTCTGTGAGTTCAGAGAACAGTCTGGGTTGATTTCCTGTCATCGCAGGCACATAATTACTTCCAACTCATGTCACTGTGGAAAAAGAACAAGGATTAGCTCAATGGTGGAAGAAGTATTCAGATCTTTTACTTAAAGGGAAACTCTGGTATTTTTAAACCAGGACCCACTCTTTAAGAAAAAGGTCTGTCTCTGTAGGGATCCTTTCCCTACTGTTGTCAGACACTTCAAATAGCAGTCTGAGCCTGTCAGTGTTAGTGGACAGACTTTTCAGGGGTGCAATTGCCCCAAAAGATTACTTTGCAGCCATTGCAGCCAGTTCACGGGGGGGGTAAACATGCAAACTTCTTAATGTATAATCAACATTCAGTGTTGTAACTGGTCAGGGTGAAGCTAATCATAAACTGTTGTGGAGTCAAATCTTAAACAATGCATTATATTTCATAGGATGATATGGTACTCCAAAAAAAGAAAGAAAATGTAGTGTTTCAGAAGTATAAGAACCTCTAAACTGTACTGATGTGTAGGTTATTGTAATTGAATTACTGTAGTTTTGCAATGAAATAAACAGAAAGCAGGACAGACAGCCAGATACCCACATCCACACCGTTCAGTATTACTGGTGTCATTCATGACTACAACAACTACAGTCTCCTCTCTGGAGAAATCTCCCCACCTTCATTTATCCAGGTAAAGTCGACCAGCCTTGTTTTCTTGTCTGATCCTGTTCTCATTTGCTCATTCATACCCAGGATTGCCCACTGCTTAGTTTGGTGCTGTCCACTTATCGACTATCAACCTATCTGCCTTTCAGCAGTATTTGACTGAATTCTGCACTAACCCTGCATTCATGTGGTGTCAGAATAATCACAAAAATGAGTTCCCGACTGGGAAAATTCACATGAACGCCCCCTCAAATCAGAGCCACAACTCGGAAAGTTGGTGAAAATTTTGGTACATGACTTGCCTGACTTGACAAAAGTTGACACCATATATGCAGAAAGTACGAAAGTAAATGTTTGGTTTAGTAAGAAACTTTGTGTCACGGTCTGGACTCTTTGTATTATGATTTGGACTCTTTGTGTTATTATGTGGATTTTCGGTTGTTCCTGTTGTATTTTGAAGTTTTGGTCAGGTCTTGTTTCCTGTGTTATTTTGGTTGTCTTGCCTCACGTTTCCTGTGCTCCTACCCTACTGTCATTATCCTTGANTCTCTTCACCTGTTCCTCGTTTTCACACCTGCCTCTGATTTCCTTGTTTGCTCCCTTCTATTTATACTGGTCCTTGTCCTTTGTTCAGTGTTGAGTCATTGCTCCAGGTTATGTGTGTTCTTGTTGCGTGTCATGTGTTCAGGTGTGTTGATCCTGTGTTGGATTTAGTTCTTGTGCACCTGTGACTTCTTGTACTCAGACTTACCTGCTTGCTTGCCTGTCTGCCTGGGCCTGCAAGTAAGGGTAAATAAATATTGTTTGAACCTGTTTGAGTCTCCCTTGCTGTCTGCGATTGGGTCCTCTTCCTACTCCTCCTCGTAACACTTTGTATTGATTCACGTATTACATAATTTATTGCTCACATGTAATTTGTAATATGGTGTTAGGTTGGGACCGTTAGTTGCTGTCCACATAGACTGACCTAGATTAGTTAGAGAAGTTATTTATTAGCATCAACCCTGATAATAAGTCAGGTAAAGCAATATTGTAATGGTTTTAGGGAATGGACTGGTGCAGCAACAAGTCCGGGACTCTCAGCCAACCAAAGGGAAGGGGATCCCTGGAAACAGCCATCAATGAGTTGTTTAAACACTCTGAGCAACAAAATACAAAACATCTTCTTTGTAGCATCCATGTTGTTTCCACAGCTCATGAACACACCGAAGTCAGAAGAACGACTTCCGAACTTGGGAAGTGGGACCATCCAAGGAGCAGGTGAACGCAGCACAATACTGTGTAGAAGCACACGTTGTCTGGCCTTATACACAGCATGTTTTGGGGATTCATTTATCCTGCTGAAAGGCTGATGTGATTTCATTTAGTATTCCTGTGCCGTCCAATTGTGCCAGTGACTTAATATTCTCTTAACACAACTTTGAGTGTGAATATATTTCTGCTATATTTCACCTTCAAAGCCGGCAACCGCTCAATCTCCTGGGAGCGTTTGTCACACCACACTGCACAACCTCCACGATTTATACAGCAGCTGGTGCAGTAAATGTGCTGTAATTGCACAGTCACACATGAATTCGGGTGTGTTCATAGTATCGCACCAAATCTATTCATCTGCAGTCCATGTGATAATGATGCTTGCCTTAGCGCCAAACCCACCACCTCCTATTTCCCTCTCAGCCCTTCTGCATGTTATTTAAGGGTATTGTTATTATGCCCGTTCACTTCCTGCATATAAGCTTCTGTCCCTTGGTGCATTGTTGGTTGATTGGAGGAAATGCTTTTGTGTTATGATCTGATTGGGCATCAGCAGTGATCGCTGCAGTAATGACCCGTGCTGGGAGGTGTTACAGAAGCAGATTTGGAGGCGCTATCCTGTTAACAAGGAGCCTGCTGAGACAAGCTGCGAGCAACACCGCTCAGAGATGTGTGATTTCAAGCAAGGCCTGCTTGTGCCAGACAGTTGGTGGTTGGTGATCTGCGTATCACTTTCTTTTTACTTTTTATTGTTATTGAATATGACATTGAAGGAAAACTAGAATGCTTAGTCTGTAGGTTGACTCTGTAGAGAGATTTGGGTCTTTTATTTTTGTTACAGATATTTTTCCTTTTGAATGTGATACATTAGTCAAAACTGTCAAAATGTGAAAATAAGGGTGAATTGTTAGCTTTTAAGACAACATGCAGTCTATTGGGATACATGTCCTATCTTCTATCTTACTTTTGCTATGGCAGGAGGAAGCTTAATACAGACTGACTCATCCATTATCCTTATTTATTTCTCTGTCTACATATAATTTGACCCTTTTATCCTTATCATCCCTGATGATAATCTACAAAAGTAAAGTTAGAGTAACTGTTTTGTTATTTAGCCCTACTAACCCCAAATTTAGGCCTCCTGATTTTGTTAACAGACATACAATGACCCCAGGATAACAATGATGCTCTGTATTGAATGAATTTGAAGACGAAATCCTCAGTAATTCTGGACCATGAATGTCTGGCAACACTAATTCTTCTCAATCAAATAAGGCTAAACTGTTCTGTCGGTATGTAAGATCAAATATTTTGTGATTTTCTGACTTTATCTCTGGTGTGTGAGGTTGACATTTTTGGTTTTTAGTGAAATGTGTCGACAACTATTGGAGGGATTGCCATGATAATTTGGTGCACACATCAACGTCCCCCTCAGGTGGATGAATTGCAAGTACTTTGGTGATATCTTAACTTTTCCTTATCATCAGGTTGAAATTATAATTTGTGCAATACTTTGTTTTATGACAAAATATCTGCTAACTAATGACATTTCCATCAGCTGCTAGCACGCTAATCTAAGATGGTGATAATGGTAACAATGGTATACCTGCTAAACGTCACCATGTTAGCATTGTCATTGTGAGCATGTTAGCATCCTGACCTGAGAATTTAGCTGGTTTCAAACTAGTTTCCAGTATAGTGTATATTTGATAGACATTTCACTACATGCAAATATGCAGTACAATGCTGCAAAAACATTTCATCACTGTTGATATAACAGACGTGACATGCTGTCAGTTACATAGGTCTGAACAATAGCCACAAAAGAACCAGTGTAACCTTTCATGAGAAATTTGACTCTAATTTGCAAAGTAAATCACATCCATTATGTAAACCTAACCGTTGTCTACTGTTCAGATACAGTAATGCACTTACAGTACATGCAAATGACCGTGCCTTAGCTCCATGACTGATACCTAAATGGAAAAAAACGAACATTGTTTCCTTTGGAGAACAAAGGAAGAACTATCCATCATTGCTGAATACAACCCTGGACTACCCCTGTGCTCTGTAGGCTACATGCAGAGTAATTCTCTGGGGGATGTATTCCAGACATAATGAGAAAGAAACATCGGGGTAAACAAATCGACTTTTTTTTTTTTTTTTTGCAGGCAGGCCTAATTACAGGGCAGGAATAAATAACTATTGGAGAGGAGACAGGCATGCTAGTGTAATGCATTGTAATAGGCGATGGGGAGTTAATGCGTTATTTTTCTGCCTGACATGTTGCTGTGGCATGTTCGGTTCACAGTGAGGTTCTCTGGTCTTACAGATGTCTAGCTGCTCTGACATGATGCTGTGACATGGGAAGACTGTTTTGCAGTCAGTTGTGCAAAAAGTTAATTTGTACATTTTTACATTTACATTTCATTAGCTTCTGTATATACTAAATGTACCAAAGATATACTGCCAGGGTCATTTTGGCCACATACTGCCTCATACTGAATTAAAATACGTATTAAAGCTCCTCTTATGAGGGTGGAAAAAAGAGACGTTAATCAGGTTTAACATTAACCTTGGTGTTTAAATGGAATATATGACTGAATGATGGGAGGATCATCATAACATCTTAAGAAAACTATGCCCTTGGACACCCTTAGGTGGGGATCACACAGAGATGCCTCACTACTGATGCATCAAAAACACCGTGGCAGAGCAAAACGTCTGGGTGCGCCTGAGGTGGTCTGGCCCAAGTGTCACATTGATAAGCACTGAAACCGTTGAAAATATTTTCACTTTTATGCATTTCTGGAAGAAAGCATGTCATAAGAGATGGGCGCATCATATCATCATTGGTTTTTCAGGTCCAGTGAAGTTTGGGAGTTTCTTTTTTTAGTGTACCCACCTAACCTCAAACCACCTCTTCTACTTCTGCTTTAACTGTGTTTCCCAGAACGCCGTTCAGCATCCAGTGTGGGGACCTACACTTGTTGCTTTCACTCAAAGGTCAACATGTGTACATATATTATTATAGCCACGCCCGTTACTCAAAACACGTGATAATTATTTTCTCTGACATTTTCGACCTTTATGTGATTGTCACAGGACATATTGAGAGAGAGCTACTGAATGTAGGAACACAGTTACATTATGGTTTAATGACAGTATTTGTGCCATTATGTTTGTTTTTTACTCTTTATTTTAATTTTATTAAAAATTAAAACAACAACAAAAGAACTAAATATTCCATCCCTTATAATAAGCATGTTTTATAGGATATATTCGAGTCACAATAATAAGCAAACAAAAATAAAAAACACCAAAATTGAAGTTTAATACCGTTTTTTCAATACATCCTCTCAGGAACTAAATTAGGTTTTCCCTTTACATCTTAAAAGGGACCCAAACTATATGGAACACAGGATAGCAACATTAAACCACATTTATATAGAGGGGGGATTACTGCCAATGTAGCTATTTTTGGAAAAGTTATGATATTGTTGGTAATGGTTTTAAGGTATCCCCTAAAAGTACCTTCATGTTTGTTGATTGCTTGCTTTAAAAAAAACAGCTCTAAAGTCTGTTTGCTCTTTTTAGCAGATAACAAAAACAGCATAATTGCTGCATGAGAAAAATAATGTTCTTCTAAGAAATTCTGTTGTTGTTCTATAGGTGGCATCATATCTTGGGCTTGAAGGTACATTCTTGACCTTGGAAACAGCAGTTAAACACAACACAAGTTCCAACTAAAAAGCTTTCAAACACATCTTGTGGAAGGACACGTCAAGACCCAAGTTGTGCATTTTAAAACAAAAATGTATTAGTGTGGGTGTAGCCTCAGTGGATGGAGCTGCTCAGTTGTCATGGAGATGGTTTGTTGTCACATGACTGAAAATCCATTCTTAGGTCACATGATAACAGGTGACCACATCTTATATTTGTTTAATCAGTTTTCTGATGACATTAAAAAACCTCAATAACAAACAACAATATTAAAAGACTGATACACATGTAACCTCTCTGAGAGCAGTTTTCTGCCTCTGTCTTTCTAAGTATCATCAGTCTTTGCTTTCTTCACACATGTAATTCATAAAACCAAGAATGATCCAAGAGGCAACACACATCAAGGCATGATGTGGCGGTGACTGTTGTGTCCCCACTCTCTCTCACTCTGGTCAGAGCATTCATGACAGATGAGGTGGAGAGGAGGAAAAAAAATCCCAAAACTGAATATTCCCCTCACTGTAATCGTTTCAATCTGCTCTGCCAGAACAGATTGCGGTATTTTGCTTCCCTGTTGGAGTGCTATACATATCTCCTCCCTCCCTCTCTTATTTCCCCTCTCCCTCTCCCCTTTTTCCCATTATTGCAATATGGCACTCTCCATTTCATTGTTAGTCTGGGCAGTGCTGATGTAGCATAGACTCGTTACATTGTGCCTAGCCCACTGGCCACCTCCCTGGTAAAGGCCTATGATCATCCATCATGGATAAAACATTACACTACACCCATGTGGCCACAAGTTCCTGCTTAGGCTGGAAATGGAAGGATAAGCATAGAAAATATGCTAGTAAAATTGGCCACCTACTATCAAAATGAAACACTTAAGGAAACCTCTACCCTATTTGTCAGGTCAAATTGAATGCATTTTTCTGGACTGAGAGAGCGTGGAGCATGCAAGATTAGGTGCTGCTTCTTGTTTTGTATTTTCCGGTGATCCCCGAGCCCCATTTAAGGAGTTGTTGATTGAGTGAGCCCCTGTAAGTGGCCATGGCAATTCCACCAACAACAGTCAACCTCCTCTGGCAGGAAGAAGGCCCTTTAACCACAAGAGCTGGGGCTGGAGGGGGGGAAGTGGGAGGTGTGCCAGGAGGAAGGCAGCTTGCGGTCGTACATCTTGGGAAGGCTGCATGTGTTGCCCAGACAGCCCCTTAAGTGACTTCACCTCATCTCAATGGTGCTCATTATGAGCGATAGAAAGCCATCTATTCAGGGCAGAAGTATAAAACAAACGAACCCCATCTGGAGGGAGGACAAGGGGGTGTCAACATGGGCTTGCAAAATTGATTGGGTTCTGTACAATACTGTGAATGGTAGAGGGTTGTACATCTCATCAGTTTTTAGTGGTCTCTAATTTATACACACTTCACTCCTTGCTGTCACAAGTACCACAGCATATTTCGAATTTTAGTGTATCAACAGGGTTCCCATGAAATCTCTGTGCTGCTACAGTTGACCTCTTTAAACATATTTCAGTGGCTATAACTCACAGCCAGGCATCGTGGCAAAATCCACACAGCATCGAGTATTCGTTTTGAAGCCCGTGTTTATGCTGCTCGGTTTGGTAGCCTTGCGTCTCCAAGCAGCAGGCTCCTGCTGGGATGAAGCCTCTGCCTTCACAAGATGGAGACCAAGATAGAGGCAGGGAAGATGGGCAGAGGACTCTCGAGACTGCATTATCTTTCACTGTCAAATTCGTTTGAAATGCCAGTTTTGACAAATTACACCTTTCTTCAACCTAATATCCCCCTGTAAATGCCTTTTCTCTTAAGTATTGTGCTTGAATTGTACATGTATGGCTTTGGCGTGCAGGAACTGTCCATTTTCAGCAAATGAGTTGGGGATAGAATCACTCATGCCTGCCTGTGAAATATAAGCAGGAACACAGAGTTGTGCCATGTGAACTGTAGCAGGGTGAACAGATGCAGCCAACCAAGAGCTGTTGGGCTTAATGGCTTTGACTTGAATTTCTTTCCCTTTCATTAGAAAGCATTGACATTTTGAGGCGCCCCGGTAGCTCACCTGGTAGAGCGTGTACCGTTAAGGCTGAGATTTGATTCCAGCCCAGGTCCTTTTCTGCATATCATCGTCTCTCTCTCCCACCTTTTCCTGTCCAAAACTGTCACTCTCCAATAAAAGCAAAAATGCCCGAAAAAATAATCTTAAAAAGACAAAAAAAAAAAGCATCGACATTTTAAGCACACCTGTAGCTACTGTCACTGACTAACCTTTAAAACGAAGCATGATGTGTCTTTCCTGAAGAGACAAAAGCCCAGAATAAAATACTGTCACACTGACACACTCTTTCTCTTTAGTCTGCTTTACAATTCTCCTAATTCTTACTAATGAAGAAAATAACTTAACAAAAGAAAGCAGAAAAAACTTTTGAGTGGATGTTTTAAAAAGTTCCACTTCATGTTCAGCTGCAAATGCAGAATAATTCCATCTGTACAACTCCATTTGACATAAAGAATTAGTTTCAAGGGTTTATTCAAGTGTTGTGCCTGAAGACAAACGTACATTTCTGTATGTCGGATGGTTCAAAGCAGCATCATTCCATCAACCGTACCTACACAACATGAGAGTTTTATGCTTCATACTGCATAATAAATGTATAGCTCATATAGTCCCAAAAGACCTACAGGAGGGAGATAAAAATGTAAGCTCCTCGTGAGAAAGGAATTTAACTAAATCAACATTGCATATTTGGATTGATGCCATTTAGCAGTGTGGTGTGGTGGAAGTATGTTTCACCTTCCTGTTGGTTATTTTCAGCTCTGTTTGGCATATGCTCACTGTTCCACTTATATTCTCAGCATAGTGAATTTATGGTCTAACTTTGTGCTAGAATAGACTCTCACAAAGCTGACCGTTCCCCTGCCTTGACATATGAAATAATTTAGCAATTACATAGATGCACCTGCAGTTTGGCCACAGAGACTTTGGCCTCTTTGGAGCTCGTGTTGCTTTGAAAACTCATATATCAAAGTGATGATTGCCAGACCTCTAACATAGCTGCACCTAACTCAATATGACCCACCTTTTTTGCACTGTTTCTACTTAAGTTACTTAAGTGTTTATATACTTTCCCTTCATCTGCTAAAAAGTTATCCACCCGTGATTCATGATGTATGATACTTAAGCATATTCAGTGACATTATACGTATATGAATTACCATAAGTTTCAGTATAGTAGATAGGGAAAATGTCCACACACCCACACACTGCCTTCTTGTTATTTTGTTTTATATAGATTGTCAACATTTTGACCACGAATTACATTTTCCCATGGTTGCACACTTTTTAGGCTCTTTTTCTCATATTTGATCATTTACAATATCTATATTCCCATTCTGGCCCACATTTTCATGTCTCATTTTGATTCATATTTAATATCCCATGTTCCATATTCACTTTTTTATTACTTACTTACATTATGTCACTTACCACATTGTACATACTTTTGCTTTTTGTTTTATTTTTTATCTTTATGTTATCCTCTTTGTTTCACGTTCATCTTATTTTATCATATTATTTCCTTTTGTAATATATATATATATATATATATATATATATGTGTGTGTGTGTGTGTGTGTGTGTGTGTGTATACACACAGCAAAGCACTGCAGACATCATTCAAAATTAGGGTCCAGTACTTCTCAGGCGAAGCTGACATTAGATTTGGCTCCTTTAAGAGAAAACCTCCAGACAGTGGTCAGTGCTGTGGATTTTTAACTAATCTAACAAAATCCACACCATTACCTGAACTAATAAGAGCTCAGGCTGTCATAGATCCCAGTTTATGTGGTCACTGTGAGTGCAAATCTGCTCCTCTGCCCTCTCCATCCTTGTCTTCTCCATGACTTCTGACGTCAATCAAGCCACTGGTTTCAGCAGGCTGCGTGCTGCGATATTTCAGCTGCACACTGAGAAGTAATTAGAACAATGATTACCAGCATCCAGGAAAAGAGTGAAGACAGGGAAAGAAAGTGCTGACATGTGTGAGGTGAGCTGTGCCAGGCTCTGAAAATGTGCCCAGGCAAGCACATGTATGAAGGGGGTCTCTGAGTGCACAGCGGCTGCTTCCTGCTGAAGCAAGTTATATGCTGTGCAGTGGCAGGTGAGAATGCTCCATGAGGCCATGTGCTGCTGCCATCTTTAGCCCGGGGTTTGGGCCAGGTACACAGCAGCTGTTTGTCTCCCTGGGCAAATAACCGTCACACACACACACACACACACACACACACACACACACACACACAAACACACACAAACACACACCCATGCATGTCAGTCAAATGTGTCAGATTAGAGGAAATATCACAGCTGGTTCAGGATTGAAATGTCATCCTTTTTCTTGGGGCTAATATGATTTAAACTTAGTTTTAAACTTAAATACAAAGCCATAGACACAGATAGTGAACCACACACATACATGCAGAGACACACATTTAGTCACCACAGCCACCAACACTGCTGCTGTGTTGACCATAACTGTCATATCTATTTAATAAATGGTCAGTTAATAGAACTTGCATTGTAATTTAGCATTGGAGCTGCACTTTTGTGTTCAGTGGACGAAGTGATATTTAATTAAGAGTGTAAATAATCCTCAGGATGCATCAAATGCCATGCTAAAGACTGTTCATCCGGCTCTTCTATGAGCTGAGTCTCGTGCCTCCTAATCTGGCTCTAAATAAGATCAGGATCATGCTGGGATCACGTTCAACTCAATGCCAGTATTGGTAATCCACACCAATCACTGGAACAGAATAACTTATTTGGTGATACGATTGGATGTTATTAGAGTGGTAGTATTAAAAAGAAGAATGTTAATATGGCATCTAATTAGTAATTAAATGTAAACGTGATATAAAATAGATTGTGTGCAGATTTCCCTTTAATCTATACTAGCTGCCTGTTTTTATCTCCACATGTTAAACTAATGGCAACACCAGTCTTGTACATCCTCTCAATCCAAACACACACACACACACACACATCCATGCAACTTAATGATGCCTGAATATGTTATACTGTACATATGGTTGCTGCTTTTAACAGAGTTTTTTTTATTTAGAAATGTTGTAAATATTACGCTCAACAGCTGCTTCAAGTGCAAATTAATCCACCGTCCATTCCGTGCAGTAATCTAATGGCCATTTCCTCGACTGCACGGTTGCCATTACTTGATTCATAATGTGAATATCTCTTTAATGTTGGAGATTTGAGATTTGGTATGACCTTGTTCTTTAATCTGGAAGAAATGTGTTTCCAGAATGCAGAGCAACAGGCTGTAGGGAAAAAAACACACTTATAGAATTAGATGCGAGTTTGAGGCCAGCTGTGTGCACGTCCGTAATATAATTAGCCTGTGGATGTGAACTGACTTTAACAGGGAGGTCTGCTGTGGAATATATTGCTTCATTATAAAGAGCAGAGCATACTGTAGAAAGCTGTGGTGGGGTTTCATGTAGTGTTGGAATAAATGTTTTGGTTTCTTGTCAGTGGACTGGGGATATATCTTGTAGAGGAACAAATGTTGGCCATTACAGTACATTATAATGGCCGGTCATGTAAACCCAGCTACTGTTACAGCTACACGCCACTGTACTGTATGTTGTCTCAACTGTGTTTTCATTCATGCAACATATAGAGAGAATCTAGTGACTTCTCCTGTGCAGTCTTACAGTTGCAATTATCAAGATTTGCAGCAAAAAAGGTTTGCCCAAGGGATGTGGCTATATTTGTAACTGAATGACAAGAGCTGAGAAATAATAATGACAAAAGTATGAAGAAGAAAAAAGTTGGCCCAAGAGGTGAGCCTTGAGGCACACCATGCAATCAGTGAAGCAGAAAGAAAGAAACCATTAATTGAAAGTGAAAATGTTATGTTTGACAGTTAAAATGAGAAGAGGTCCAGGGCAGCCACAGAGATACCAAACAAAAAGAGGCTCTGTCATGCCCATGGGGGGAAACGGTCATGATTAAATATGTCA
This sequence comes from Maccullochella peelii, assembly GCA_002120245.1. Classification (NCBI taxonomy): domain Eukaryota; kingdom Metazoa; phylum Chordata; class Actinopteri; order Centrarchiformes; family Percichthyidae; genus Maccullochella; species Maccullochella peelii. The sequence continues at coordinate 182,277 of LKNJ01001072.1, read as the reverse complement.
TGGATTACTCAAACCAGTGGGGGGAGCTGTTCCATATGTCTGAGTGAAAGACTGATTCATTGGGTGATACAGCAGTGTTGAGATATCACTTGTTTCCAAACAGGCCACTCTTCCATTTTCCATTCTCCCTAAAGCCTAGTCACAAGCTGAAGGAGAATACAGCACTTGTTTTCTTTGCTTTCATAATTCTGCTCCATTTAACTACAAACAAGCAGTCACTTTTTATACCAACAAATAGAGAGCCTGCCTCAAAAAGGGAAGTGATGCAAATGTCCGATTTTTCACCTCGGTTTAATTCTCTATCCTCAAAAAACAAGGATATTTACTTTATCTCCTCCTTCATCCCCTGTCCTATAACAATACACACCACCCCTGGGATTATTTTAAGCAACTTGATCTGAAATTTAAAGGACTTAATCCTATCTTCTGATTTCCAGCCAGTCACCATGTGACATCATCTGTGGGAATCAAGTTACAGATGTTGGCCTCTGTGTCTGTTTGGAGTTCTGTGAACATTATTTTAAACAGGAAGAGATTTCTTTATCCATTATTTGGGCTATGTATAAACTAGTTATGAGGACAGCTGCAGTGGGCATGGGTGTATCACAGCAGCTTTCTCTGGATCTACTGTATGAGAGCTGTTTAATCACAGGATTAGGCTATAAGAGGTAAAAATATCAACTGTGGTTCACTACATTCACTGCTATTGAATTTACAACAACTGGATATAGAGGACTCTTGTGGCATGAATTAAGGTCATATTTTACTGCTTTTAAGCTGAATCCCAGTCTATAGCCCCTTGATGACCATGAAAACTCAAGTGCAGTGCAGGATAAACCCACCTAAATTCAGTTAATTCCACATTTTGATTTGCTAAACATGGTCTGACATCAACCCTTATGGGCCAGATTTACACCATACAATACACTAAACAATGTCAAAAAGATGCCAGTAAGTATGTGATGATACAAGAGATGAAAAACCTCTTGTTTCTAGGCAACCATGCAAAAAATGAAAATTGCATAAAGCAATGTTTGATTGTAGGAGCAGAAAAACTCCATGGCAACGAGCTTTAGCATTAGCTTATCAAGTTGTTATCACTAACATGTTAGCAAACAACTGTCCTCTTACAGATCTAACAAAAACACAGCAACACTGGCAAATACACCTTGTAGTCCTCTTTCTCATTACAATTTGATTGTAGATAAGAAAACTATTTCTTAACCGCTCAACTTTCTACTGTTTTGCTGGGCAGATAGCCTGTCGATAGCCTGTCGTTAGCTTGTGCTAGCTCCTGTGCTTGTAGTGTAGCCTATAGCCTGATTGTGCTGTCATATAATCATAACTTTTACACTTGAGAATTGTTTGCATTGAGTCACAGACTGCATCTTTTTTTCCTGAAAGATAAATAGGCTAGCTATAAGCCAAAGGTTTTGCTGTAGCTTTTTGGTTTATAATGACTTGTTTAGGACTCTTTATTTCAGCCAAACAAAGAGCGTAACTGTCTACTTACTTGTCTGATATTACTACTCAAAATGTAAAGTTCTATTATCATGTTAGATTATTTATATTAGTATATTGTCTTATATTTTTATGTATTAATGTTTTATTGCATCATACATACAAGGAGATACCACTTCAGGCCGCCATCCTTGGTTCAAGAAAGTGGAGTGCATTGAGTTAAAAAGTTATTGCAAAAAGTCAGAATATTTGTCATTCAAGTTGGGTAGAAAAGTATTTAAGAATCTGGAAATGTTTTTAAAAGAGGGGTAAGTGTTGCTAAACTACCTCTGAAGTGTTTAAGTTTGCTATTCTTCCAGAAAGATACTTAGTTAGCTTTGTAACTTGAACGTTAGCTAACATTAGCTGAAACCTAATTATGACTTTATAACAGGCACAGACTAGTGAGCCATAGGCTGCATATAAAATATCTTATCTATATTGTGGGCCATGAGATTTGATATGCGTGAACCTGTACCAAACAGTTATTTAACTCAGTGTTAATATCAAATATATCTGTAACTGAGATGTTAATGAGACAGAAATCGTTTGGACTCTAAGTTAGTTGTAACTTGTTGTTAATGTTAAATTTGCGCTTTATTTTAGCACACCAGTAGACCTGCGGTGTAGAGATGAGGTCTGTCTTTGGACTGAAATCCCACACCGTATTTTAGTTTTTGCCTGAGCACGCAGGCTGCCAGGATCCAAACTTCCGTGGGACTCCACACCCTGTTTTCCGGGGAGCCGGTGGAGATCCAGCCCTTCAACACGCCGCTCTATTACGTCCAGTCCGTGAGCAGTGAGCTGGCCGCGGCGGAGATTTCTCCTTCTGGTCGGATCTGATCTTTTTCTCCAACTGAGCTCTTTCTAGTCTTTTACGAGCTTGACAGATATCGGAGTGGTAAAGTCGGCGTGTTGGTGCTCAGTCGCCCGCAAACCTTTTTGTCCTTGCGCTGCGCCTCCGTGGCAATGGATTGATTTCAGTGTTTTTTTTCCTCCGACCTCTGCCTCGACCAAGTTGAGAAAACAGTCTCTCTAACCTGCGGCTCTCTCTTTCCAGCTACATGTTTCATCCGGCCAGTTTTAAAAGTACTTGGCTCCGGATGTTTCTGCACATTTTAGGACTTTGAACGTGTTCCCCCTGTGCATTTACAGGAGGTGGCCGGGGATTTTAAGGATTTCTTTATAAAAAAAAAAAAAAGCTTCTCCGGGGTTCCTGAAGCCTGCAAACATTTATTTGTGAAAAGTGATGGCCGAGCGGGGAGCTCTGTCGCTCCTCTCTCTCCTCTGTCTCACCTTTCTCTACACGGAGACCACCGCGGCAAAGCATGCCGACAAAGGTAAATTCCTTCAATGCACTGCTAGTTCTGCTGTATGTGTGCTTCTTTACGCCTCGATTGAAGAAACTTGCCTACATTGTATCACGAGTTGGAAAAAAAGAAACTGCTGCTGCTGGCTCTGGAAATCAGACGTGGAGCTAGGAAGCTAATTCTGCTGTGTTTAGATCAGCTCCTCTTTCACCATTCAGACAACTTTAAAAGTAGGCTACTTTTTCATAACAGGCACACTATTTACTCCCAGACCTGCCCTGTTTCAAGCAGCAAAGCAACACGCGTTTCCATTCCGTCCTTTTGTCTGCATAGAGGGTGTTGAGGCAGAACTGCTGATAGGATAGGTTTCTGTTTGTCTTTCAAATGATTCGTAGACATGCAGTGTATTTGTTTCACAAACATGTCTTTGGGTTGCGTGAAGCTGGGTTTGAAAGGTTTGAAACACATTTGTTTGTTGAATTGAGATCATCCATGCTTCTGTGTTTGACTTAGCTGTGTGGTCACGGGAAATGCAAAGGATGGCAGGGACTTGAATCTTAAAAAATGCACTATGCAAAGAGTCATTAGTGTTCACTGGCAGGTAATAAGCTAGCATCATCAGTCCAGCAGACATCTCATTACCTGGGCGTCAATACATGTTTAGCTGATGGATAAACAGAAGCCAATTCATTTGTTAATTGTTTTGAAGTGAGGGCACTGTGCTGCAGAGTGCAGTTCAGTCTCTGTCTTATTCCAACTGGTGGTAATCTGTAGTGAGACATTTCACTGATATTAGAGGTGATGTCTCCATATTAGAGGTATTAATTAGAGTCTGTATGTTTCAGGATAACCCACTGCAATCTGTTATAAGCACTCCAAGCCATGAGTGTCTGAGATAAATTGGAGAGCCATGAGAAAAAATGTCTTTCCAGTAGTCATTTGAGTGCACAGCTCCAGCCCTTATCACATACCCCATCGTGACAGTCACATCTTTATCATTTAAGCTGTTAGATGCTATCAAACACAGCAGCATGTGGTCTGGAAAATTGTGAATATAACTGACTCTTAACATGGCCCAGTTTGTCCCATCATTCTCGTAATATGCAAAATAGTTGTGCGTGTATATAGTTAAAAAAGACAGTCCACGCACCTTTGAAATCTTGTTTATTTTAAAAAGAATGATTGTGCCTTGGAGTGACAGGCCTGTGCTAGCTGTTTGGCTCTCTTGCGTGTGGAGCCTGATGAAAGACCCTCTCCTGCATGAAAAGCGCTCTGCAGTGGTGGAAGGGGAGAGAGAGAGAGAGAGAGAGAGTGAGAGAGAGAAAAAAAGGCCCTCCTTGGCTTTGCTGGAGATCAGTACAAAAGAGAGAGATGGGGGTAGGGTGAAACAGGCCGACTGTCTGGAAAGTAATAAAACCAGGAGATTAAGGGGACCAGGGAGTTCCTTTGGGAGCTTTGATTGATTCCAGAGAATTGGACTGAGACCCACACGCAGAGAAAGTCTCAAATTACTAATTGTGGGGTCCCCTTCTCTGAAAATATCTGTTTATTCAAAACACATTTCTTTGAGGTCCTTTGACTTATCAAAGTTGGCAGAGTTGCAGCCCTAACTTAAAGAGTTTCAGTCTGTCTCATTTGCTCTGGGGACAGATATAATAGTCTCTTTTGTTTTACTTTGGAATAACCTGTAAAAGTTCAGCCAAGCTGCTGCTATTTTGTACCTCTTCCTCCTCTGTAGCTCTTACAAGTTTTAAACTGTTAAAAAAATGCCTTAAAAAATTTGGCTTTTGTAAACAAGTCCCTGTTAGAGGAGTGTAAAATCCATTTAGGCACTATCTTATCTCTGTAATCCTGCTGGGAGGGAATTGTGTGCTGATTGTCTCCCAGCGGACAATGCAAATAACTGGCTGAAATGTGTAAACATTTGGCAACCCTCTCTGCTAGACCACTCACCAGGGTTTTATCCTCACAGACCACCTCAGATGCAGCATTGCCCAGACTTTATAAACAACTGTCGTTTTCTTTGGCGTATTTAAGGTCTTCTCTGTGGACTCGGCTGCTAAGAACATAATTTACCACCTTTGTGTTGTTGTGTTTGGAAAGCCCTGGTGGTCCTACATCCCAGTTTGTGGGGAAAAGAATTAGGAAAGCTTAAAGTTGGATCACATTCATCCTGAATTTCAAGAATAATTCAGTCATCGCCCTCGTTTCACAGTGTAATCTGTATGCAGTGTGTAGTAAATTGTTTCTTCCATTTACCCGAATTCATTTTACAACTTCATCTTCATTTCAAAATAGCTCCACATGTGTCCACATCATCTTGTGATGAGTTGAGAGGGGGCGTCATGCAGAGTCACCTGCTGTCTCTGCCATATAGAGTATGCTGTTTACTGATCATTTATTTATGGACTCCAATCGCTCATAAAGTCCTAATGACCTCAATCCACCGAGAGACGGATAATTGTGCACTTGGCCAAGTGTTTGATTCACTAATGAAACCGCCCCCATTAGGAAATGCTACTGTTACTATGTGTTATGGCCACTGATGTGGAGCCTCAGTTTGTTGCTGCTCAGTGTTCTTGTGTAAGAGGTGGTGTGGCGAGGTCAGTAGATGAAGATCACAGTTGAAAGTAACAACTCGTTTGTGCCTTGTTCCTGTTTGCAGCTAAATCTGCTTGTCTAGGCTTTGTGGGTGTTAAAATGACAACAATTATTGAAATAATTTACCCTAACAGTCACAGCAGTTTATCACAAATAATTGGCAGGGGAAAAGGTGGATCAATATGCCATGACATCTGCTGTTGCATCTTTTTGGTGGTTGGGGGCGGGGGGCTGTATGTGTATCCACCCACTTTCAGCCTTTAGCTTTCAGCTGACTATTGTGGCAAACCATTAGGACTATTGGCTTGTATTTCATCTAACAAGGCTCTCTAGGTTGTTAATTTTCTAATAACATGTTGTTGTTGAACTGCAGGATTATCCCATTTATGTAGTGCAGTTAAACTATAGCAAATTCTCCATCATTTGCTCCATGTATATAATGCACGCCTTAAAAACTCACATGGTGGGATCCCATTTCTCACCTCTTTCTAAACTATACATTTTAATTCAGTATTTTTCCTTATGTTTATTGATTGCTATTCAGCATCCTGTGTATTTGAGGCATAGAACTGGGCTGGCTTGCTGGTTGCTTGTGGTAGAGAAAGGGGAGGGGGGGTCTAAGACTCAGAGCAGATCAGGGACAAGTCCATGGCCTCTGCTGCCCCCCTGCTAAGATGAAATTGCCTCTATCTGAGCTGCTTCTGGTGGTGTGGTGCAGAGAAACATGATTTAAGTCTCCACTGCAGCCTGTATTTCAACCTCTCCTGCTCCTCTGATTCTGGCACATTCAGTGGCCTTGAAATACTTTCTTAGTGCTGTAAGAAGTTTCCCACACATTCAGTTATATGTTTATGGTGTTTTCTTTGTTGTTGTTGGTTCTGGGTTTCCAGGATATATATATATATATATATTTAAAGTATTTTTTTTTTTTAATCTTGTAAACCACCTGTAAAACAATGAACCTGTTCATTGGACTGAAAATCAGTATGTTTTATGTGACTTTTGCATACATATACCAAATGTTCATACATACTGATATTAGAATAATATTATTAATATTGTGAAATAAATTTCAACCATATTGCACAGCCTTACAAGTATGTTCTTGTTTATGCTCATTGTCTTGTTGCCATTGTGGGTGGGCGTATGGTGAATGTACACCGGTGTAATTTACCTTTTACACATTTCTGAAAAATGCTATGCATGTAAGCTCCAGCACAGAAAACAAAAGTGAGCAGCTGTAAGTACGCGGGAAAATCAACTTCTGGCTTGTGGAGCAGGTGGGATTTGTTATCCAAAAGAAATGATGGCGTGAGAATCTGTCAGACTGAGTTTAGCAGATGACAGTACTTAATCAATCAGGTTTACACATTGAACATTCACTTTGTAATAATTATTTACACTATTTAATTATGGTAATTAATCAAAGTAATATGTCACAATGTTGCAGTAAAAACACTTCTATTCGGGAAGTGTTGAAAGCAAACTCCATATTCGCCAGCTATGCTATTTTGATGTTAAAAAGTTCCACATTTATAGCAGCAGTTCCTGGTCCACCAATTCCATCAGGACATTTGTATGTGCTGGCAGAGAATAAAGGCTTCTTTTAACACTTGCCACTTCCGCTAATCAATTTCCTGGGGGAAACCCTGCTCCATGGACACAGGAAAACCCTTTCATTTAACGTGGTGCAAAGGGGCTATAGGTGTTGTCTTGAGTTTTCCATCCGTTTTCTCTGTTTCTTTCGGTGTTGTGATTGCTTGGTTCACAAAAAGCAGCTTACATCAAGTGCACTCCTCTTTAAAGCTGAACTTCTCTCAGCTTCAGAGGTTATCCTGCTGTGACTGAAACAATGCACCTTTCCGATCTGGCAGCTGTGTGTCTTCTTTATGCCTGTTGGCCCTTTCAAACAAAAAAATCTGAAGAAAAAACAACTTGCCTGGAGTTTGAAAAAAGTTGAATAGTGTCAAGAGGCCATAAAACTGTCCGTACTGCCCTGCGTGATGACTTCTTTGAGACTTTATAGTAACCTCAGGGACATTACATCAATATTTTTATCTTTTACTGGAGGCATAGCTGGAAACATGTTTGCCTCACTGATTTCAATTTTTCCTATAGCTTTCTTTTTGAAAATAGATCAAAATGCAAAATTTCTAATTCACTGTGGTGCTGTGATTGAATGACGCTCAGGCTTAATGACCTCTGGGAGAGCAGAGTCTTTTCAGTTTCCATGGAGCTAACGCACATAGCAGCAGTGCAAGCAAAGCATACAAAGAAGCGACTGAAATTATGGCTACATGTCAATAAGAGTCTTGTCATCTCTGTCATTATGCTGCTATGCACTTAAGCTATAAGGCGACTTCTTTTAGAGCTCTGGAGAACTAAACTGGTCACACTCTGCTCCTCAAGCCTCGCTACAATCTTGCAGTTACACATACACAAACAGAAAGTTGCGTGTGTTGTGTTGGGGCATGGTTTTGGTCATCCTTATTTTGGATTTGTAGCATGAGTGTGAGTGCAGTTACATCTTAAGTCCAATTCAATAACTGTAAAAGGAACCAACATCAGACATCTAATTAGGCGAGAAGCCACACTGATAAAATCTTTTCAATTGCTCATCCTGTTACAAGACATTACCTTTTTGACAAAATTATTTCTGCTGCACACATTTCTTAAACTATGGCTTGTTTGACTACAGGTATGTAGAATATTGCAGTGTGCTGGCCACTGTACATGAAGGGTTCATGTTAACACGTTCAGGTCGGCGATGTCGTATACGACATCAAATTATGTCGCATACGAGATACTAAATATCTCTGGAACGCTGCATGCTGCACAGAAACTCACAGCTGAGGTGCACAGTAGAATTTTTTTTTTCATTCTTTTTTTGTGTGGTGTCACAGTTGTGGTCCCTCCTGCCAAGGCACTGTATCACAAGCTGATACAAGCAGGAGGGCCTAGTATGGATGCAAGACCTGTGCACACTGTAGACAGACCAGGCAGGTCAAGCAGTTTACCCCCTGGAAGTGTAAGGAGTGTGATGTGGCCCTCTGTCTCACTGCAGACAGGAACTGCTTTTAGGCATGGCATAACTAAAATGGGCTAAAATGGCTTAGACCCCGGGGGGTTAAACCAAAACAACTAATTGTTCGTTCTGACATGTAAATACTAACACCCCTGACAGTACTGAAGCTTTTACCAGAGCAGCACACACAAGGCCAAAAATACTTGGTAAGTGAAGGTATGAATAGAAAGTAGTAGTCTTGCAGCATGACATGTTCTATAATATTTATGTTCTGCTAGACTGCAGTCACAGTTGGTCATGTTCCTCAGGACAGTGTGGCATTGTCCAGTCTTTCACTGCATACTGAAAAACTACAGCAGCCAAGCTACTGTGTTTCAGTGCACGTCTTTTATAACTGCAGCAAATGGCGGTGTGTGTACTGATGTTAGATTTAAGTAATAGGGGAAAAGAAGTATTTTCTCCTGGCCTGGCATTCAAGCAAAACCTTGAAGGAATGGGCTTCCAAAGGAATCTTTATACCACCTCAGCAGGACAGTGAGGACTTTTTTCCCTGAAAATTTTCCTCAAACTTTTGCTATTTTGGTTCTGCCTAGCTCCTGTCGTGGTGTCTCCTGTCGGTAGTGGCAGCTGCATAGGATTATGACACATGCAAGCTGCGCTTGTCAGATGAGCCTGGACTAATGAGTGCAAGGCTCTCTTATACACTGAACTGTTTTTACAGCCCTGGGGGGTATTTTGCAGACCGTACCTATTAAAGCCGTTTGAATTTTCATTTCTAATTTCGTCATTCCTCTAAATTTTATATTTTTACATTTCTACATCAGTGATTACTAAGCAGTTACAGCATAAGGCTGGCTTTATGTTTTTAAAATTATGACAATTTCACTTTACCTCTTCTGTGAACATGCTTCTTTCTTCTCTTTTATTTCCAAAGTGGTGTCGCTCGTTTCTTCACGGAAAAATTGGAAACGAATGCAGTGTGTCCTGTGTTGTTGGTAGTAGCTAGGCTCTGAGGGAAACTGAAAGCGATCCGCTTGACTTTGCGACAGCCGCGCCAACAATAATACCGCTGGGAAACGCTAAGGGGGGAAACGCTGAAAAGTTGTCTATTTCCACTTTAAGTGTAATAACTTGAACAGAAAGCAGGAGCACGTATTGACAGATATGCAGCTCCGGCTTTATTCCACGAGTGTAAGCTACACAATGAACAGACTAAATGTTAGTTGACATTACATTTAGCAACTCCTTGCCCAATCAGTTGTTACTCTCAAGAACCTTAAATGTAATTAGTGTAATTTATATTTAATGCAATTGTGAGGTGGCGGGTTTCATTCCTGGCAGCAGCCGTTCTCGTAAATTAAGAGAGACTGATTTTCTTCGAGAAAGACTGATTGATTAATAACCTTCATTTGGTTGCACTGTACCTGCTGGAGTTCCAACATCCTGCAGCTCTCAGACATGAATTTATTCTCTGCCATCTTTTTGGAGGACGTCCAGGGCGTGATGAATTAACCTGAAAGTCTTCTCAGTGGTGTAGATCATGGTGTAGTGCAATTAAGTAGCTTGTGCTTCAAAGAAAATATAGGCAAACCAGAATCAATGCAGCTTTTCCAATATAATGATTTTTGTTCATTGCAATTGTCCAGTACAGATATTGCAATTTGAATCTCGTTATTCCCAACCCAGAATTGTTTTAATGGATCCTGTGGCTTCCTGTGCCCTAACAGTGAAAGTTCAGATTGGGGCCGATCTATTTTACTCACCAAATTAACTTGTATTGTTGTTTCTAACCTCAAACATCGTCATCTTCACTATACTTATCATATTACTGGTGGTAGGTTTACCAGTATGTGTATGTGTGGGAGAGAACTTGCGCACACACACTAAAGTATCAATCACCCGTGTACACATAGAGCCTCTCAGCCTTCATTCAGTCAAAGGAACTTTTCATGTGCTGAAAGTGTGTGGGGGGGCAGTCAGTCACAGAGAGAGGATTGTGAGCACTGCTCAATCGAGCTGGCTGCCATCATCTTGTGCCTGGCCTGTGTCTCTTGGCAGCTCCCGACATGGTGGGATGTGTGTGTGTGTATGTTTGGGTGGGTATTAGTATAGGCGTATGCCACCCATCTGGGGTTGAACAGCTGTTTTATCGACACAGTTCAGAGTGTTTCCCTACTTTAACTCACTCTCCAGCAAATAAAAGGTGTTTACCTACTTTCACTGAGAAGATGGGGAGAAATTAGATCATTTCATCATTTTGATCTAACCTTGAATTCATTCTGTATAGGAGCTAGCAACCCTTGGTGTCATTAAATCGGTATTATGCAGTGAGCACATATTTTGACAAACAAAACATGGGGAAGGCATGAGTTGATTGCCACACAGCTTATATTTTTATTGTTAAGGTCTTTATTTAGTTTAAGACAAAATTACAGCTTTACACACAGCTGTGAATTGCAAAGAGCTTGGTATTTGTGTGGTTTGGGTTTGTCAAAGAACTTTGATTACTATAAATGTGCTTAGGAAAAGATTTTATAAGATTCACATAAATTAAAACCCGATGTTTCCCATTGGAAAATATTGACATGTGCACTGGCAAGGCCTGTTTTTTCACAACTCTTTACTTTCTTAGATGCCACACATAACCCAATTCAAAAGCAGTGCTCAATTCCAACCAAGATTTCTAATTATGGTGTCTTTTCAATAGATAATGAACTGCTGCAACTTTGGAGAGCAGTGCCAGAACAATTCTGTTTGAAGTTGCTGCATTTTTTCCGTAATTTTCTCGGTCTGTTTTACAAGCCAAGAACTGATGTGTCCAGTTTCTGTAGTGGAAATCCATTGAAACCACTTAACTTTTTAAGCACAGTAGGCGTAGTGTGTTTTAGGCTTCAGCAAGAATAGAATAGGTGTCATTTTCTGTCCTGCGCAGTACTTTTCCATGGCACTGTCTAAGCATGCAAAGCACAGCAGCGTTCTGGATTGTTGAGTCTCAGGCATTGAGTTTAAACAATTTAGGGTTTAGAGTTAAGACCAGTGTAGGCTCTGTGCTAGTCATGTATATCAACTTGTGTCTCAGTTCTTCTTGGAGCCTCTCCTGTCAACCTCCGAGGTTTTATTTTGATTTCACCTGCTGCTATGGTGACCCCTGGAAAAATTCTCCTGGTATTAAGTGATGTTTCTGCTCCTAAACCCAAGCTGAAATGATTCTTTGAAAAGTCCAGCGTTAGAGAGAGGCTCCTTTGTGCCGTTGGGAGCTCCCCTTTGGCGTGGGGCTCCACTGCAGTGACTTTTTACCATGTTATTGGAGACAGTTCCTCCTCAACTCTGAGCTCATCTGAAGCTAACGGAGGTCAAGAGAGGCAGCTGAAATGGTGAAATTACTGCTTTAATCCTTTTTAATAAACTTCCATGATGTAATGGAATTGGCCGTCTCTTTTGATTCTGCTTTCTTAGCCCTTTACAGTTGAATAAATGCGTCCCTCAGCAGCACTTACTTGAAAGATGATGACTTTTCTCCTTTTATATAAATGCTACACAGCTCTAACACAAAATAAGCTTGAGCTTGGCCATAGAAAATGCTAATTGTGCCTTGAAATTTAATTTACAGTACAACAGTGGTGAATAAATGTTACTGTTGATGAAAATGTCAAGCCTTAAGTGAGATATTGGGGCTTTTTTTATTACACTATTAGGAAACAGGAGCTTCTAGATGGGTCTTCATTGCTTGTGATTTATGTACACCAAGACGTGTATTTAAAGTTCTTAAAATGAGTTGTTCTAATTTTTCACTGCACTTCCTATGTGGCCATACACCTGGACAGCGGTGATTATAGTAATAAAATGAGACCCCACTCCCTGTCTGCAGTTATGAGCGTCCTTTTCTTAATGTGGATTCTAGTCCTTGACCTTTTGGGAAGATGATAATCTCGGCTAGTGTCTATTTTATGGAGTCTGATAAACGACGAGGTTTGGCTGTGACATGAAATTTAAGATTGTGATAAGCGAGTCAGATAACTTGACAGGTTCACACAATACAGAAGAAGATTGCACAATTTTCACATCATGACATTATGACTCAGAGCATTTCTTTAATGGGCACAGTCGGAAACATTCTTGGGATGACTACAAGATCAAGAATGATTTTGTTCACTTTCTTTGGCACCATGCCAAAATGACTCTAATCCCACATACAGTACAGCTGGATTTCACTCGCTGGTGGATGAAGCCATACAAAACCTGAGAGCAGCATCTGGGACGACAGTCTCTTGAGCTGTGTCTAAATACAGACATGACCTTCCTCTGTCTGATAGGGAGGAAGAAGAGGAGGATGAACTTGGTGAGGAGGATAAGCAGGTGGAGGCAGGGTCCATAAGCTCCTAGAGGTGAGGAATTTCATCCAGCTTGAAGTGTACGCAACGGGCAGTGATAGAAAGCAGCTGCATCAATTCTCTCTGATTCTTTAACCGTTGTCCCTTGAACCTTGACTCCACTCGCTCCCCCCTACCTCTCAGCCTGACAGGTCACTCAGCCACAGCACCAGCATGGCTGCAAAATGGATGGCGGCCAGCAGGGAGCACCTGCGGAGGACTAGCAGGCGAGCAGCATTCCATCACAGGACCTCGAGACACAGATGTCATATGAGACACGAGGGACGTGTTTGAGTGGGGGATGGGGTGGGAGGGCCAATGGCAGAGGTTTTGGCATGGTGGGGCAGTAATGGGGTGGGATAGCACGCCAGCTGCTACCAACAGATTCTTAATGAGGTGTCCCATCAAGAACACAGGGAGATGAACATTAATGACTACAGCTAAACCTGTCTGTTCATTTATTCCCCCCTTTTCAGTCACGTCTAGGATGAGGAGCATTACATGTTTGGGCACACAGTAATTGGGTTTTTCTTCCAAGCCACATTTCAATGCCTTTTCTGTAATAGGGCTGCAACTAGTACAACAATTATTTTCGTTACTGATTTATCTGTCAATTTTTTTTTTATTGGTTGATTAAGTCCATAAAGTCATAATTTCCCAGAACCCAAGATGACACTTTTCATTGGTGTGTTTTGTCTGACCAACAGTACAAAGCCCAAAGACTTTTCCTTTACTACGAGAGAAAAACAGCAAAAAATAAATAAATTGAGATTTGCTTTTTTTGCTTGATAAATGATTCAAATGATTAATCAAAATTGTTCTTGACTAATTGTTTAACCGACTAATTGTTTCAGCACTTGTCAGTAAGCAATTCAGCCAAATGGGGAATGCAAAGACTTGGGAGAGTTGAGAGGGCGATGCATGATTGTCATTATCAGGTTTTGTGGCTGCACAGAATTATAATCTTTGACCTTTATGAATAAATGAAGCCAATGAAATCACCATGTTTAATATTCTTTTTATAAATAAGATCTTGTGCTTGTCAACCAAAATCTTTTCAACATGAACAACAGGCATTGGAGCTATGTAATAACTATTCGGTATCTCAATTATTTTAGTATTCAGAATGTGAATATGTATGTTCTTCTGGTGAAGTAACCTTTTCTCTGCAACCAACAATTCAAATGCTTGAATTACTGGCTGGGGAGAAAAGCAAAAATGCCTTTTCTGCTTTCATACTTAGTCTTGAGCGCATAAGCATGTCATTCAAGCTTTCAGGACACCTGCTGAACAAATTCACTCAAAGAGCACACACACACACACAGCAAGATCCTTAAATATGTCCTGCAGTCTGTTTATGCCATATGCCATATAATATTGTAGTGAAGTGTAGCAAGTGTGTAGAAGTCTAAATGAAAATTCACCCAACATTGCTTAATTAAGCAGGTGTGAAAGCAGCTTAATTCAAGTCGGTTTTTGGCACTTCTCACCAGTCCATGTTCAGCGTGAAGCAACAGTACATTCAGCTGAAAGATGTGAATACTTTCATTAAGCTGGGGACCAAGTTGCACACTTTCAGTTCTTCTCAAAAGAAGATGTCAGAAGTGGACTTGAGTTCTAAACGGTGGTGGTTTTATTAGCCACTGCTAGCCCGTGGGGTGCTTTTTGTTGCAGAGTGACAGGGGACTTAATAATGAAGCTCTCTAACTCCGTGAGCCCTGAATCAGTGGAGCCCCCTCGTCCCCTTCTTTGTCCCTCTCCCAATCCCCCCACAGTGCCACTGCATTCCCAGCCTGGCGGGGCAGTGTCTCTGGGCCAGGGCCATGTCACGCACCCCTTTTGGCCCCAAACGACCGTGGTAGGGGGGTCAGGGGTTCAAGTGCTCCCTGTGGGGCAAGGCATGGGATGCCTAGCGACGCCATGGCTCAGCCCCCACACTGGCTACGTCGGTAATTAATTTCTAACGAGAAAGAAATTGGCTGACCTCGCAATAGCTAGCCTCTTGGCTCTACCTTGCTATTACTGCCCCTTTTGCATTTTGCCTTTCTCCCACACAGACTTCAAAGGAGAGGCGAGGATAGCCCCTCCTGGCTCAATGCTGATAGTGAAGCGCTCCGAGAACATTCCTGGCGTGCAAGACAGGAGGCTGAGTGTGGATTTTATGGGCTGTGTTTCTGCTAGTCCCACACATACCTGTGGTTCATGTGCATGCTGTAGAAGCTTAACTGTGTTAACCCTTTCTCATATGTAACATCAGAAATACAACTGGCAGATGTGAAGGCTTCTTGGCCTTGATAAAGATACTATATCACCGTGTGGTTGGGGAGTTTTCTACAAATCTACAGTTGAGTTTTGTTCCATTCATCATCCTGTGCTTATAGGTCTCATCTAATTTACCAGGCCATTCAAATGCTCTTAAATGAATACCCTGACATTTTGGGAAATTCACTTATATGTTGTCTTACCAAGAGTTTGAGTTTGAAGATCAATAAAAATTTCATTTCAATGCATTTAATATGGAGATAGAGACTTTGATGCATTTAGTGTAGCTTTTCACTGATGCTAGAAGCAGGGGGAAATGGTAGTCTCTCTCTCTGATTTACCAGTGCATTGTCTATTTTTAGCAAGACAGCTAGTCACCAGTACATCAAAGAGTCAGCTGGATTTGTTCAGAGATACCAAAATGTGCGAAAGCTGGGCAACTTCACAGCCAGAACAGGATTTTTCAGATGCGGTGTGCAGCCTGTGGGCCCAGTTGTTGTAGCTCCAGCGTGTAAGCTCTTTTAAATAAAATGTCTTGTTTTCTTTCTCTACACATAAATACACACATACGACCTTTAAATATGAGAGGTTTGAAGATGTAATGCACCTTTGATAGAGCTTGGCTAGCTGTTTTCCCTTGCTTGCAGTCTGTGTGAAGCCAGGTTAAACACGTCACAGAGCTACCTCTTTGGAAATTAAAATGATATAGATCATCTAACATCTTCAAAAATATTTTTAGTTAAAGGAACAAAAAAAAAGTAATCTTCCCATTTAAAGATACTTAATTAAAGCACAGTGTCCGTGTGTTGTGGGTTTCTGGTCAACGCGGCAGCAGTCTGTATCGATAAGATTTCCTGAGGGGAAACAATTGTGTGAAATGCAGGAAGCCATTAGGAAGCCAGGGACTCAGGTCTCTCCCTGCTGAGTAAATAGTGTCTGGGCCTCCCCCCCATTTCATCCACTTTTGAATGAGCCCAGCACTTGTAACAATAACGGCAGGAAATGAACTGTACTCACACAAGAGTGTGCAGGATGCTCATTGTGTTCTTAATTGACCAAACTAGGTTGGGTGATACAAGCCGACTTTTCTCTTGGTTAGTTGAAAATAGCTCAAAGGTAGCATACGGTAGCTGTGTTTTTTTTATTTTTTTTATTTTAATTTTAAAAAGCAGCTAATGAAGCAGTATTTCACTGCATATTTTTTAATTGTTTTTTTGGTCCTGTTTTGGTCATGTCCTAACTGACCCAGTTTATGTGAAATCGGAGCTCACTGTTTGAATTCATGACTGTCTAATGCAGGCTTGCATTGCTGACATGCAACATACAGCACATGTGTCCAAGTGTTTGATGGAAAGAAATTAGTACATGAGAGAACAAGCATGTCACTCATTGTTGTGGTAACGTATTCGCTGTGTGAAACCAATGGCAACCTGTTTACTATTTGCTAACCTCACCTGGCAGCAACATGCTCATTTTTCTCTGTGGAATGCAGGCATGACTCAAAGCCAGACAGCGTTACTTAAGTTGTCACCTGAGAACCCCTCCAGGGGAAATATGTTTTGTCCTTGCGTGTAGACCATTCAGCTGAATGAGCTGACCTGCATTCAGAGAAGATTGGTACTCATTAGGCAAAATTCAATGTGTGCATGTTGCGGTAATGCCCACTTTTTTCCCTGAGCCATTAACTTCTAGCATCTGCTTTAAAGTAATGTATACCAACTATACACCAAGAATCAAATGAACCAGTTTACAAATTACCATTCTGGTTTCATTGTTGGGTAAGGGATCAGTGGTTATCTGGCCCACATTTTGTGCTTTGTGTAATTGATATTTGGATTACCCTAGATTAAGTGACAACTAAGCAGGTTAGCATTGCGGATTTTCCCAGATTAATTCCAGGAGTCCAATCTGAGTGGGCTGGCCACTCTCCCTGTATCACCCCAAACGTCTGCTTTACCTGGTATTTACTAGCATATGAAAAGGGAATGAGATCAGAGGTGGTGATAAATCCTGCAGCAAAGCCTCCCCCAGAGAAAATGAGATGCACACATGGCTTTGTCGGTCACAAGACGCTCATGTCCTCGTTTCCGATAAATTGATTTTGGTGCTCAGGTGATGAGAGGTGGGGTAGTCCTTCAGAGTGGAGCTTTGTCAACTAACGCCACGGTTAGTTTGGTCATTCATTTCCTATATTGGCTTTCTTGTCTCTAATGGTACTTGATGCAGCTTTGCAGTGACTTGTTTGCATTGTGGTTTGTAAAGAACAGTGCTCCAGTGAGGCCATCTTCCCTTTGTTTGTTCATTTAGCCTTGAGTGATATGTTATACTTCACACCAAGAGTCACTGCACTACGCTACCCATTCAGGCTGTGTCCACAGACACATTCACCATGTCCCAGCAGATTCGCAAGCAACTAATTTAGGAATTGTTAAGTGATTTAGCATCTGTTTTTTATTGGACCCCAGCGAGCCACAACTGCCACCCCCCCTTCTGCCCATCGCTGTCTATGCCTGTGGCGTCAAGTCTCGCTTTTGAATTTCAATCAGCCCTGGATGCATTGTTGTGTTTATTTGAGGGGGATGGGTCGGATAGGGTGTTAGTAGTAGTAACTGGCTGTGTGTGTCAATCAGATATTCAGTGTGACCAATGGGCAGCTCATTGGAGGCTAGTTGGTGTGTTCTCAGGGGGCACAAGGCTTTAACTGCTGCCCGCGGGGCGAACCCTACCCTCCATTCTTCACAGATCGCCCTCCCTCCCCTCGTCATCCTCCTCACAACGAGAACACAGGCAGTACAATCAATAACAGCCTTACCCTCCTTCTCCTTCCACCACCCTCCCTCCTCCGACTTCTCCTCTGGTCAGCCGCTCCCTGCTTTCCATTTATCAACACTGCGTTTGATGTTGGCTTCATCATTCTCTGTCAACCCCCCAACACCTCAATGTGTGTAATTGTATTAGTTTCGTCACGGTTGCGTGGCTATTTACCCGCCCCAGCTGGTATTGGGCCAAAGGGCTTCTTTCCACATACATGCAACCCCTGACGTTAGTTTTAAGTATCTTTAGTGTTTAATTTATTTCCATATGGCGTTGCACAGTTGTGGTTCAGTGGGTTCCCCAGTACCCTAAGGTACATTACGTCCTTTATTAAAGACCATTGTCCTTTTCCTGATTTCCATTGTTTACCAACATCCTTCTCTTCAGTGAGGCATAAGTGTTGAGCTTACAATAAAAACCAAACCCCACAGCAGGCCTGTTGTAGAGGAGAAGTGGAAAAACCAATCCCACACATAAACATGCACTCAGACGGTGAAGATGCCTGCATCTGAAGAATGTGCTCAGTTTTTATTTCCCCCACAAGGAAAACTGGCATTAGTGACTGAATATCTGTTTTAAAGATGAGATATATTCGCATACTGGAATCAGAGCTTTATTGGCAACATTACCAGTGAAGCTCTAATTCCATTTGATTGTATTCACCTTTGTCTCATCTAATCCCTTCATCAAATAATGAGCACTAATTTCCTTTTGTGAGGCTCTGCTGTACTACAACCTGTTGTGTGAGGATAATCTCTGGCCAATACATTTATTGTTTTTGAGAAACAGTGGGAGGATGTACTGGGAGAGAAGAGGAAGAAGCTGTGTAGGGGAGAATGGAGAAGGGGGAGAGACTTAAGAGGCACAGTGAGAGAATCCGTCTATGTCGATTACACACGCACTACAACCTTGACGGCCACATTAGATCTCTTTCTCCGTACACCAAACTACCATTAATAATGGATACAGCTCTCCAGCTCTTTTGCTTTCTCTTCCCCTCCCCCCAGCATTGCCCCTCAAGGCGTCTACCCCTCTCTCCCTGTGTCCCTCTTCCCCTACCACCATCCTGTCCTACCCTTCCCTTTCCCCCTTCCCCCCACTGTTTCAGCTGTGAGACTGCTAGCCAGAAGCCATGGCAGGTGTGCATACATCATCGTGGTGCTGGCCACACAGCCTGCAGCACCCAAACAGTCATCATCAGACAGACAGATCCACCTGCCTGAGAAAGAACATTGTTGAATAGTTGAGTGTGTTTGGTTTCCCGTTTTGTCGCAGTTGCTGTTATCTGGGTTTAGCTGTGGACATTAGCTTGTTTTGTTTCTCTTGACAGAAACCCACAGACAATGACAAATGAATGACAAATAAATTCTGTAGAGATACTGAGAATAAAATTGAGTGTATACAAGCTATTCTTGACACTCTTTTGCATGCACAGTGGGACGAGGCTTTGTTTTATTAATATTATTTCTTGTTTGTCACTTCAGTATTGCATCTGTCAATTGATTCGAGATAACGGTCCCAAAACACAAGCTTGCCAAACTTAACCCTTTAATGTTCTTGCCCCTGACAACAGTGTAAAGATGCAATACCAGACATCTATAGTTTATCATAAGTTTAATCTACATCTATAAGCCCAGGAATCCACACAAAAGAAAAAAAACCACAAACTGCACACAATAGCGCACAATCAGTAGATATACAATTTAACAGCAGGCACCAGCCTTGACTGAATCAAGATCTGCTACATAGTAGTCAGTCCATTAAAATTGTGACGGTGTGCCAGTCAACTGAATTATTTGCCCTATTCATTGTTGCAACTTCTGCAAGGCCATGTTGATTTGAACAATGCCACCTGAAGTGCTTCTTTATGTTTTCACCTGCACCAGGAAATGCAGAGGTTTATCTAAAAATGCAGAAACATGATCACCTATCAGTCTACCCCATCTATTACATTTTACTTATAATATATAATATTGGAGGTATGTATGGAGGAAATGGAGATTTTTAAACCAAAGATGAACACTGAACAAAGTAATCTGGTTTAGGTTTCTATTTTTAGCACGAGATTGAAAATATGAATACCAAAGACCTGTCGTTTGATTTTAATGCATTACATAGCACAATAGTTGCCATGTTGTAGAGTGCACATGCATGTTAATCACGTGTATCATGGATGATATAAACACAGTACATTTGGCATTTGAAAGACACTAATGCCGTACTAATCCTCTCACCATGATAAATGAAATGTATACATAAGGAAATGGGACCTAGATGTGTGTAGCACAGTAGTTCTCTGGTGTCACTTCTGAGATTGACACTGCCTCATTATCTCAGTTATGGCAGACACTTAAACAGTATAAATACAGTTTGTATTTAAGGTAGAAAGGTGTGAGCAGACACGTCTATTATGTGCGGAACATAAATCCCTTTCAGCTTAGTATTATTTTGTCATGGTGACCTGTTGTGGGTGTTTCCTTATTTTATGCATGCTCCAATGAGTTCCATCTATTCAGTGATTGATGAATTATCTGTCACTTAGGAGAGTTACTGTAGGTTGTGGTGCGGCTGCTCTGACAGCAGCATCCTCATATTTGGTGGAGGCAGTCATGTCTTTTTGAAATTGTGGTTGTTTTTAAAGCAAACAGTGTGTCTCAAGTTGCTCAGTCACGTTGAGTGTCTCTGTGGCAGGTAGTATATTTCCTTTCCAAGACACCACCAAACACATCAGGCTCATAACACCAGGACCTGGGCCTGTTTGGATTCCCCTGTCATGGATTGTCATGGTCAAACCAGAGCACAATAAAAAAATTAAAAAAAATCAATGAAAAAGGGTGGTGGAGGGTGGTCAGACTCCCAGTTGACAGATTAAGGACAAGTGTACAACACTCAGAGGAGGAATCATATTTCCTCTCCACTTCAGTAAGATTATCCTTATCTGCTATAACTGTAAATGTCCTCTACTGTATTTGTGATATCGTTAATGTAGTTTAAAGCACTACATGCCGTAGTGCTGCTGAGTAGTATGACACAATTACCACTGAAGTGATGACTTTTAGGTTCAGTCAGAGGTCTCACACTGCAAAGGCAAGCGTCCTATAAACAAACAATTGCTCACCTGCTATTGAATAATTGGTGACCTTTTCTTAACTGAGGTTCACAGTAATGCAGTGGAGACCAAACCTCTGTATCTATCAGATTAACAGATGTGTGTATGTGCCTCTGAAGAATGCTAAAGTGAGTTAACACCCCACAGAGGATGCTGTGAAGATGGGACATGGCAGTTGGGGGTTTCAGGCTTTAGAAATTGGGAGCATTGACCATCGGAATTTGTTTTCCTTTTCCTCACGGGAGCGTCCCCCCCTCTCCACCCGAAGCGATCTGTCTTCCTGTCATTCTATTGATCCCCTACAACACTCATTGATATGGGGAAAAAGGCCATTGAGCCCACGATGGGAGGCTAGTGGCTGCTGTTTGACATTGTAAAGGTGTGTAAATGGAATAAGGGGAATTCTCAGAGCAAGGATACCCACCATCTCCACTCTGTCTGGCTCAGAGGGAAGAGCAGGCTTTTATGAAAGCCCTACATCCAGGCAACCATTGCGATATGAGAGTGTAAATAAAACTGCAATATTATCTCTGTGCAGCCAGCCACAGAGGTGTGTTGGAGATGTTTGACCTTGCGCACATGGAGGACAAAACCCTTAAAAGAGGAGAGTACATAGAAACAAGGGATTTTAATCTTCTGGCATCAAGTGGCCTCGCTGAGAATGTCAGTTTGCTATCTAGCTGCAGACACTCTCAAAAGGGGAGAGGGTAGCGGCTTCAGATGCATTTTGAATTGTTTAGTCAGCTGAAAATTAAACATATCTTAAATCCACTCAGAAAACTACATGTGCCTTTTTCTTATTTTCCTTTATTTTTCCCATTTGGTGTTATTTTAATTTGCGCTTCATTTACATTCATATTGAATTTGTTGTGTGCCATATGCTCCCCGACGTTGTCATGGGATACAGGCCAGGCTCATCATTTCCTTTTTGGAGGCAGCTGAGCACATTCATTTGTATTTGTTTTAAGTGATGAGGAAAAGTCCCTCCATAGGCAGTGGGTAAATGTTAGATAAAACCAAGATATTAACATTGTCCACTGTTCCATTTCAGTTTGACATATGCAAGCAGCCAACAGGTTCTCCTCCAATGTCACATCGTGCCAATACATGCAATGTTTAATTGCAGAGGTTGTGGTCTTGCAGAAGAAACAGCCAGCATGCAAAAGTCCCACGCAAAATGAGGAACAGAAGCTACTGCAGTGTCTTTTTGGCCTGATCCAATCTTGTCAGTAAATCTCTATGTATTCAGTGTAAATGAAAAGTGAAAATGGCTAGTTCTGATGGACAATGAAATGTCCTTGAAGACTCAGTCTAAGGCACTTTGCCAGGTAGCACTAGCACAATCAAGCGACTCTTTTCTATACATTCTCACCCCAGGTCACCAAATACCAAGGTACCCTTTAGCGACAAATACGATGCACGAGGTACCCTTTAGGTTTAGGTAGCAAAACTACTTGGTTAGGTTTAGGAAAAGATTGTGGTTTGGCATTAAGTCATGTACGTAACATTATGTAACTTAAAACTTTAAATTACTTACTTGACTTTAGGTTTCTCATGAGACATGAACCCTTGTCTCCTGGGTGAACGTACTGTGCTGTTTGACCCATCCATCCACCACCACAATCTCCTTCCTACGCGGACTTTGTCGCTCTTTATACTACGTCACCTGATGCGGATGGGTTTATATTGAAGGCCCGGTGCGTCTCATCTCAAGGTTACCTTGTTCGTCTGTATAAGACGCCTAGGGGCGTGACAAAACGTTGGTATTTGACGCCCTGGGAATGAGAATGGGCTGGTAATTTACAGCAAAGCTTACCACGCTTCAAAACACTGTCAAGCTCTTCTTTAACCTGGGATGGTCTGGCAAGATCTATTCAGCCCCTCCTGAACTTGTTAGTAAATCAAGGCCATTGTTAGGTGCCAGAGAAATTGTCCATTAATAAGCACTATGCCTACTCAAGTGGCACAGGAAGCACAGGGGTCAGGGCTGCCTTCCAATCATTATACCTCATCCACTTTCTAGTAAATGGCCCCTAGCCACTCAGCTACAGGTCGCCATGGAGACCCAGGACAGGGAGTGGAGTGTGGGGGTCGGGGGTTGGAGAGCGGCGCAGACAACCATTAGCAGCCCATTCCATGATAATTAATGATCATCCCACTGGCTCAAAATCAGGGCCCGGAGAAAAACAGACACAGAGCTCGCTCTCTGAGAGCAAATGTCACAGTGGCAAGAAATATGTCTGAGGACTGGAAATGGGAGCTGAGATGGTTTTTGTTATGGTTGGAAAATGGTGACAGGATGTCGTGAAAAGCTATAATGTTGCTGCACAAGGGGGGAAAAGTGATGGATGTGAAAGTGATTTATGGTCAGGATGGATGGGAGGGATTGTGTGCACGGAAAGAATAGTTTTTCATTTGCATAAGCATCGCTCTACACATAAGTCTGTCTTGTGTTATTCAAGGAGAGAATAACTGACAAGAAAAATTACAAAGCCCGCCTCTTTCACCCTTTCGCTCATTCGACACCTTTGACTAGTGTCTATCTGGCTGTGCTAAGATAGTCACTTGTCTAATTGAGTTCTGAGCGCTGTTCACATTGCAAATATGAAGCTCATATTAGTGGGTTTGTAATCAAATCTTAGGTTTGCTTGCTCTTAGGGGATTTTCAGTCAGCCGGCGAGCCAGGCAGCCAATCAGCCAGCCACAGCGACTTTGAAGTGTCGGCAGACCCAAACTACCCATCTTCCCCCTCTCTCCTCAAGCGGATAGCTCCTCTCCATGCTGCACAACCAAATGTGCATACACTCAGACACAAAGGCAATTCTGTGGGCAAATAAAAATGCAAACAAATGCCACACAGATGCCCATGTTTGAGCATGCTCATGGGCATAGACAATAACATGGCACACCCACATAACACACAGCACACACACACACACACACACACACACACACACACACACACACACACACACACACATCAGAACAATTGGTGGCACACAGACTAAGCTTGATGCCACACCATTCAGTAAGGGCCAGTGCTGCTCTTCCTGATGAGCATACTGAGTGTGCTCCCTCAGTCTGGGCTCACAACCCACATACACAGCACTGACACTACACCTTTATCACACTGACACACTGGACAGATTAAGAGGAAATTTGCCAATTTGATATGCAGGCACAGGTAGGGATGTGATTGTAATAGTGTTTAATTGCCTGGTGTTTTTGAAGTACACTGGTTTTTAGACACAGTATTAAACATTTGAAGGCAAAAATTTTATTCTCACCTGACTGGGGACACAAATCCCTGAAATCTCTGTGTGTATTTATTTAACTTATTTTAGATATTTCATACTCTCCTTTAGAGCACATTGTGATGAGTTATGGCTTGGTGGTGGCTATAATTGTGACAGGATGGATGACAATTATGGTGACAGGTATGCTGGTTGTTGCCAGATGGCACTTGTGATCTTTGGGTTCTCTCCTAGGTCATTCTTGTATTTGCAACCCAGTACAAAGTAAGATACATAAAATTGCTGTATATAGCTTCAATTTTTGGCTTCTGTTTTATTTTCTGCATTATTACCATATAAGGTTGGTATATTCACATAACATCCATTGTAGCAAAAGGTGCTGTCCAAAAGCAAATGAAAGGTTAACACAACTATTACAGATCAAAACACTACATTGTAACCTGTTCTCACTCTGTTGAATTGATTGACTGGTCTTTTTAGACAAGAACTAACCCTAGACAACAACTGAATTCACATCCAATGCTTTCAAATGCTACAAAAGACCTGTTTACATCAGTAATTCTTAGTAGAAATTAGAGCAAAACAGGCCTATAGTAACAAGTATGTTCATTTGCGAAACAAACACTTATTTTTAATGTATAATGTGTAAAATGATGTATAATAAAAATGACTAATCAGTCCTTTAAATATAATATTTTGATTTTTTACACAAGAGTACACAATTCTGTTGTTCAAATCAGCAATGGTAAATTGACATCACTTATATAGTGCTTTTCAACCTTAACGGTTCCCAAAGTGCTTTCACAGATTGGTCTCATTCACACACCGATGGTGACAGAGCCTGAGCCACAGCTGCCCGCAATGCCAGTGTGTCATGATATTCACCCTGTAAAACTATATAAACAGCTGATTTAAAGCTGCAGCAGAACTAACAAAATAGACCAGACCATTTGACTTGCTATTCGGAATGAATGAAATGTGATGAATAAAGTTGTGGAAGAGCAGTATTTTCATTCAGAAAAATCAGAACTCTGAATGCATTCATGGGTCAATTGTAAATTAGTATTCAGCAACACCCTCCAATATTTTTAGACTAATACATATAACACTCTCTACATTAACCAAATGGGATTTAGACCATTGTTACCTTTCAGACTCTTGCAATTCATTGCCTCCATACAGTAGGCCCATTTAGTGATACAGGCAGTGGTTGTTACTAGACGTTCCTGCTGAGGGATGCATTATCCTCTGTGGCATGGCGGCGAAGTCTAGCATGTCTGTCACCCACTGACTCATCCCACAGGCGCTATCAGTGCTCAGCCTCTCACAGGCATGCATGTACACACTGTGTCCCACTCTCTTAATCCGTCTCTCTCTCTCTCCTGGCGGCACCTCTTATTTATCGCTTTACCATCCCTCCTTCCTCTCTCTTCTCTGCCTTCCATGCTATCAAAGGCAGTGGAGAGTATTATCACCTAGGAACCAGCCTCTCCTTGGCTAAGCTAATGCAGCCTGACCACACACACACACACACACGCAAACACACTAAAATGCGCACATACAGTATATACACCCACAGAGAGAGAGAGCAGCCTTATCAACGCCCGCCGGTGTCAGACTCGCAATTAATTTTGTCATTAACGGAATCCCATTACTCCCGGTGCTGTTGCATTGCCATGACGTCTCACCCTCATGGATGGAAGACACCGCCAACACACATGTATTATGAACGCACACTCGGATGCCAGTTCTGTCCTTTCTCACTGACATCCATTTACATCCTAATGATGGAAGTAAAGCCCCCCATGCGATCATGTGACCTTTCACCCCTCCTTGCGAGAGGAGGGGGATGCAGACAGGCATGGCGGGGAACGGGTGGAATAAGAAAAGAGAAGCAAGAGGGTTATTAACTGATAAGAAAGCACAGGCCACAGAGAGAAGAGGTGAGAGAAATGGAGCTGGAGTCCTCACACATCTCCATTTTTTGTATTATTTTTTTGACCTCCTCATCACCTGATATGTTGCTGCGGTCCCTGGGCTACACGGGGACCAGTGGTGAAGCCGCTTACTAGACTCACCAGCTCATTTCCTTTCAACGGCCCCTCTCATGCCTGATACCAATTTCCCTCCTGCTGCTCACCCTAGTCTGTCTCTGTAAAAAAAACAAAAAAACACCCCCCCCCCCCCCCAATGATCTCTGCCACAGCAGGCTGTGGTGCAGAGTAACCCGTCTCCATTTTGAAACCCTAGTGGTCTTGTTATGACTTTCTGACTTGTGGAGAAAGTGATCTTGGCTTGGGGACAGAAAGGGACAAACTCCCTCTGTGAGGAAATTCAAACTTCCAGAGTTTGAATTCCAAAATGTGCTGATGTTGTTATTGTTTTTGGAATAACTAATTGATGTTCCACAGCCATTCTGCTTATCTTCTTTTCCTCGAGCCTTAGTGAGTTGGTTCTCCCCGTCTTGCATAAGATTTGTTTTCTTTCCTCCTCTCCATCCCCTTGCAAATAAATTTTGCTTGCGGTGCATTCTGTGGTTTCGATTGAGCTGTGTGTGTTGGGTACTCCGTGCTCATGGCTTATGGGTTCGAGTCTGGTTCACAGCTTACAATGCTGTTTAGATTATCCCCGCATCATACTGGAAATGGTACAATACCGGCGTGTCCTGCTGGTGCATTTGGCTCAGGCTTGTACGTATTCCCTAGACCCCTGATGTTTTGAATCCAACCCAGGACATCTGTCGCATGTCTTCCCCCTTTGTCTTCCACTTATCTATGTGTTAAACTAAATACTACATTTTAGGAATGTGTGATCTAGTTGAAATTAGTATCACAATATTAGGATTAAAGCAAAATGACTTGCAAAAGAATATAGAACTAGATAAATATGGCCCTGAAAATTCCCGTCCAAGAAATTGTACAATGCTTTAAAAGTATCAGTGCCATCTTACTCAGTGGGCACTACAAAGCATCCCCTAATCCATGCAAACTCATATGGGTCTAACATGTACAATATCCGAGCGTGCCAGCCTGTACCCCCCTGTCGGTACACCCCCATTCCCTGTGCTCTGACACTTCCTCACATGCATTTGCCTCTGCGCTTGACTGTTGTCTCTACTGCGTCTTTTTTTTTTTTCCATTCCTCCAACTCAGCCAGTCTCCTTCACAATCAACCACCATTCACCTTCTATGTGCTACATATACATGTGTGTTTTAGTACTTCACCCCTCCTTCTCCTTTCCCCACCCCTAATTCTATCTCTCCCTCTGTCCTCCCCACCCTTGCCCAGGGGGCTCCATAAATATCATTTCATCCCGCGGAGCCGCTGACATGCTGCAAAGGGCCTACGATAAATAATTCACTCGCTTGGTGCAGGGCAGGCAGACTCCCCTGCTTAGGAATTCAGCATGAGTGTGTGTATGTTAGGGTGGAGGGGTTTGTGGTGTGGGTTTGCGAGGGGATGATAATACACGCAGATATACAGAGTCAACATATGCTGCATACGAACACACAATTCACTTTATGTGAAGAATTGAAATAGTTCAGCAGATACTCCATCAGTCCTCAGCAGCACTGAGCTCCCCTCACTGGTTAGTAGTCAAGCAAACTAAAATATCTTTTCTCAATCATCCTTGTGTCTCCTTCTCCCTACATACTTCTGTCTTGGCCAGTGATAACCCAACATCCCACCACTCCAACCTTCTTCAGTGCCAAAGACCTGCTCTTTCTCTCTCATCCCCCCTCATCTTTCCCTCCATCTTCCTGCATCGTTCACAGCATGCTGAATTCGGTTGATCTTTGGGATTGTGCACGGACCATCACCTGCCCTCTTAAAGTACTGGCTCCCTGATTTATTGATGATGCTTGGGAATATTAATGCCAATCGCCTCCCCTTGGCTTACTGAGCTGGCATGAGCACCATGCCAGTTATCTGAGGGCGCAACAAGGCAGACAGTGGAGGAGACAGTAAGTGGGCTTTTGTGGAAGCTTTGACTCGAGAGTGGGAAATCCAACAGACAAATTCTGGTGTAAGTTGGCAAACACTGACAGACACTTTTCATTTTGTTAGTTAGATTTTTTTACTTTAGGGGGATGTGACATAGTGGGAAGGTGAGTGACGGATGGAAAAGGAATGTAGTCACTGAAACTGTGTTTTCTGTCAGGCTGTGTGACTAATGGTATGTGTTTGCGTCCTCATGCCTGTCTGTGTCCTATGGGGAGTTTTTGTGTGTACCTATAGCAGTATTTGTTCTTAGCATTACTCTAACACTGTCATGTTAGGAGCTTCTTATCCACTTGCTCACCTGGCCTCAACTTCACATGAGGAGTGGTTTGTATGTAGTTGGTAACCGTTTGTCTACCATAAGATCATATGATATAGTCTAGAATTTTTGCATATCCAATTGGGACTGCAACTAATGATTATTTTCATTATCGATTAATCTGCCGATTATTTTCACAATTAATCGTTTAGTCTATAAAATGTCAAAATTTTCAAAACTGTCAAAACCCAAAGACTCTTCATTTACTGTCATAAATGACAAAGAAAAGCAGCAAAGTCTCACATTTAATAGGCTGGAACAAGCAAATGTTTGACATCTTTGCTTGAAAAATGACTGAATGAATGATGATTAATCGACTGATTGTTGCAGCTCTATATCCAAGTGCTTCTCAATAAACGTCTGTTCTTGTTCTGAATTTTTTTTAAAGCCCAGTGTGTTATGAGTGTGTGTGTGTGTCACTTGAAGCTTAATTTTGTCTTTGATTAAAGTTAGCGAGTTCTGTTTTGATAAGACTTGACAAATGTACTTGCCGATCATGACAGCTTCATCAACTGAGCCACAGCAAAGCCTGGTTACCAGTCGGCCCACTTAAAGGGATGATTTGTAAAGATTTCTGTACCAAGCCTGCAATCTCAGATTTTGATTCTGTTGCAGCAAACCCTTGTTTGCTCAAGATCCCCACCACTATCTACTACCACAACTGTTTGTGCTAACAGTAGTGTTACTTACACACACACACACACACACACACACACACACACACACACTCTGCAGGCCCACTCACACCACAGAGCTGCTGTAAACAAATGTGGCGATAGGAAGAACTGTCTCGCACTGTGGCTGCAGGAAGGCAGAGGCCACTAATGTTTAGCATCTCATCCTCGCCCTCCACCTTCCACCCATTCTAATGGATGCCAAGGAAGGAGAGAGAGAGTCTTGGATTTGATTAGCCTCAAGCTGCAGCGTCTAATTGCCCCTTCCACCAAAGCCATATTGAAATGATTTATTCATCATCAAGCTCCAAACAGTCCCTTGTAATAGGCTGCCAGAAAATAGGATGCTCGATCCTTGCTCCCCTCCCGTGCACTATTGTCTCTGTCATAGGAGAGGATAATGGGCGTGATGTTTCCATTGCTGGCAGGATGTAGGTTAATGTTTACAGCTATAATAATGGTGAACATTACTGTTGTTAAGCATTCAGTGAGTGTAAGAGGGCAGGCTATCTTGTCATAGTGGAGGGATACTGCCTCTTGTGCTACTTCTGTGTGCCTGCTCTGTGCTATTGTTGCATCTGCAGTGACTGCGAAAGACCTCAGACCATATTAGATATACCGTTTCACATCTGATTACTTAATGAACAACTGGTGTGTGTGTGTGTGTGTGTGTGTGTGTGTGTGTTTCCATATTTAATTTGCATGGGAAAGGCGCTTCCTCACCAGCCCTCGACAGTTGATTTAAAGGCAAATTACACACAGACATCAATGCTCCATGTATCTTTAGTAGATAGACTCAGCTTTAGTAGACTACTTGAGCCAATCCCCTTTGATCTCTAAGCTAAGCAAGTTTGTTCAAGGCTTTCATCTGAAAATGTTCTGGAAACTTTTAATCTTAGTTCTCAGCATCCCTGCATCAGTCTGCTCTTATCCCGCGTCCAAGAACACGTCTCCACACCAGTGGGGCCACAATTGCCGTCAATCCAAGGCAGAAGAGCCTCCTACGTAGTTAAATATGCCTTTTAAAGAACCCTTTCAGCTTAACTTTCGATCTTTAAGCACGAGCCAGCAATGTCGTTGATTTTGGGTTAGAAGTGGTGGACAGTGGAAGGTTTGACTGGCCAGCATGAGACTGATGCACCAAGTTGGAGTTTCTAATAGAGCAATGCAGCTATTGACACCCTTTCTTCTTAACCTAGCCTTTGGCTAAGTCCCCCTGGACGACTGTAAGTCACCTTGATGTCACACGAAAAACCGAGCAGCCCCTCAGAGGATCAGTTTAACACCTAAGCAAATCGGCTTTCAACAGAGTTATATTAATATGTTATTGGCCAACGGCTAGCAGCAGGTTAAATATAGGATGCTGGTGGTGTGGGGCTATTGCGGTGACCCTGTTACTATTCAAAGGGAAACAAGAACCCGAGCACATTGGCTCGTTTGACTTGCTTAGAACTGGCTCACATGTATGCCAGTTGTGTGTCCCGTTGTGCACAAAGACTGGCCATACGTAGTGTCACAGGGTTGGCTGGACCGGCAGCTTTCCTGATGGCAGAATAACCTAAGCAGTCTGCCTCAGCACCCAAGCCCAGCGTGGAATGGAGTTCAGAGAAATGGCTTGGGTTTGTCCCTCTCTTATTATCATCTACTTCCGTTTCTCTCTGACCCCACTCTATCCGTCTGCAGTGTGGAGTTCCTCTCCTGTTGGCCAGATTAATGCTATTCCACAGGCCTTGACTTAATCCTCAAACGGGATTGTTCTAAGCCTTGACAAGGTAATACGGGCTAAACAGATTGCACTGGTGCACAGTCAGAGTTACTGTAATGTGACGCTCCAAATCTGGGTGTTATTGCATTAGTACATTATCCTGTAACCTTCACAGGTCTACTGATTGTGTTACTGTTTAGGTGAATTGAGTTTTTATTGTTAGAAAATGCGTATTTGCTATTCTATTTGCTAAAACGCTTTAAATATATTTTAAAGATAATTTTAGCCATGTGTACTATCCCATTCAGTGGATCCAGTGAATGTGCTGAGAAGGAGCTGAGAATACCAGGGGTGATAAATGCTTATCAAATTGGAAGTGTCTCCCACCATCACATTACTGCCTGGAGAGGCTCCATCATCACAGTCATAGCTGCCAAGTTTAAAATGCTTACAGAGGAAGGAGTGAAGGCTAGAGGGTAGTATGAGATAGCGTGTCCTTTACCTTGAAATAATGAATGTGTTATTACTGAGGTTCTTTCTTCATAAACCCAGTACGGAATTTAAGTGAATTAATGTTTGACCAACCTCCTGGTTAAGCAAGACCACATTTAAAGCTGAATGTAGCCGTACATCTGACCTTGTTTTGACATTCACAACTTGTGTTGAAAGTAGTAATATTGTTATCAGTTTGGAAACTAAATATAGTGGCCTTTTTTGGGGATCAGGTTTGCTCTCTTAAACATGATGATAATGGACCACCGCGACATTCGGGCTTCACACAGGCCCCATTCTGGTGTGTAGTGAATGTTTCTTTTCCCTACTTGTAGAACTAATTGCTTCCTCATGTAAATAAAACCTTTGTTTCCCTACTTTGTAGCATCCCTATCATGCATCTTCTGAAAGAAATATGTACTTTTACCAGGCACTGGCAAGCTTACAGCCTCTTGGCTAGCAGACTTAGGACTTAAAAAAGCAGCTGATAACGGCCCGGGAAATGAGAAAATGAATGGTTTGACCTAGACCATGAAATGTCCGTCTAATGCATGCCATTTATTTATGTGTGATTAGTGTCAGATTTTTTTTTAACATGCTGGTTTTATTTGGCTTGAAACAGGCACAGAGAGATGAGGGCCAAATTGATTCTGAACGAGACATATCGGCTGGTTAATGAATCTGGTTAATTGACTGTGTAAGGGGGTGCCATAACAGTCAGACAGTTAAGAGCAGCCTGCAGAATCCAGCCGGCTTATCTGTGATTACGTCACTCTGCTCTTATTGATTTTGGTCTTCTCTTGATGCCATGACACCATCAAAATTATTGTAAGCAGAAAAGGATTATGACCATGATCATGGCAGTCATTACTGCTTTATCAGGGGCATTTGGATGTCTGGACACTCTTGTAAAGTGATCAGCCTCCTCTGTGAGAGTGTGGAAGGGTCCCTTGGGCTTTGCACCCCCCTCCCCCCTCAGGGAATTGAACTGACAGCTGTGTGTTTTACGGACAGAGACAAAAGAAACTTCACCAAAAGACAGTGCGGACTGCTCTGCCTAGGAGACTTCTCCACTCGGCAGTTCCTCCCTTGTTCCCCTCCTTTCAGTATTGGAATAGATTGTGGTTTTCACATCACAGGAAATGAAACGCAGAGCTCCCGACCGCGCAGCGACAAAGAAATCCACGGTGCCTGTTCTTAAGCATATATACGCCCACTTGTGCGCAGACAGCTTGTAAAAACAGTGTCTGAGGCATCTCTCTAGGTATTGGCAGTGCTCTCCAGGAGCTGCCGCCTCCTCACAGCTCCTCTTCAGATCATCGCCACCTCACTGTGGAGATTTTATTACCCCCTCGATTCTCTGGATCTCAAACTACCCACTGAGTTACAGAACACCCCTCCCTGCACTCTCCCTAATCCTCTTTGTTCTTTGTTTGTTTGTTTGTCTGTGACTAGGTTTATTCTGTTTGTATGCGTTATTCCCAGTATCTACCACCCCATTTATTTTACTGTACTTCTCCACGAGTTCGTCTTCTCATTTCTTTTCTCACATTCCCCTTACACGCCTTGCTTGCTCCAGCTCAATAAGCAAACAAAACCCACTTCCTCTTGACACTCGGCTCCGTCGCGGTGATTTGCTGTGCTTGTCAGGTCGAATATTGAGCGACATAGTGGCCCCTGTCAACAAAGGGAAGGCCCCGGAAGCCGGAGAGGCGGCGTTATTTGTGTGTAGGGTGGATTATCTCCCCCACACGTCATTCTGCCTTTTCTCATTGTCTGGCGTGTAAGCATGCTGATGCCAGGATGGCTCCTTTGTGGCATCCACAAGGCACAATGCCTGCCATGGTTTAACCAACTCACTTTAGTAAAACTGGATATTACACGGCGTCCCTTGTATCCTTGTCTCACTGACCCTCTGGACAATGTGTCCAACACCATGTTCTTGATTGAACATTGGGTGAGGAGGGAGAATGACAGGAGGGGGTTCCTGTGAATCTCTCATAAGGTGACCTTGTTGGGAGTATTGTCAAGGATGTAAAGCCATTGAACATATGTTCCAGAGTTTCAGAGCCCCCATCTCTTCCTGCTTTCATTATTGCATGGTGTGTGTACATGTCTGTGTCTGCCTGTGTTCTGAATTCAGCACACGTAGTTTTTATGTCTGAATGCCCACATGTCTGTGTTTGTATGCATAATGCTGCCTCTCAGTCGGACAGACAGTTTTCAAAGAGAGCATTCATGCTGTGGAAAGACAAAGAACACACCCAGGTAAAAGACAGATTTTGAAATGGAGATGGGGTCTTGGCTGAAGCGAGGAAAACGACTAGCACACCCATCCTCCACCGCCCTGATTACACCCTGCTGAGCTGCAGTTGGACATTGTAATCAATGGCGCAGCAGGTGCTTTAACCCTCATTGACACAGGTAGAGTCGCTTGTACACACACCACTATATGCAATTTGCTCTCAGACGTGATGCTTTTGGACACAGAAATTAGACTTGTGCGCCATACACACTGCCACCATACACAGTGTTTGTTTTACAGCGGGTAATGAGATGCAAATGATCATGCATGGGGAATTGGGGACCCCAAGCCACAGGAGAGGATGTAGGGGGAAGGGATGTGACACATGTGTTTGCACAGTGGGACATTCTTAGCCAGTAAACCCAGCAGACAAACAGATTTCATGGCAGGGAATACCACTACGTGTCAAAGGTGGCAAAATGGGATATAACACCAGTCTATGGGTGGAAAAGTGGCATGGTGGCACTGGGTGCTTTCCACACCTGACAGAATTAGACTGGGATGGCTGGGCCCCTGCTTCATGGTGGCATTGAGGGTGTAGCTGAGGGTACAAAGAACCAGGAAAGGCTATGAAAACCTTGGCAGTCAGTATACTGGGCAAGTAGAAGGCTTGTCACCTTCTTTACTTGTAACACTGTAGCTGCAGGGTAACAGGTTGTTCTAAGTAGGATACTGGCTTCTGTGCTGGTTTCCACATATGAAGAAGTGGGTGATGGAGGAGAGAGGGAAATGGGCTGCAAGTAAGGCAAAACGCCATAGAATCCCAAAATGTCAAGCATTCATAAAATGTTGTTTAAGTATGGATTTTCACACATGGAGTTTGAATCCAGGCACCTTGCATTTGCATGGGTAGCATGTACATGCAAAACCAGGTAACAGTCCAGTCCAGGCCTGATTTTAGCCACCTGAATACCATCATGTTCACACAAATTTTTTTTAAGTGTAGAGACTGAATTGGTTTTACTAGTACAGTATCACACAGAGACTTGGAAACTGAGAAAAGAATAAGTTTGTCTTTTCAGTTTTTATTTATTTATTTTTTTAAATTTTTTTTACAGAAACCTTATTGTGACAGATGAAACAAAAATGCATGCACAGACGTTTCAGCATTCACACTGAAGAAGGCCTAAGGGTTGACATGTTGAAAACCCTCTTTGTTTGCCCAAGTTTATACACACTGACATTCAAGTGTCGGTTGTGTGGGCTCACAAGTTAACTTCCTCTAATCTCCCAGACAATGGCTGTAATGGTGCGACAGGGCCTTTGGCTTTCAGTGTCACCCATCATCATGCATGCGCAGAAACAGGCTGGCAGTCTGGTGCTTTGGGACCTTCTGCAGTGGCAGACGGTGCATTCAGAGGATGGACTGTGGCACGCTGTGTCTACCAGAATCTTGTGATGGACTCCAAAATGCCCCCTACCAGCTTCGCAGATATGTGCCATAATTTAGCATAAAAACCACATAACACTTCGTGTGACATCTTGACAGCAGTATCAGAAGATCTGATTAGTGCTGCTGATTTTCTTATCTGGTCACCAACTGTTTATGGTTACACCTGCAGAAGAAGCTATCTAGATTGATCTGTATGATTTTTGAAACAAAAAATAATCCTAGTGTATTTTTTGACTATTGTCATCAAGATTTTCGGGAAAGATTTTTCCTAATATTGTGCACCTTTTTTAATATACATTTTAAATTAGTCAATTGCAGAATGTCTCAAAGCAGCAGCAGTTTGAAAGTCTTGTCATCACCTCACTGTCACTTACTTTTATTCTCTTCTATACTGACAAAATTCAAATAACAAATGACTAATTCATTTGAGGTATAGTCACACCGAAGGCAAATACTACACCAAATCGCACAGCATTTTTTCCCCAGTGTCGGTAGATCTATTGTTTACCACACGTAGCTTGTCTCAAAAATTATGAGATTTATGTTATAAATCTTGTTTATGTTATGTTAATGTTATGTTTATGTTACAGCTGCAATTCCATATTGACCTTAATATCAGTCTCGTTTATGCACAGTAGATGTCACTGGACACATGTAATAGAAGAAATTGTTAAGCCACACTGGGACGTGTAGGGTAATTGAAAATTTAGCAGACGCTGCAGTGTGTCACTCTATTGTGCAACCATAACTTGTGGAAACATAACATTGCAACATACGGCTATTTCATTTGGCAGCCTTATTTGAGGGAAGAGAAGAGCACAGGGGGTCCCTTGGGGCAAATGTTGCACAGGAGTCTGGACATTTGTCTTGATCTGAGCCGAGTCAGAGTGAATGTCAGGAGCGTTTGTTTAGGTCCATAGAGAGAATCTAAATTACATCTACTGTGTATTGCTGTTTTATGCTCATTTACTATCTACCTATTTTTCATTATCTGTAGATGGGTATGTGTTTTTTTTGTGTGTTGATACACCAACTCTCAATTGGTCATTGTGTTTCGAGCTACTAAAAGGTATAACTTTTTTTAATTAATGTTGATTATTAGACCATGTAGATGTGTGGGTGGATGTGTGAGATGAGCTTGGTTGAAGCTCCATGGTGGCTTTTGTTAACTGAGCTAGTTTCTGAACCAACATTAACCCTTTGAGTGTGAAGCAGTAGCTCCCATGTTTGTTATGTCACATCTGTTATGTTACTTCTGTTCTTTGCATGTGAGAAAAGTTTCTTGTCATAGTGCGTATGCATGGCTTTCTGTGTGCTTTGGCCTGTTGTGTGTTTGTGAAGTGAAAAGTGAAAGAGACTTGGAGACTGGGAAAGAGTTGCTCAGTCTCAATTCCAACCACCTCCCTCCAATTTATAGCTCTTGGAGGGAGATCTGTCTGACAAGAAGGCCTGTAATTAAAGCTGAGAAAAAAACCCCTCTCCAAATGCCCTCAAGAGTTTTTTTTTCTCCCTTCCTCTCTTTTTTGGAAGAGAAAAAGCTTTTCCATCTCCTTGTCGCACTCATACTCCCCCACTACTCCTCCCACTCCTACAACTTTACCTCCAGGGACCATTGTCAGTGCATACATAACACAATGAACTAAAACGTATTTGCGTTGTATAAATGGGATGTTGCTTAAAGAAAACCATTGTTAAATGTCATCAGAGTGACTTTTTTGTTCTCTATTGTCACTATTTTATTGGAGTACTTACTTCAGCCTGAAGCGTCTTGAACACTCACGTAGCAGTTTGTATCATCACCATGTTGGCCACATATGGCCGCACATTATAGACTGGCATTGAGCCCTGTTGATTGATCTAAAATTATGGTCTGGCTGCCTTTTACGTTTAAATGTGACAGCTAATCAATGCCTCCATCAATAACATGCAAAAACCCCGCGGCTCCTGAGCTGCAGCTTACAGGTCTTTGGGTTCAGTGATAAATCATTGGTGAGGTCCTTTGACACCCATTTGTATTTCCCTGAATTGTTTGAGCTTATTTGTTTATTTGCCAAGATCGGAGTTATGATGGCAAGCATTTTTACATTCTCAACCACCGCCATAAAATCATTTTCTCGCAGACAATTGCTTACAAATTGATAGAATTGTCTGTATCATTTACAGATATATAATAGAGCATGCTTGCTGAAAATCTTTGCCAAAACATTATCTCTATAAGAAATAGAAGTGACTATTAGATGAATTATGCACACTTAAACTCACACAAACATCACACCAACATCTTTCAACACAGACAGGCAGAAGAGCTGTAGGTATACTTGCGAAAATGTCTGTGGGTGCTCGAAGTCTCATCCTGATCTGTGGTTTGGTTAATTAATGAATATATTTGTGCTGTAGCAGACTGAAGCCTTTTTTATTTCTTGCTTGTTAGCATAGGAAGCATAGTCACAAGTGTATCTGTGTGTCCTCTCACTGACACTCTGAAACCACATGAAAATCTGCATTGTTTACTGCACCTCTGATTTCATTAACTTGTATAGACCCTTGTGGATTTTTCTGACATAGACACACACTCCTCCCACATGCACAGTTTTACTGCTTTAAGCATATTGCAGTGGTTCAAAAATATATTTTTAGGGGCATTTATTTATCCAAATAATTAAATTAGCTATATCTCATTTTTGCTATTTAAACTTGCTTTTTTATGATCATCTGTGCAGTTGAAGAAGAGCTGGGATCTTCTAACGGGTTAATCAGTGACCTCTTTCGTCTAGCTTTTTTTTTTTGTGTTGCCATACATTCTCCCTCGCTGACTGCTGATCTCCTTTTTTAAACTGACCGGACATCGTCACAAGAGAACAAAAGGGCATTGAAGATGCTTTTCACAGATATAGAGTTCTTTCTGCAGTCTGGTGAATCAAAAGATCCAGCAGGACCCCTTGGGGAGCATGAGGGTTTGCCCAGGTAACCAGTCTGAGCACAAGTGTGGAAGGAAACGCTTTCTGTATCTACAGTTGTAGAAATTCCACTGTGGGGCCCTTGTCAAGATGTAATTGTGCATGGAGATGTAGGATTATTTTCAGAAGGTATAAGCGCGTGTTAGCGCTTTTACATTTTCACACATGCTGAAAGACGTTTTTGCATTGACATCAACATGGGAGTCCCTTTCTAATTCTGACCTGAGCGCAAGTCTTTGCAATCAAGCCCTGATGGGACAGGAAACGGTTAAAAGCTGCTTATGGAGTGAGCGTTTAGTCTGCCATGGCGGACCTGAACAGCCAGCAGACTGAAGCAGGACTAGCCCAGTGACTGAGCTGAGCTGGCTGGTTGCCAGGAGCGCCCCACGCTGCAGACAATACCCACCTGTGTTAGGCAGAGGAGGGGGTTTGTGTGTGTGTGTGTGTGTGTGTGAGTGTGTGAGTGAATGTGCACACATACACTAGTTATTTTGCGCTCAAACAGTCAGAGTGGCTCCTCCTCCCTCCTCCCCCTCCGCTCTCCGTCCTCTAGCTCTCCAAATGTCTATCAACAGGCTCCAGCTCTTGTTTTGGCTCATTGTGTTGGACGCTGATGTTTGAAAGCAAACTCTGGGATGAAAATTGAAACTCGATTTTTGAGATGACTAGGGCCAGACAGAGGGTCCATTGGTCGCTTGGGCATGTCTGTTCAAAGGACCCCTCCTTCACCAATGCCAGACACCCCCAGTTGGATCCCGGCGATCCCTCCACAAACGTGCCGGAGGCTAGAGGGGTGAGGGGAGGGGAGGTGAGGGGGTCCCTAGGGGTCTTCACTCTCTGGTTACTGCAAAGAGGCTGCCACTGCCAGAGGGTCGCCATGGCAACGCTATTTGATTCCTACAACAATGCCAGAGCACCACTCCCCCCATCCTCCTCCTCTTCTGAGCTACGCACGCACGCACGCACGCACGCACGCACGCACGCACGCACGCACACACAAGGCCTCTGTGATTGGAAGATTACGTTGGGGATCACGACAAAGCGGTCGCAGTAGTTGATTCAAAAGAGACTGAAAATGCCCATGCAAATCAAAAGCTAATCTATGTGTAATTAAAATGTTGTCTGTAAATTAATTAAAATCTCATAATTAATACCATTATATTGTAAAACCTGATTATCATAATACATTTAATCTATTTTCCGTCATTGAATTAAAAAGCAAACATACTCCGGTGAGATAGAAAAACTGCATGAATTCTTATGTTTCTCAGCCAAACTGGGAATTACTGTGATTTGAAAAGGCAGTTACCAAGGCACTCTGGCTGAATTAGAGCCAAACAATTAACAGTATAGTGTGTATATATAGGCATCCAACTTTTTATTTGCTGTTAAATTCTTGTTTAGAATTACTCGGAAAAAATCTATAAATGTCTCCTAGTAATACACTTTGGATTTTTATCCCTTCACATTTAGCAAAATGGGTATTTTTAGCAGCCATGTAGTGATGCTGATTGGAGTATGAAGCCAGGTGCTCAATCACACACCAAACCCTTGACCAGTAATAACACGCTGCTAGTAACATGTTAGGCTGCATGGGATCAGAGAGAAAGAGCAGCTCTTTGTGCCTGTTACACCAGACTCTAACAGACAGTCCTTCCGCTGACGGTGTAAATGTTTGTTGGTGAATAGTGCTGCTGGAAGAAAAAGATGTCAAGACATGAAGTCTGTATTTTACGAAGGCTGTGTATGTGTCTGCCCGGGCCTATCTCAAAATAAAGAACATAGAGGAAGCACAGGCTTTGCTGCTTGATTGTCTGAGGCTGCATGTGTAATGTACGTGATCGAGCGCAATCATTTCTCATTGGAAAGCTTTGTCTACCTGTGCCTGTGTGTGTCTGTCTGTGTGCATTCACACTTCACTGTTAAGGGACATGCTAGGGCTGCTGAGGGATTAACACCGCTGTGCCTGAGTCTTGTACAGGCATTCCTCGTAGACACAGACAGGCAGACAGCTTCTGTACCCAATTTTGACATAATTTACTGTATTAACTGTGAACTTTGAAACTTTGAAAGACAGGCATTTCATAGTTTATATATTGTAGTTTTGGTTTTTAAACGGCTGATAAAGCAGCGTCTAAATCACTTCCAGGTGTCCAAATTCATTTACATGACATGTCTACTAACTACTTGTATCAAGCCAGTTAGATGTTTCTCCCTCTTGTGAGCTGATGAAACATAATTGCAAGTGGTAATTTGCTCTCAAAAAAATGGGACGAACAACTAATTTGAAAGATTTGCTGCTGTGAAAATCAACGGGAAAATCCCGAGCATGCTGAACAGAAAATACTAAAGCCATATGCCCACCACATATCCTATGGTGTGCCCAGTGCCTAGCTCCAGGGTGCGGGCAGGAAATGCCATATTGGCCTCCCAGGACAGTGAGATCATTGGCTAGGCCCCCAGGGTGTGGACACATGGTCCCAGACTGCCTCATTCTCCTGTCTCTCAGTCCTTTGTCCTCCTGCTGACATGACGCTTCTGAGAACTCTTTTGAACCTTTTCATCAAGCCTTTCACCTTTAGGATTGATGTCCTTCCTTTGATTGGTTTTTCTTGCCCAAATACAAAGATAAATGCTGGAAGGTTAACAGTGAAATGATGTCAGACATGAATACAATACACCAGTGGGCAACGTGGCCATTAAAAGTAGCCATGAGCCAGAATAGAGGGCAATTTTCTTAATCACAGCCAATTAGAAGGACAGCGTGTTGCTACTTGCTACATGTTCAGATTGAAGCCAAAGGAGTATTACCTATATCTTGGCTATAGCTGGATGGCCCTGGCTGGACAAGCAGGGTCCCCTTTAATATGATTAGGACGGATTATGGCGTTGTCTGCACATCAAAAGAGCCAGAACCAATTATCGCCCCTGCCTTTCAACACGACAGCCGCTTCTCCTCCCTCCCTCCCCGCAAACGTCGAAAGAAAAGGAGAAAACAGAGCCCCGGCGTCTTGTAACACTCCAGAAGCCCCATGCTAATGGATGGATTCATCATTCATTCAGGCCTTTCATGTACAGTATTAAGCAATGATGGTGCACAGTTGCCAGCGCTTGGACTAGTCCCTAAAATAGATTGCGCGTCAGAGCTAATTATCCCAGTCCCAGAGGCATGTACAAACAGGTTCATATGACAGAAAATGTGGTATGCTCTAAGGCAGTTGAAAAGAGTGGGGAAACTGAAAACAAGCATTTCATGCCTGCAGGTGATGTTTGTGAATATTTGTTGTTTTTATTTTTTTTGCAGCTTTTCAATTTTTCTGCATGCTGTTAATCGAGTTGTGTGCAGGGTAACAGTAACGACAGTTAGCGTTGCTCCATTTTGCCTAGGTTCCCATTACCATAATCCCCCATCAGAGCGGGACTTCTATTAGCCCTTTGTGTTGTCTGTGCTCATGACAGGAAATCAAATGGATGTGGATAAAAGTAGTCTCCGTGCCCCCACCCTCCCCATCTTACAACGCTTACACACAACACACACACTTCTTTGCCAAATTACTCTCATAGTTTCACTTTTCTCTAAAGTGCCAGAGCCTAAGCGCTTGAACAAAGGTGCCCTCTGGATCCCTACCACCCATCAAAGGCAGATTTGGAGTCAACCCAGAGTCCTGTCAGGAGTCAAATGAAGCCATTAAAATCCCTTTTTCCACTGCCCTGACATTCACTTTTTTCTTTGTGTGCAGCATGGAGCTCTCGCCTGCACAGAAAAGGCGACACAACTCATTGATTTTTTTTGGTAATAATTGTGTGGCCTGTATCAGTATAACAGAGATATCTACAACCTGTCCATTTCTGCTTAGTGAAGATGTCATTTTGAACTAAGAGGAGACGAGGCGTTAGCCTGTGGAAGATTTGTAAGACAACACTTCAAAGAATTTATACACATTTAGAAGTGAAATTCTGACCTGGTTTGACCCAGTGTAACTACAAAAACCTAGATGGTAATAAAGGTGTACTGGACACCTCCTTACTGTCACCTAATTTCTTCCTAAACCACTTCCCTCTACATTTGCTTTTTTCTTTCTGTTTACTTTTGTCTGAGTGGCCTAAACCAGCAGCCCAGAGTGGAGCTGTTACCTGCCTGTGAAAATAATTATGCTGTATGTTCTGAGCTAATTCCAATGGGCAGACGGCTCCTCGTATCGCTGCACCACAGCTGGTCTCAGTACGTGCACCTCCAGCTTTCCTGCAGCGCTTGGTTTAATCACAGAACCTTTTCAAGCCACAGCCATGAATTTCCAATCCATTCGAGTGCAAGCCACATGTGGATTTATGCCTGTATTGTGTTTGTATGCAGCGCACATATGTATATTCAATGCTTTAGGTATACAAGTAAACCCATAGCAACCATGTCAGCACAGCTGACATCACTGTGGGCGATTAGCAGGTGAACACTCAATCACAAACCCCACAAGCATGTAAACAAGGGCTGAAGTGGCCTCTGCACACTACATACTACCACCCTGCCTTTTGGCTAACCTGCAGCCGGCAAGGGCAACATTAATAATTTAACCAAACACTCAGACGTGATGGAGCGGACAAGGGAACCCGGCAAGAAGCACTCCAGTTGAGAGAGGTTATTAAATATGAAAACTATTTGTGGTGACTAATAGTATTTTTGTTTTCCAAGAGCTTAAAGTCTCACGTACTGTAGCATCGCTTCTCCCAGCCAGCGAAGAAGGTAAACTGTTTGATCAGGAAAGATTAGGCTGGAAGTGACTGCAGTCTGGATGTAAACTGACTCTCTGGGTTTGCTGTTGCTAGCCCGTGTAGCCGTCATGGTTCCATCAGCTGCGGATGAACTCTACCCTAAATTAT
Source organism: Maccullochella peelii (assembly GCA_002120245.1). Lineage (NCBI taxonomy): Eukaryota > Metazoa > Chordata > Actinopteri > Centrarchiformes > Percichthyidae > Maccullochella > Maccullochella peelii. The sequence goes on along the minus strand of LKNJ01001072.1, from coordinate 139,310 downwards.
TATATTTGCAATTAATATCTTTTTTGTGTAGTTTACAGTTTATCTGTGCTGGTCATTGTTGCAAATGACTAATCTGCATGGCTGAAACCAATATGTCCCAGCAGATGTGTTCTCTATTTAACTCCTGTCAGCCCAGCATATATACTCACACACACACAGATCCGACTGGGGACAGCAGCTACTTGTATATTTATACATTCATGGGGTGCTGCTGCATGCTCAATGAAAAACACACACACACACACAGACACACACACAGACACACACAGACACAGACCTTATTCTTGTGTCGAGGATTAGATGGGTCCAGGGCCAGAGTGCCCCTCTGGTTACAGCTCTCGCCTTGGTGTGGTGTTCGGGTGGGTTGGTGGGGGTGTGCGTGAAGCCCTCAGGGGGAAAGACTGCACTGCACACAAATCATTACTGCTCATCAGTTGCTGCCACTCAGCCACTTATTTACTCAGCAGCTTGGCTTGGCTGAGACGTGGACACACACACACACACACACACACACACACACACACACACACACACACACACACACACACACACACACACACACTCTTACAGAAACATACCTCATTATACATCAGGATTGTAGGGGAAGAAATCATTGACAAACACTGTTGTTTGGGGAGGGAGGTGTTGTAGTTTGTGAGCGCTGAGTGGGTCAATACCTGGAGCTGAATACACACAATTCATCAGAACTTCAAAGCCTGTTCTCGATAAAGTTTTCTCAACTGATATCAGTGTGCAGTTTTCATTTAGGAGAAAGGGTGTCAAGTGAGCGTCAACATGACAGAAAAGTGTTGCTTCAGCGATACACAGGCCCCTCTCCAATACCTTTCCAGTGAATTATTTATGACCGCTATACTATGTAAGCTATATGTAGCATATTAAATACATAATCCTCTCATCTTTTATTGATGCTCTTTTGATACGAGCCTCACTGATAAGATTGATAAGAGAGCTTAATATGTAGACCAGTAAGCAGATTTAGCCAAATAGTGATGAAACTTCACCCAAGCCTTATTGGTAACACAGTATGCCGCAGAATAGAGGACTGGGTGGGGTGGGGGGGATTACGTCTGCTTATGATACACTGTAAACACTTGCGCACAAGCCGGTCATGCTCAGTGGTTGAGTGTTTACACACCTTGGCTGACATAAGAGGGAATTTCACCTGCACTCTGATCAAATCTGCCACAGCCATCTACAAGTCTGTGTCAAGTGCTCATGGTCTCTGCTTCCTGTGTTTTTTATTGTGAGAGGGCTAGATAGATGCAGACAGAAAGGTGGCAGGGTGGGGGGGGTCTCCCTTTGATGGGCTAAATCCCTTGCTTTGTGGTCGGTTATAAGCACACACACACACACACACACACATGCACGTGATCACATCACACAATGGAGCTAAGATACACCGTACCGTCAGTGTACAGGAAATGGGATTCATCTAATAACTCGATGACGCTGAGACGCACCAGCAGTTGCACAGATAGCACTGTTTTGTCAGTTGAGGGCTGCCAAATTGATTCTGATAATATGGTATAATTGCTGCAGACAAATGAGCCGCCACGGAGGAAACAAGTAATGTCTTTCTGTTGCTTTCATTCAGAGATCTTCTATAAATAGATCTAAAGCAGTTACAGTTCGTTAGTGAACCTAGTTTCTTTGGCAAAAAACAGTTTTTACTTCTGATATCAGCACCGAGCTCCTGAATAAAGATACTAATTGATATTTGCAAAAGTACTCTGTCTTTGATTTTGACCTCAGGAACTCCACTAAGACATTCAGTCAGTGTCTGTTCGCTAAAAGGTTACATTTTCAGCTGAATTCAGGTTCTGCTTTTTTTTTTATATCATGTCATCAAACACATTTTGTCTGTAAATGTAGCTAGTGCAGGCTTAAGAATGAACACGCACCATATATTGTGTACTGTGATATTGTTGGAAAAATGATTGGATAGTGAGAAATGACACCCATTGTGATTGAGTCACTACATCCTTTTGTGGCTGCCGGGACACAAGGCTCTTTTTTCATTCAGCTCTCATCTAAGCCAGACTGATTGAGGCCAACATAGCCATAATTCTCTTTGTAAACAAATGAGGTGATTCTTTTTTTGGTTCTCTCTTTCTCTTTGAGATGCGCACACAAACACGCAGTGAGTGACATTCACCTTGCTGTGTCCTGCTGGATTTCTTCCCGAATGTCTTGACTGTGCAACAAAAAAAACCTATTACTCTGTCTTGTTGCCACATCACTGCGCCTCTTCCTCACCTGCAATATGATCCGCATTAGCATCCACAACAGCCTGGGCTAGCTCCTGCTGTCCGAGCCGACAGGACTGAGAGCAGAGATAAGCTCACTCCGTAATGAGTGTTCAGCCTCTGTTGGGCAGGAAGAAGAAAGAAAGGCCCTTTCATGCTGCAGTGTAAAATGGGTATCAACACAGGTCACATGCATGTATTTATGTCAAAATCAGTCTCTGTGACCAAGAATGCAGTTTTTGTGAGGATGTGTGGTGATGCGATGCTTTGTTAATGGGTGATATTTATATGCCATACTTCACTTCCCATTCATCCACAACATCTCTTTTGTTGTAGTTACACCCTCAGAGACTGGCACAGGCCTCACACTCGGTGGTGGAGCGTGAAGAAGAGAAAAGCCGGTTGCAGTGGAACAAAGGTGCAAACAAAGAAGTGTAATGGTTGAACAGGAGTGGACGAGGTGTATGAAAATGAATATAAGGCAAGACCTGCTGAATGAAACGGCAGGCGGTCCCAAAGGAATGAGAGAGAAAGAAGGAGGGAGGGGATCCATAGATAGCATCAGCACAAATAACTCCCTGCAAATCATTCTACTCTTAGCTCAGATTTAACTCTGCAGCTTAGACTGAGTTTTACACGCTAACTTAAAGCCAGTCACCTCAGCAATGCCTTTCTGCCAAATGCCACAGCATTTGGTTTAAAAAGGTCACTTCTGAACACATTACAAATATTGGTACATCTGGTCAGTTCTGTGGTTGGACAGAGACCAGGTGTCATCCCTGCACTTAATGCAGTGAGTAGAAAATATTCTCACACATCATTAATATTGATTTTTAATAGCCTTTTTGACTTTGTTATGTATGGGATACTCTAAATTGGAAACAAAGTGAACATGGCAAATACAGGGTATGTCTTTTAGCCTACTTTGCTGTCTGGTCAACCCAAATTTTGGTCAGTGTAATTTGTTTGTTGCGGTATTTATGTTTGGCAACTGAAAAATCTGTGGACTGACTGGGGAATTGGCCTATGTCTGCAGGCTGGAAGTGGAAGGTGATGCAAGAACACTCTTGTTACAAATAAAGTGCTTCTCTCCAGAAAAAAAAGATGCTTTCATGACTTCAAATGGAGCTTGACAGTCTTGTACACTAATATCTAGGAGACCTCCCTTTATGCCTCACACAGCCTCTTCATTTTATTTTATTTAATCTAACTATGCCCCTGGTGCAAACACTTAACCCCTATAACCACACGTAACTCCTCCATTATTACAGCACAGTCTTCAGATAGCGTTCCCTCCTGAACCCCATGCTTCTCCAAGTTGCCCTGGATATTTTGTCCAGAGTTATCTAAAGTTTTTTTTTTTTTTTTTTTTTTTGAGGGGTAACATCCGGTTTCCAGTAAAATAGTAATTGAGTCTCCCAGTGTTGGCCTGGAGGCTTTGATCTCTCCTGCGCTCCAGTGTTAAATGGTTTCCTCCAAATCGCTGTGAACATGCAGCGACTGGCTGCTCTTTTATCAGCAGCTGGCTAACAGCACCTCCTCGCCAACCACTTTGAAGCCACAAACAACTCACTCTGAAAAGAACTATATATATATATATATAAAATGACCATGTCAGGAGTTTGGGTGTTTTTTCTTTTTTCTCTTTTTCAGGGGAAAATGGTTCTATCATTTATGTTTATATGCCAATAATTGGCCAGTGTAATAGCCTGTAAATGTGCATTGGGAATTTGAAAGGGGATGTCTGTGACTCAGCTTTCTTGTTGTAATTAGCTGAATTTGCATGCAGATGCTTATCTTAACAAGGGGAGAAATTGAGATAGTTTGAAATGTTTTGTGTCTGGGGCTGGTAATCGGCAGCAAGCTTATCAGAGGCAGATTGGCCACACTTGACCGGTCAAAAGGAGCCTGAGCCAGAGACTGATCAGTTGAATGGCTGGATGTGACCTCTGGTAGACTTGTGCAATGTTGCACTGCACTTTCATACCCAGCTCTTCACAACCTGTACACAACCATTGTGATTAAAAAAAAAAAACAAAACAAAAAAAAAGCCCAAAAATGACAGCAGTCAAGGACAAAATAGGCAAAGACCCAGACTTTGAAATCCAATGCTGATAAATTGCTGGGTGTTTGACTTTGCAAGGCATACTGGATTATATTGATTTTTTTTCCCCGTGTGTGTGTGTGTGTGTGTGTGTGTGTGTGTTTGTGTGAGTGAGTGTGATAGCAAAAAACCAGGGGCAAGAGAATGCAATATTGTGTTTCATTAAAAAATCTATAGGATATCTCATTACAGCCACATGATTTTCTTTAGTATCAGGTTTAGTGGGGATGGGGTGGAGCTGGTGGGTGGCAAGATGAATGTGCTTTCCTGTCTCAGATGACTATCTCATCTGTTGTCGTTCATGGAGAACGGAGGAACTGGGCTCACTCTGCCTAGTATGTCGACTACTTCCTGGCCATGTTTGCCCACCGCTTGCTGACTTTACGATTGTATCAGATAACTCATCCCCACATGGCAGCGCTAACTAAAAACCTCTAAAGTCACAAGGTCTAGAGCAATTTTCCAATATATTAGTGTTATCACTGATATTTCACATACTAGCTCTCTCTTTGTTGAACACACCAAGCAGTACTCTATGAGCATGTAAGATTTAGAAAAATATTCTGCTCCCATATTCTGTTTTATTTGAATGATGCTTTAATGTCTTGTGGGTCAAAAGGAGATGTGTTTTTCCTCTCTTCTTAATCACATCAGAGTTTTTAAAACCCACAAGGGACAGTGTTATGTGTTGTTTCCTAGCAGTATTTTAAGTGCCTAGTTTGTCTGAGCACCTGATAGCAATTTAAAAAGCATTTTACTCAAAAACAGCAGACAATGGCATCTGCTGCCATAGTGAGATTTTTAGTAGGCTTTCTTCAACAATGAGAAAAGGTTAGCCCGATTCTCAAATACTGACATTAAGTGATGGTTTTAACCTTTAGTCTGGCTGCTATGTGGGTACCTATTTAGCAAAAAAACATGCTGTCTCTGGCTCTTTTGCTTTCCAGTTGTTCACCGTGAGGTGGTGTTTTTGACGTTCTCTCACACTGTTCCCACGCACCATCTCTAAACCAGCTCTCACAGTATGCTCGTCTGTGCTGCTGTCGTCTCAGCGGGCCAATCCTTCAACGTGGGCCCGTGGGGAGCCTGATAAGAGGGGGAATTTGAGCCTCAATCAGTGCTGGTTAATTATCACAACCAGGGGAGGTGAGAGAGGTTTCCCCGTCTACCCAATCCCTCCTGGATCTCCGTCTCCCTCTTTGACACACTCATCTGTTGGAAGCTCTGTCTTGCATTCCATTCTTCAAGTGTTATTTTCCCTGTTGTGCTGAATCCATGCATTTATGTTCAGTCATACTCTGCTCTGTCTCTTATACTACAAAATAATGGAATATACTAGCCAGTGTTGTTTTTCTTTCCATGATGAGTGTAATCATTGACACATTTTTGTGGCCTTCACTTTGTTTATTTGTTAACTTCGTCCATTTTATTTATTCATTTACATCAGTATTGATGTCTCCCATGATAAGAGGGCTTGTTTTTATAGCAGTGGATTTATAATTTGGTAATGTTTTTATTTATACATCTTATGCTTTTAGATAGATGATAGTTTAATTTTGGGTTTATGGTACCTTTTTTTTTTCTGTTTAGGACACCCTTACATCACTGCAGTTTTAATGGTATGTTGAATAGTGGACAGAAGCCTAATTTAGCTCAATTACTAGGTATCCGTAGGATCAAATTTAATTAAGAGTAATGTATTTCTAAAGTCACCAATTTTATTAAGAACACATTTTGATTACATCCATATGCTGTTTACATGCACAGCCATGGCAGAGGAATACAAATATGCACATTTCAGAAACATGGGTTCCAAATGTAATTGTTCTAATTGTCGATGAAAAATGAATGCCATGCTAATGAGTGCAAAGTATGAATCACTCCGCATTGGAGGGCTATTTCCCTGCTTTTCAGAGGAGCCATTTGCCTGCTCAACATTCAGCATGCTATTCGAACTGCATGCAGAGACATAAAAAAAAAATGAGTTTGACTGACTAAGCTTACGTAAGAAAGGTGGTACAATTCACCAAAAGTCAAACAATCCCTCTAATTGTAATCTCCAGTCATGGCTTTTGACCTTTTTAAAATACAATTAGTTTTGGCTGGATTCTTCAGCAGCTCAGCCCAGTGACGTTGGAGCTTTGTTCTCATTTAGCCTAGTGCTTATTTTTACAGTGCTTTAAGCTATTAATTTTTCCATTCATCATTTAGTCCATGCCTTCAGATTGCTGCTTTTTTTTGTCTGAACACTCAACACTGCAGACAAAAAACGCTTACACACTGACTGGGTTATTGTTAAAACTTTTAGTTTTGGAGCTGGTTTTAAGTGGATCCCTGGTAGGGGCTGCAGGAAGAGTCCTGTCTCCAAGGTGGTCTTGGATTGAGCTTGAGCCTCTCACTGCAAAACAGGAAACAGGGGTCAGTGTGTGTGGCTTTTGGGAAAGAGAGATTAGGTACGCATTAATTACTGTTATACTATTGCATGTTACTAAATAGTAAGAGTGCAATGACATAGAGTCGGAATAAAAATCCCTGCATTTTTCACTTCTCTGCACATTGGACATGGTTGTTTTAAATTTGATATTTTGCAGGACTCTCGCACTCAAAGCATTTTCTAATCCTATTAACCAGCAAATCATTCGAGTAGGATCTATTTCTTCATCTGATTAAAGAGAGACTGACATTTGTATTAGAATGACATTTTCTGGCAGTATTCAGTGAAACCAAAGCTGACGTGGTTGCAGTGACTCAGCCCCGCCTGTGACCCTGTCATGTTTTCTCCGGGCCTCCAGAGTTTTACAATGGCAGCGAGCACACAGGATGACAGAGAACTGTGAGCTGAAAAAAATTGGATCCTTTCCTCTTTTAATCTGCCAGTTGAGCGGGTGCCAGCGCAGGACAGCCAGTGTGCGCTAGGCGCCCCAATCATTTTGTCCATCCCTTTATGGCTTGGCCTCAACCCCTCATTTCATCAACTGCTGTGGGGAACGCTGAGAATACCAGATTCAGTGGCTTGTGGTATCCCAGATCATAGCTACCTCCCTCAGGCATGTCAAGCATTGTTCCTGGCATCAACTCTTAAAAGAGTAGCGGCCACACTAACTCTGACAAAGTTCTGTTACAAATCGGGGAAAAAGAGTGAAGAAGAGATGCATTTTAATGTCATCCAAACCCTCCTTTGCTATAGTTTGTCATTGTGACTCTTTGCCTTTTTGTTTGCCTTTAATGTGTATCCTTCCAGCCTGGATTTTGTCTTTTCTCAGATGTGTGAACAGTTCTCAGGACTCATTTTAGGAGATAAAATGTCTTTCATAGCAACGAAAACACTAATCTCTCTTAATGAATGTGCCCCGTTCGCCTTTCTTTTTTATTACCTGGTAATGAAATAGGTGTCTTCACTCAAATCTTCATTTCTTTCATTTCAAGTCAAGTGCCCAAATGCCTTTTTCAACAAAATGAAAGGAAGTAAGCTGGCCGCCTCAACTTGCAACCACATCTATAATAGAATCCTTGAGTGGACCTCTGTGCATGTCCTTTGATTTGAAAAGGACACTTTTTCCTTTTTTCCCTTAATAGAGACATACCTCAAATAAAGAAAGTTAGCTGCAGCTCCTTCTCCTGTTCTGTTTAAGACACCGTGTCCCCCTACATTTGGTCTCAAGATCATTGTTATTTCCCTGAGGTGTTTCTTGGTGACAGATGGGCTTCAGAAGGGAGTCTGGAGAGATGGGAACATGACTGATTCAGCAGAGACAGAGACACAGACTCCAAGTATAAAGATGAAATAGAAGAGAGGGGGGGAAAGTGTGGGAGGGAAGCAGAGACAACTATTTCCATTAGTGTCATTAAAGCAACCCTGCCGCTGAGGGTTGAAGGACAAATAGTGGAGGGATGGAAATAACAGAGGCAGCAGCAGCAGCTCGGTGAATGAAGTGCTCAGGTTCATTACAAAGTGCCCTCCCCCCGCCTCTATCTTTACCTGCATGGACGGTTTCCATTCATGTGCTATTAATGATTTTGTACTCTTTTGTACCATTTCCTTATAAAGGTCTCACAACTCAAGAGATCCAGTGACACATTATAAAACAGGATTATACAGAGGAAAGAGTGTCAAAATTGTACATGATAAAAATGTATATCTGTATTAGGCTTTTAAAGTGTTATTACCATTCTCCAATGGTTGTAAATGCCTATCAAGTTTGACATTTGTAATGTTTACTTTTCAGAATGTCCATGATTTCCGTGTCCCTAAGTCCAAGCCACAGAAGGGCCTCTGTTGTTGAAAATGCGACTGGTTTTGAGAGTGGTCTGCTCTGTCTCAAGAGCGGCTCAATAAGGAGGGTAGTCAATATGGCTGCTCTCAAGACGGTGGGTCAATGAGGGAGGAGGCTTCCTGCTGAGCCAAGGGTAGAATAGGAGAGAACAGGGGGTCTTTGTGTGGAGAGCAGACCCTCACCCACTCCTCTTTACTGCCTTCTCTGGGATATTGCACCTAACGTTTAGAGACTGAGTGTGTAATCTGCAGGAATTGTAAACGGTGTACGGGTTGGTACAGAAATGCATCCCTAGAATACGTGTTGCACAAGTGAGTTATCCACAGTTTTTACAGGTTACTCAGGAATGACAGAGATGTTGCAAACCCTCAAGCAAAACATATCTTGAAAATGTGTGGCCTACATTTTGTGAACACATTACCGAAGTCTAAAAATATGTTTTCAATGCTGGCTCAAGATGGGAAATACACCACTAACTCCATGTCTCCATTCTGTCTCTCATCTGAGAAAAGCAAGGGAGAAACTGTGAGGGAGAGAGCAAGGCAGAATATCAGGGCACCACCTTAAGCTGGGCTCCCAAACCTTTTATGACTGCTGAGCAAAGTGGATTTGGGACAGAGGTAACAGCCCATACTTATCAAGCAGACAACCTCATTTTCTAGACCCTTGCTCTCCTCTCCCTCGTTCTCACTGGCTGCCCGGTGTGGCGGTTCCTATTTTTCAAAGACAAACGGGGGCTCCCACACTGCTGGGCCCCGAATAGATTAGACTTCCCACACTGTAATGTGGTTTCTGACACCCCCTTACTTCTTTAACTCCTGCAGTTAAAGCCTGCAGAGTTTCACTGCTAATAAATTCTGGCATAAAGATGTGTGTGTGTTCTCCATTGCAACTGAAAGAAACATTTTAAGGGAAAATTAATTTTATTCTCATGTACTTTGTGTTACTTTGTAAAAAATACGACCGTCATCTGGACCCATGCATATCATTGATGAAGACACAAGAGACAGAATTCCCTATACTGTAAAGTTCATCTCATCTCCTTTTCATTATGTTCTGTTTCAGCGAGAGTTGGTTAGATATTTTCCCTGCACTTTAATGACGTATGGGAACATGCTGTCGAGTTTTCTGTCAATAAACACTTCAGAATACATCAAGAGGACGCCGCGCATTCTGTAGGTGTTCATTAGAAAATCTTTTCAAGCCTGCAACTCACAGCCTTGTTAGTTGCCAAAAGTTAACTTTTGCTCGGCTTTGACCTAAAAGTTGAAGCCTATCTTTAGTCTGTGAAAGCTTTTTTTTTTTAGGATTTGTAGTTTCTCTATACGCTACAAAGAATGGAAATATGGTCAATTTGGAATAAAGTGAAAGCTTTTTGGCAGCTGATGTCGCTTTTCATCAAAATATTTGTTTAGTCTACACATAGTGGGTTCAGCATTGATTACACTGTCCCACCTTCCTATGTTACTGGAGTTTGGACTCTGGCAGCTACCACTAGCATCATTGTTTTGCTTTCTTGTCTGTTGGCATGTGTGTTTGTCAGCCTGCAGGTATTGGTGGTTATTGGAGTTTTTGAGGGAAATGATTCCAGTTGGAGATATTGTGAAAAAGAGTTGTAAGTGAAACTGAGCACAAACCAGCTCCTTAGCTACTCATTAACCCATCACACCCCCCGGCTTATCCCCATCTCCAGTCCCATCTTTTTCCCTTTCCCCTGCCCTGCTCTGCTGACTGTAGATGTTGTCTGCAACTGAAAGCATATGGTTTGCCAATTTGTTTGACAGTAAAGCTGAAGCTAAGCCCTCCCCTACTGCTCCTACGATGGGGATAAAAAGCTGCTAAAAGCGACTCTTTTGGCTCTGATAGGATGCCGCAGGACCTTCAAGCCCATTCAGTTTTCTCCTCAGATAGAGAGTGGCTGAAGATGGTCTTTTGACTGGAACAGAGCCAGGCTTGGGGCCTGGAAGCTCTGCCCAAACCACACACCCACTGTTCCAGCAGTGTAAAGCAGAGATGATTAAGTATGCCATGGTGCAATTCCCCCTAGTGCTACTCCACTCTGGTCTCTCTCCATCTGTCATGTACACCATCAGTAAAATACATTTGCTGGTGTTGTCACATTCTGCCCAATATGTACTCTAGGCCGCTCTGAATTTATCGATTTCCTGAAATCAGCTGCTTACTTTGGTCTAATTTTAAACCACTCTCTTACTGCTAAGAGTTACAGTTGAAAATGCATTGGGCTGGCTTAGGATGTGGTATATTACTTTATTACTTCTGTTTATTCACTTGAATCTCACATTCACTTCTGCCTGAAGGGATTTTCAATATAAAATATTGTATGTATGAGCACTTGTGCTGCCTTTGCATTCGCAGATATAATAAAGTTTATCTTCAAATGTTGCTTTACATGCATCCAGACAGTAGCTGCAGATTACTTGCCAGTTTAACAGTTTAACCTCTGTAAAAATGGCACTTTGATGGCAACCAACAACAGAGATATGTTTCTAAGTTTTTTGTATTTGGTGAAGGGACCATGCTTATTAATCTGGCCTTGATGCTTCAGTCAGGGTGGCCGAGGTCCAGCACTCTCCATTGAGACAGAATGATAGCACTCTTTCCCCTTTCTCTCTTCTAGTCTTCTCCATTAGTGAATTAAAGTGGAGACGATTGCACAGCATAAGTGGAATGCTATTTTGTCTTACCTTTATTCCCTAATGTGAAAGTGGAAAAATATCTATTCAATTCAGTTGTTTTCTGCAGCGTTTTGCTGTAATTGTTTGTGCTTTTTAAGAGAACTAAGTGCACTGAGGACAAGCAGCCATATTGCCACCATATTGGACCACGCATTACATTGCTTCTGTCTTTGGATCTCACACTAGGGACTTGGTGCCGCAAGGTAGAGAAATTACCTCCTAGTAGTTAAATAGCTGAACCATTGACATAGCATCTCTCTTTCTCTCTCCTCATTCTCTCCTTTCTGTTTTCCTCTCTTTCTGCTCTCGCTCTCCCCTGGAGACTTGCCATTTCCTTGGAAGAGAGCAGGCATATTTTAAACTGCATTTAACATTCAGCCACTTATTTCACCCCATTCGCTGCATTATTAAAATACCTTCATACCCTCTTAATTATTTTTCTAGCTCTCCTCCATCCCTGCAGAACTGATAACTGGTGTTATTTATCTAAACAATACCACTGTGTGACTCTTAGGGTGGGAGCGTGTGAATAATGGATGAGGACAAATGCAAAGCAATTGCACTTACTCTGACTGTGGCACTATCCATGTCAGTGCGACGTTACCATTTATGCTCGAGGAAAGGAAATGGCAACCGCGTTCCAGAGTGTTTACTCCTTCGCTGCACTCTCTACTTATAATAAAGCAAGACGTGATATTAACTTGCCAGAGAGGCTAGACTGGGTTAAATTTGTCAGTTCCTCTCGTCCAATTCCAGCGGGGCTTGTGGTTTCATAATGAAAAGCCTCTTGGAGTCTCCGGGATAGACTGAGGCACAGTGGCTGAAAAGATAGAATGAACAAAAAGATGTTTTGCTTCGGAAACATTCCATTGAGTGATTGGGGCACTTGGAGTCCTGTAGTGTCCTTTCATTTCAGCCAGCAGCACATTTTGTGCAAGTGAGTTTTTAAAATGTGCCATTAAAGTTGATAACGTCTTAGGCGATGTGATTTTGCTGTCACTCGTCGTCCCAGGTATTCCAGAGTGAGCATTTTAAAGCTCTTCTTGAATCCTCTGCTGCAGAATAAGCAAAATGTTTTAAAATCATTTGTACTTGTCTGTTACAGCAGTTACATACACTTGGCTCTGTTTTATGTAAAGTAATACATCGCAGCCGGTCATAATGAAGCTTTTCAGATGACAGATGACATCTGCAGCAAACATTAAGTATACACTTCCATCACCGGTGGAAAGAAGACACTTGCTGGTATTACAATAAAGTCAATAATATTAGCATTAGCATCTGCTACAGTGACCATGGAACAGATTGTTTGACAACAACAAGAAATTAATTTGATTTAATGCTTGGCACTACTGAGGCCTAACTGGTCCTGTTCTAAAATATTACATAGTGTCTGTGTAGAGCATCCAGCTAAGATCTTTGTTCTCCCCTCTCCCCTGTTGCCCTCCAGGTTCAGCAGCGCAGCCCTTCAGCCCCTTCTGGTTCACAGTGGAGCCCCAGGACACGCTGGCCATTCGGGGCAACTCGGCACTGCTCAACTGCTCGACTCACAGCGATGCAGCTACGACGGCACGCATAGAGTGGAAGAAAGACGGCACCTTCATGAGCCTGGTTTCAGACGAGAGGCGGCACGTGCTTCCCGATGGCTCGCTGTTCTTCACCCACGTGGTCCACTCTAAGCACAATAAGCCTGACGAGGGCACCTATCAGTGCGTTGCCACTATCGACAACCTGGGATCCATTTCTAGCCGCACGGCCCGTCTCTCCGTAGCAGGTAAGGGCTGCCAGATTTATCAAGCCAGTTTTACCATATACTATACCTGTACTCACCGATCGCCACGGTTAAAAACACAGTTGTAATTGTAGTTTGTGGTGGATTGTTTTGACAATTCAACATTCGCCCCCTCAGAGTATGGGAAGAGTTGAGATACTAGCAAAGGCTTTACACACCCATCGTACACCTACACAAGTGTTTTCACTTGAGCTGGCTGATGGGACCTTTCTCAATGACCGTTGTGTACATTGTCAATGTGCACAGTATACGTTGATGATTACAGCTGTGTGTAAGGGCTAATGCCCTCACCAAACTCCCAGTTTAGCTCTTCTCAGCTTTAACCTTTACCGCGCCTGATGAACCACAAATAAATATTATTGTAGGGCACATTGTACAGTATAAATAACGCATTGTCTAGACAAATACCGTTTAAAGAACAACTCAACGCCTTTCTAACAATCTGTTCACCCTCGTATTCCTACATTGTTCTCATTTTTAAGAAGTCAGGCAAAGTACTTGTGTAATGGCTATGCTCCAAATGCACACAAGCCACACAACATCTGTAGGTGTGAAAAGGTTCTTTAGTTGCTTCCCCTTGTTGATTGTTTTTTGTCCTTGAATTTCTCAGCCATTTGTACTTTCTCTTCTATAAATTCCTTCACCTCGCTGGAGCCAGAAAGCATTGCCCTACTGGATAAATGCTTGTAAAAGGGTCTGTTTTCTCTTTATTTTTTCATTACTAGTCCAACAATGTGACCTTGTTCAGTTTGGGGACAGCAAGTGACGCGGGATTATTAGGTGTTTTGAGTCAAGCTGTTCCCCTGAAATTCAATTTGCAGCTGGAGGAGCCACAGAATGCATTTACTGTGTGCTTTCTGCTCAGCAGTGCTCTGCCAGAATTTAAGACGCTCGAGAGAGGCCTCTTGTTGACAATGGGATAGTACAGTATAAGCCTCTTGGATACTGAGTGCCTGTGTGAAGTTACTGTCTGACTGTGATTCTGTTTCTTTTCATAGGCTTTTGAATTACATGTTAATTAGGCAGTGTATTACCATTGGAGAGATTGATAAGATTGATATTTTTCCTTCCTGTCTCAAAGAGTTCAGTTGTCTAACTGCATGTGCAACATGATCTCTCACACGCTACGTGTCTTTTCAAAACTTAGCATACAGTATCGTCACAGTGCTGCAGTGTTAGAAGAATACAGAGAATGGCCAAATAATAAAAAAAAAAGTACTTAACTGTGATATCTTAGACACCAGTGGTCCAGCTTTGATGAAACTTTGAGAGATGACACATTTTAAGACTGCAGTCTAGTATTTAAAGACCTAATGGGGAGTTTAAAAATCATGGTAAAAATGTTGGAAGACCCTGGAGTTGGATTTTGGAGATTACATATTTACTTGTTTCCTTGCTGCCTCATGTATTGCTGATCCAGCAGCAACAGAAAAGGGGATGTGTGCTTTGATATATGTACAAATGATATACTTTACTTTGTCTTAACGCATGCTTTAGCCATTTTCTTATCTTAATGTTGATGTGATAGTAGACCTCATGGTCACCATGACCTGACCTCAATTAAAGATTCATTGTCAGCGTGCACTAAAGAAAATAGAAACACAGGACAAGAGTTTCTGTGTGATTTTAATTGTCAGTGTATGTGTGAAATGAGTACCGGTAAATGGTGTTGTGCTTGCATATGTGCGTGCATCTTTCCAACCCTAGCTGGACAGTATCCATCCATCCCGGCACTTCATCAATACCCGTCACTAATGCTGCGTCGGCATATAATGTGGAGGGGACTTGTTTAGTTCCTGTGCCAAGATGAGTTCTGCTATCAGGTAGCCTCACAGCCAGTGGGATCTGCCTGGGTCAACCATGATGGGATGTTGGATTCAATCAATTTCTACTTGAAGAAGGGAGCAGGTGAAATCTGTCAGCTGTTATAGGCCCAGATACACACATTGACACACTTTAACGTGGAAATTCATAGACGTAAAAGCTTCATCCATTGTGCACATGCATACACGCACAAGTGTTGAACACATTAATCTATTGCCTTCATGGTTCTACTTACACACATACACACGCATGCACAACTGCTGATGTATCTCCAGCTGGCTGGCAGGTGGCCAATAAAAAGGTTAATTGCAGTGTAGAGAGAGCAGGCCATTAGGCCGCCATCAGACCCAGGAACGGTGGTGCAGGCGGGGGCGGAGTGGGCGTGACCTCTCAGATGTAATGACGGAATGAGTCACGGGTGGCTAGCGTGGCAGGGAGCATATCTGACAAATACCGGGGTAATATCTGGGATTGATTCCTAGGAGACGTGCGGCTCACTCTTCTCAAGGAAACACCTCCACTTCCGCACATCACCACCATCACCATCAACGCCACGGCGCCTCGCTCATCAGCTTCACCTCTTTGCGTTACCAGGCTCCTGTTTGTACATGCACAAAACGTTTTTGTCATTGATATATTATTCAGTGAGTAGGACAGGACACGTGTAAATACAAACTCAAGTTTTTGTGATTGTGCTCCTAGTTGGTAGAATCACAGTAAGACATGTTTGAGTATTCCAGGTCACAGAGACTAGAGCATCCTGAACATGCAAGACTTTTCCCATGTAACTACATCACATTTAAACCAGCTAAAGGAAATCACATTATAAAATGATGTAATCAGCTTTATCTTCCATTCTTACTGAGTTTATGTTTATGCATATTTTTAAATAGGGAATATACTCTGAATAGACCAATGCCACATATAATGCTAATTTAACACTTGTTCCTAGATGGCTTTTATAAAGCTTTTATAAGTCACATTTAGCTGGGCAGTATATTGATTAGTCTTTGTCAATCACTGTAATCATAATGAGTTGTTTAATTAATGTATGTTGAGTTGTGACATAATTGCTGGTGTTTAAATTAACACTTAGTAGCGCTAGAATGAAAAGTTGATTAATCAGTAAGTCGACCAACAGAAGACTTTATCATGTGAAAATATATGGAGGTTATAACGTCTCTTTTGTCAGCTTACTGTCACTGGACATTAAATATTTGGGGTTTATTTCCCGTGTGACACCAATAGAGCTGCATTTTGATAATCGATTCATCGTTTTAGTAAGATAATTTAAATAATCGTTAGTTATAGCCATTGACAGCACTGTCACTGTAACTTGTGATACACATTTGTGATTATTTTTTACATAGACTAAATATCTAATTAGTTGAAAAAATAATCAGTAAAATATCACTGATGGAACAATCGATTTATGAAAACAAAATCATTAGAGCAGTCCAACTTGAAAGCGTCAAATGTCAAATTTCTCAGTAGAGAATGATTTTTGAAATAACTGTCTAATTGTAGATGAATATTTCTGTGATTGCCAGAGAGGCTGATATCCTACTGCCAAGCTTTGAAGTCACATTCATGTGCACATGGCAACGTCTCTCTTGCTTTGTCATCCAGTCTGACTCTGTGTGTATTAGCCCGTGTGTGCACAGTCAGATACTGTGGAAACACAAGCAGACTGAGAAAAAAGAGAGGCGAGGGGGAGTGTGGCCTTGTGGGGCCCAATCTTATGTATTCAGTTTGAGTCTCTGTAAGAGAAAAGGAGGGGGAGAAAAATTATAGGGCAGAGAGCGAGCGAGCGGTATACAGCAGTGATAGCCAGGACACAGAGCGAGACGCGAGTAATGAGAAATCCCATTTTAACTGTCTGCTGTTCTCCCACACAGCCGTCCCTCCTCCCACCGGCACGCTTTGAACTCAGCCCTCCTTAAGAATTGCTTGAGGTGAGCCCCACCTCACCGCTGCTTAACAGGGAAACCCCCAATTGAGAAAAGGGAGAATTCATTTTGCCCTTTCTCTCTCCCTCTCCCACTATCTTGCAGTCTCTTTGTTTTGTTTCCTTTCTGACCTCACTATATGCAGATGAGACAGTTCTCTAATCAAATACATCAGCTTTTTGTTTTAGTTTTTCTCTTTCTGCCCTATCTGCTCCTCTCTGTTTTTCTTTTGTTTTTCTCTCTTCCTCTCTCACCTACAGGCTACTGTGGTATATAAAGATAACCAAAGCCAGTTATCACTTTGCTTTGATTTCATGTTTCGCTGAAATCTAATTTCTCCCTTCTCACAGTAGTAGAAATTCTAAACTGAACACTCTTCATGTGTCATGTGTGTCGCCTCATATTTAAGCATGCTCATCCTTTGATAGAGTCGGACGCCCTTTGAAGGATTTAGGGGTGTCGGCCGATTCTTTAATCCCTTTTTTGATGTATTTTAATCTGTTTTTTTGGAGGGGCGGTTGCACCCCCAAGGACATGACAGCTTGAAAATGTGAAAAAGGATGATTGCGTCATTATTGCATGGATAGCCCTTTGTGGTATTGTTGGAGACACTTTGTAGGACATACAGTCGGTTAATTAAGTTGGCATCTTCACATGTTGTGAATAATCCAACGTCAGTTATATTTTGACAATATAAAATGGTTGTCAACCAAATATGGATAAATACATTCAGCTGGGATAAAACATCAGAATGGTCCACATGCACTGAGGTTGCTAGAGTTAGCAAGATTTTCTGTAAATGCTTCTTTATGTGCGGCTCCTTTTAGCATGACTGCACCGTCAACCTCACTAATTGGATTCTTCTTTTAGTGACTGAGATCAACAAAATGGAAATGCTGCAAGAGAACCTAAACATGAATGCATATGTAGTCTAATATGCCCTATACAGTTATTTACAGGTGTCATTAGCTATTATCTGAATACAGCAACCTTTAGCTAATTACAGAACAATGGTTTAAGCACAAGCAGTCACTCTTTAGTCCTTTAAGGCAGACTGTGCTTTGACAAACTCATACTGTGAGTGGCCTGTGTAATATGTTCTGCTAGCTAAATGTAATCTGTGCAATAAATTCTACCATCATGGACCTTATAATATTCAGTTTGAGTCACACCTCCTCCTAGCCTTTGGTGTCTTGGTTTCCTACTTCCTCACCACATTTATATATAGTCCTATGCGCTTATACAAGTTTTCTTCTGGTATCTCTGGTTACTCCAGTCTCCTACTCACATACAGTTAGCAGTAACAGTAATAACAGTCTCGGGATTCCTTCATTAGCTAATTAAAGTTGAGTATTCAGAATCAGTGGGTTTTCATGCACTTAAACAACCTTATTACTGTCAGCTTTCTGCAATTACCCGATCTCTTACACATCATGTAAACAGGAAACCAGGTTGTCCTTTTCTGGTTATGCAATTAAGAGGAGCACAGACAACGCAGTTATAGAAACCTGATTTCTTGGCCTTGTACAGTCTCATTTTTCTAACAGGGTTTTTGCATGAACCTGAGCCTTTATACGTGAAAAAAAACATCATTACTTGGAGATGTTTCTTTGCATCCTTGACAATTCAATCCAAAATCCCAACAAAACCTGAAATGAAAACGATCCAAGTAAATGAGTAAATAAAATCTCTTTCCAAAGCTGAACAGTAGACACAGTAGCATCTAAAATCCAAAAGAAAACTGTGAAATCCCTCTCCACAGAGCCTTTTGTGTAATTTTGCTGTTCTCCAACCAAAAACAAAATAGAACTTTTTTTAGTCTTCAGCATCATATTTTACTACCCTGGTGTCTTTATCTTTGTTTGTATTTTCTACTTATTATGTTTATTGTTGTGCACCAATATACCAAGGAAAATTCCTTGTATGTGAAAACCTGCTAGGGAATAAACTTGATTCTGATTCTTACAGTTTGTAACATGAACTTTTATTCAACTTAATATCAACCAGTCTTGGTTCCTTAATGTGGTAGGGGATAGGCAAGGGTGTGAATTTTGACCAACTGCATGTAAATCTTAATTTCCGAGTAAACAGGTTATTGCAGTGCATATGAGCATTTTTCTGCCTTAACCTGACATCTCCCAATAACCAGTTTTCTTTTGTGTACTTAGTCCATGTCACCTTGTGTCAGTATACTGTACTCACCCTGATTAAAACACACCCAGAGACACACACACACACACGCACACTCACAGAGACAAGGGCAAACAAAAAACTGTTATCTCAAAGGCTAGTCTGGTTCCAACTATACACAGAGATAGAGCCCAATCAGATGATGTCTAACCACTCACTGAACTGAATGTATTCATCCTACCTATTCAGTGTATCTTTTCACTCTACCCAAAGACACACCACTCTTTCGTTTCTCACTCATTCTCCTTTGTCTTGCTGTCTTTATCCTTTCTCTCACTTAATCAACCTCCTGTCCTTTTTACCTTCTTTACTGCTTCTGTCAGGCCTCCATTTTCTCTTTATTATCCTTTCAGCCCTCCACCTCTCTACAGCACTGGAACACACACACACACACACACACACACACACACACACACACACACACACACACACACACACACACACACACACACTTGACCATTTTGCAGTTCCACAGTGGCTGCACCAAAGTCATAAAGCGCCAAAATGGCAAACAGTAATACATCTTAAAAACAACAAAAAAAAATCTCCCTCGTTCTCAAAGGAACCCCCAGAAAGAAATACATCAACCATGTCATTGTTTTCCTCTTAAAAATTTAATCTTTTGTTTGTGAGTGTGTGCATGTCTTGACTATGTCCACACCAAGCTGGCTAAATTAACAAAAACATTTCTTTTTCTGTCCTGTTTTCGCTTTGCATCTACAATAAGTCGACATTTTACACAC
Organism: Maccullochella peelii; assembly: GCA_002120245.1. Classification (NCBI taxonomy): domain Eukaryota; kingdom Metazoa; phylum Chordata; class Actinopteri; order Centrarchiformes; family Percichthyidae; genus Maccullochella; species Maccullochella peelii. The sequence continues at coordinate 119,471 of LKNJ01001072.1, read as the reverse complement.
CCAAAAACAGTGCCTTAATAAAACACCCTTCTCCCTTTAATCTGAAAACTCCAGTCATTTGTTGTAGTGTAGTTAGTAGTACAGTTAGGTGCTGTGTGGGAATAATGTTGAGAGCTGTGTATTTTCAATGCCTTTATATCCTGGCACACAATACAGGTGTCTCTGATGTGTATTCATATTTATGATGTCAAGGCGTCCTCATGAGCATCTAACTGCAGCATCGCAGGGATTATTGCTCGACTTGGATAGCAGCTCTCGCCTATCACCACATTATACAAACAACTAGGAATAAATAAGTTGTGATAATAATACACAATAGAAGTGATCGTGGGAAGCAGGAGATGACTGGATGGAGGTTTAACTTGCTGAGACCAAGTGGAGGAACAGAGCTGTTTGGCCCGTCCTGCTACCAAATGATTGCTGTAATACACCATTTTGTTGTTTGCCAGTTAAAACAGGATAAGGAAACAATTTTTAGTGCAGACGGAGAACTTTGCAAAAATGACCCCAACATGCCAGCATAGATTCTGGTACTTTCCAAATGTAAACAGCACTTTTATATTTACATATATTGCCTTAGCCAAGCCCATGTCGGTGTGCACGTTTCCAGGTGCAGGCCCCTTCCTCCGTATGACCAATTATGTGCTGCTTTGCTGCTGAGTGCGGGGTCATTGCCATGACGAATGGCTCTGACCCGGAAGCAGGGTCAGGGTCACAGCGGTGTTCCATTACCCTGGTTTCCATCTGTCTCTGGCACATGTGAGGAGGGATGGAAGCGACAAGATGGGAGAGGCTATAGATAAGCATAGAGGAGAGACTGTTGCAAACCTGCACTTCTGCTGAGGTGCATTAATCATATGCTGAATAATGAAAACATTCAGCTGCCCTTGGAGCACAAGTAATGGAAAAGGAAAATAACTAAAATGCTTGTATTTGAGCTATTGTAGCCAGCTGCAGAGATGTGGCTGTAAAGGAGACAGAGAAACAGGACTCGCCAACACAACGGCTCAGAAAATATGATGTGGGAAATCTTGGTTGAGGATGGAGCTGTAGGGAAAGATCCATCTTTTTTTCCTCTCTGGAGGACGGCGGTAGGAGAAAAGTGTCGGCAGGGAGTCTGTTGGGCTGGAGGTAGATGACAGCCTCCATTTTACGTGTATTCACTGACTGATTAGGTCCTCTGGGTAGGTGGAGAAGCTGATGGAGACAGCCCTATCTCTACTCTCCAGACACCTCAGTGCCTGTTTGTTGGTGTGTGTGGGAATGTACACCCATGCGTCTAATTGTCTTGGTGTGTTTCTGGAATTCCTCTACTGTATGTGAAATGTCATCTTTCAATACAAGCTTTATTCTAATTATGTTAGAAGTTGAGCAACAATGCAAGGTTGTTTTTACATGAGTTACCAGCTTCAACACAAGCTGTTAGTATGGAAGTTTGTGCCATTGATGCAGGCTAAAATTGCCCCTATATTACTGAAACATGTATGAAACATTAATACCAGCCCACATGTAAATATGGAATTGTTTTGGTTTCCACACAGTATACATCACACTACAAGTTACTGCCAATCATGATAAAAGGTACTTAAACAGGGTTTTTGTTTAAATCTCCTTTTAAAATGGTCTCTGCAATGTTGTTTTTACACTGGAGATTCATCATGGTGGACAATGTGTTGTAACTTTATAGGATTTCATTTCTTTACTTGGTCACCGTATGAAAGGTTAATGTGGAAGTTGTACTCTACAATCATGTACAATTATCTTTACTTTTTAGAATAGCTGAATTTATGGCCAAGAGGGTCAGAAATAGCCAATATTCACCCTGTAGCACCAAAGCCAAGCACTATCAGACCTGCGTAAAACCCAGGTTGTGAGCAGGGCTGCAGACCCAGGTCATATTACCCGTGTTGACCCATTCACACAGACTCCAAACACAGGTTTTTACCCAGGATGTGTCTTGGTGTGAAAGTGGGTTTAAGAGCGCAGCGGAGTCAGGGTGTGTGCCAGGACCACCTGGAACACTATGGCACTGCTGGCACTATGTAGTACAAACATATCTTCAGGTTTTTTTTTGTTACTGTGCCAGATTATGTGCTACTGCTCAGAGAGTGTTTGAATAAACTCCAAATACCTGGGGACATTTTCTTCACTACAATTAAGCTGCATTTAGAATTTCAAATTAAAGTGTACTGTCCAATTGAACTCCATTTTCAGCCTGTTTCTGCACTATGCTTTGGCTGGTACAATTACTGTGTTCTAATGAGAGTGATAATTGACTGCTGGAGTCAGCAGATGAAGATAAACTCTTTGTGCATAATGACTTCCCCAACTCGCTCCACTTGTCTGTGTTTTTCGAGCCCACTGCTCCCCATCCTGCACCTCAACTCCCCCACTACCGGAACTTCTATTCTGTACATCTGTACATAGTGCATCTCCCAGTATGTGTGAGGCATCTGCACACCAGTGATGATTCATCACTGCTCAAGGCATACACAACCTCAGAGAATTTCCCCTAAATGCTCTCATTTTCACTTCGGACCCGAAGGATAGAATCATGGCGTCAGTGAGAATGTGGCTGCTAGCGTGTTAATCAGCTCGAGTGTTTTGTCTTTTATAGATGCCTCACTACCATCTGGTCTAAAATATCTACTTGTACGTGAGAAGCATACATCTGGTGTCTCATACAAGTTTGATTTCCCCCTCGACAGCTACAGTTGTATGTGGGAGTTGCATCAAATATATAAGACTGAACACATTCCACAGATTTCACTAACGTGATGCAGCAAATGTGGTGTTTAAATAGCACATCAAAAGATATCCTTAACACAAATCAAGTTGAATAAACAATCAGGACATAACATTAAGCCTGCATGGTGTTGGGAAAAAAACACAGACAAATCATTGTAACAAGTCAAAATTAGGAACCATGCGCATTTTCAAATCAAGCCATTAGTCACTGCTACACAGTCAAACCTGAATTCTTGTTATTTACAGTCCGGAGCACAGTTGCATGGTAATGGTGCTTGTGTTCATGTGTTTGGGCATTTAATGTTCACTAAATGAGTAGCTCTGCATTAAAAACAACACACACAAAACAACACAGATGACCTGCAGGAGAGTAGTTTCCACTGCAGCATGCAGATCATACCAACCAAATAACTTCTACTGTCTGACTTAATTCTGACCTTCTGATTTATTTAATTTTGGGTTGGTGGGTTGATTTGCTTTGTGTATAGGCAGTGTATCAGTCTGGAATGTTTAAAAGGAAAATAGGCTACATTTTTCCAGTAGCATTTGCCAATCTAGTTTTTTCACTTCTTGCTTTGCTTGTAGTAGTTGAGTCTGATTAAAGCAGATCCGGTTCATATTATCAGACATGCAAGCCTCCATCCCCAAAGTCACAGTGCAGAGGGGGAATGAGCAGGTGGAGCACTGAGCGCAGTGCACTAACGTCACACCAAACAAGAGGACAAAATACTTGCCAAAATGGTTGCTTTCAGTGGATTCTCCGTCCATGCCGCTGCAAGCAGCAACTACCACCGGTCAGCAGTAAGAAAGATGGCCATACACTTCCTAAAACCACCAGTGACTTTGCCAAGTAGCAGAAGATACAAATTCTGCATGGCTGGCATTTTTATGGCAGTTGTATGTTATTTAAAAAAACAACAACTATACCCTAGATAACCTAATAAATATTAAATAATAACAAAAAAAGAGAATATACACCAGTTTTTTAGTTCTGTGTTAAAGCCAGACAACTTATGGTGAGAAATTCTTTGGGAAGAGTGAAATATTCCTGGGAAGTATTCCAAGGGAAAAGGTTCATCCTTAGCACATGATGCTTTTTAATTCCACAAGCCAAGGTGCATTACGCAGTCCTACCCTAAGGATATGAGGTGTATGTAGTCCTTATGTAGACCTCTCAGAGTAGATGCGCATGGCAAAGTTCACACTTAAGGCAAGCTGCTTTGTGCCAGGAATTTTACTACCCGGGGAGTGCCTCATTCAAAGCAATAAAAAGTTTTTGCAGCAGACAACTCATCACTCTTGCAGTTTCTCTCAATCTGCATACAAAAGAGGATAGACTGCACTTGAGAGCATTTTGTTTATCCTCCCCTCCTTCATTGACATTCACTGTCCATGTCTCCTTCCTTGTGCTTCTACAGATAGCGATACCTACGCAGTTGCTCATCCGCATCGCCCTTTCATCTCCCAATGCCCGTCCGACTGAGCGTGCATGAAGCAGTTTTGGGTTTTCATATTAAAACGTCCCCAAGTTTCAAAGCTAAATTGGGCTTCATAGAGCTTTTGAACCCTGAAAGAGAGTTGACTCTCACAGTTTTTTTTGATGGTTCCCCATGCCTTGGAGAAATCTTTTCAAATGCACCTCTGTATTCATCAGACACACGGGGTGTGCAGAAAAAAGGAAGACTGAAAGTTTTTATTCCAGATTGATACGGTCCAGCTAGTCTTGAGTTTAAATTTTCAAGGCCACTTGTCTTGACACCTGTTCTTTGAAAAGATTTCACATTCTGATATCGATGTTCTCATGAGCCTCTTTGCCCTAAAGTCTTCGTTTTTGTCTGAATTTTGAAGCATCGTCAATAGATAATGACACGCATATCTTTTTTTTTTAATTGTTTTTGGAATATCCCTTGAAAGATGGTCTATTTTGTGAGTAAAATGTGTGATTCCAGAGTGACAGAAAAGGGATTTGATTTTGCTACTTAAGATGTAAATAAAATATGTTTGAAATGCATATTTTACTCTACTTGGCTTGTGCTGAGGGTGCAGAAATATGGTGCAACCGTGAGTGTTTCATTGCATATTCTGCACTGAAAAAACACCTCGCCTTGGGCACAGATGGAGTGTGCTGAAGAAACCAAAGTGCGAAGTGCTCAGTCGATGAGCATCTTGGTTTCTTATGCTTCAGAGACCAACGTTATTTATGGATTGACTTTTTTTGCACCATCTGAGCAGGTTTCCACAAACATTGATGGTATTATGATGGCAATCGAGAGGTGGGGCTTTAACTGAAAGGAGCACGCGCAAGGTGTGAGAGGTGACACCTTGAAAAGCATTTCTCTCTGCTTTCACTCAATTAATATCTTAATAATATATTAATACGCTCTCTCTTCCAGCTGACTGGATTTCTCTATCTCTGTAATGCTCTTTTATGCCGGTGGAAAAATAGGAAGAAGAACTACATGTTTTTCCCAGTTCCCCATTCCCCTTTATTATGGTAGATTCATTAGTGTTTTTTCTTTAGTGACAAACAAAAAAAATAAAAGCTGGGAGTGAATGGGGCACCGTACCTGTTCTTCATCTGGGATAAAGACTGTTTGGGGAGCTGCTGGAGCCTGTTCAGGCCTGCTCGAACACAGCCTCGGTCTTAATGTGCAGGGGCATTACATGTGTGATGCAGGCAAGACTGGTTGCAAGAGCAAGGTGTGGGAAAGGAGAGAGTGTGGTGAAAAAGGAAGATGGAAAACATGAAATTTGTTATGTTGTTTCAATGACCAATTCAGCTGGGTAACATAAAGAAACTAGTCTTCAACTAGTGTGCATGTGTGGATCCTCCTTTGACTGAGCTGAGTGCCCTGGGGAGGGTGTGAAGACGTCTCATGTCCACACCATGCAGTGCCATCACGCTTTTTGATGGGTGGTTTCAAGCTGTGGAGGTGTCAAATTCAGGGTTGTATGTGTGTGCATGATTTCAGAGCGCCGTGGAGGCGTTTGACTCAGTGAGTTGAGTCTGATGAGGCTTGATTGATGATTAAAAATAAAGGCTTGCGGTGTTCGAGTACAGGCTCCCTGCTGTTGGTGTTGATGTGTGGTATTATGGAATTGCCTTTTGTACAACTGACTGCATCCTGCTTTAATGTTCCTGAGGGGCAATTGGTTTACAGACATCACCCAATAATAGTAAACACAAAATAAAAATTCACTCAGTTAAAGAAGTATAGAACACTTTCAACATTAAAACTTCTGAAGAAAAGCAAACTTGGGTTTGCCTTTTTTATGAATAAAATCAGCGTTGGCATCAAAGGTAATCTTATCATCCCACATGGTTCCCAAGCATTTGTACTGCTGGATTGCAGTCACAGACTCCCCTTTAATGATGGTAGGAGCAACAGAAGTAGGTCTCCTGCGAAAGTCAATGAGCATCTCTTGTAGGAAAGACTGTTCACACCAACTGGCAAATTCTCCTACTACTAGGCCATGACTCTGATCATCCGCAAACTTAAGAACATACCTGTCTTCATAATAAGTTTGACAGTTGTTTGTGTACAAGACAGAAGTGGGGGAAAAAGTGGGAAAAGGACACAGCCCTGAGGAGACCCTTTGGATGCACTAGACAAAGAACACTCATCTTCCACAGGGTATCCTCAGTATCAGTGGGGTGATGGGATGCTGTGTATGTGTATGCTTGCTCCTAGGTCAGTGATAAGTATCTCTCCTATTGTTATTTTTACGCACACACAGGCAGACGAGGCAGAACAGCGCTACCACATCATGTCTTGTAGTCTACACACTGCCAACACTTTTATCCTTCCTCTACTTCACCTTTCGGCTTCCTTGCACCTCAGTGCTGCATTTTAACACTCAGGTCTCAGTTCCTGTTACATTTACAACCAGGGAACATAAAGCAAGCTTGGATACAGCTATTGCATCAAAGCATTTGTCTTTGATGTTGGGGATATATGTATTAAATCTTTCTTGAGGCAAGGGAATTTTGCAACCTTGATTCTTAAAGGACAGAAATATGCCCACCAATTTGTATCAGTGGAACAAGGATTGCACAAGCACCGACACACACATTATCTTAGTTTGGGCTCTGGATGGTTTATTTCCATGTTGGGCAACACAATGTGCCGGCACACAAATGCTCACTTATATACAATTAAAACTCATCAGAGGTTTATTTTGTTCAGAGGCACTCAGCATAGCATCTGCTCTGTTTGAAGGCAATGCACTGCAGATGGACTGGAGTAATTGCAAATGCCACACTGTCAGACCGTCCAGGTGTTCTAGAGATCTGTCGCATCCTTTTCCATTAGGGTTGAGTGATTGATTAGATTGCCTTCATTGTCACTTTGTCTTCCTCACTGTTCCTGATATGATCATTTCAATACCTCTGCTTTGTTTTCCTCTGTGAGCTATTTGGAGAAAATCCACTACTGCACATTTGCCCTCAGTAAATATATCCAGTTCATATTTGCAAATTGAATTAACCACAATAAATAAACAGTTTACCTATTAGTAGTGTGCAAAGAGTTTCCCACTGAGGGTGTAAATGCTGCACACTGTATGATCCTCATTCAAATACAAATCTTGCCCTCCTGCAGCCTATTCAATATGTACAGTGTGTTTTCGCAGTATCTGATGTCTGTGTTTGCTGTCGTTTGTTTAATCTGTATTATACATGGCATCTGCATCTTACTAGACGTGGCTAATGAACTTTGAAACTGTGTTGTGTTTTATGTCTACATTGAGGGATTGGTCCTCATGTCAGATCCCATGCTGAAATATGAGCGACTCTGCCTGGCCTGTTATTGAGGCTCACTGGAGCGTCTCAGAAAGATGTTTACATGAATTTGTTAAAGAACGAGGAAAAAAAAGATCTTAAACTGATTTCTGATGTTCTTTCTCTTGACAGGCACAAGTTTTTAGTATTAATATGAATTCAAGGGTATAAACTTATTATCCAACTAATAAGCTATAACTGAATGTGTACTTAGCTTTTCTGTAATGTTTTCTCTTAAATTTCAGCTCCTCAGACTTGATCAAACTCTTACAATCTGTCACTCAGTTGTCCAAGTCCATTCTCTTCATTAGATTTGAACCTGTCACCATTATGTTGATCCTAAATTTGATCCCCTGTGCACACAACATAAATGTCATATTGTGGTCTGGAAAATGAGTGCTAGAGATGTTGTGTTTGTATGGTGGGTTGGGGGGAATGGAGGACTGCTAACTGACGTTAATTTGCCACACCGTCACACCTCTCGACGAGGTAAATGATGATGAATGCCCCTGGCCATGTTGAGTGACATCATCACCCTGCACTACATCTGTGTCTTCAGAAACATCTGCTGCTCCCAAGCTGCCAGTCCCATACTCATACACATGTATACATACTCACACAAATACAGGCACAGTTTCTATTTGAGAATCGTGGCTCGTAGAGAAACCCATCTGTCTCGCGAAAGATTGTCAGCAGCCATTCTGCCTGCCTCTGTAACCTACACTTTGAAAGACAATTCCCTTCAAGTTCAGGAGTCAAGCTGATGCTTTGTGTAGCACGGTCGACTGCCTGAGCTGCCTCATTGTGTCTGCAACGCATTTCATTTTTAATACCGCTAAAACCCATGCTGATATTTTCCAGTTTACATAATGTGACAATGTGTGCTAATAAGTGTTACCAATCCTCTTTAAACACAGCTCACTTCTAATCTCTCTGATGCAGGAAATGTTATTTTTTGTTTTACCTCAGCTTCATTAGGGTGTAATTTGAAGCACACACCCACACAGAGTGTTAAAGACAAGTACTGAATTATGCTGAAGAATACTTCTGCTCAGTGCTTGTATGTAGCATTTGACACATTTGCATTTAGCTTCCATAGATCAATGCAAAAGAAGGGGAGTGCTGTGGAAAAAAAAAACGGTGTGCTCTTTCATCATTGTACCATGATGATAAACGGCAGGTCAGCCTTTTTTAAATAAGTAAATATCCTTAATAATTGTAGCCTTGGTAAGAGAACATGGTTTGCTGTGGAATATTAAGGGTAGAATTCAAACTGAATGCTACCCTGCCGAGGTCCTAGTTTTTCTTTGGACTTTGCCTGGTCTTGTCTACAACGCCTTCCAGAGGCCCTTTACTCCATCATTTCTGCTGAGGAAGATGCTCCATTTTCCTCTGGCCCCATCTTCCATCCATCTCATTTCCCCACTAGCTGCTCTTGCAGGGCTGGAGCATAAACAGAGCAACAGAGCCGCCGATAGCATCTGCAGATGTGCCGCCAACATCCCCAGATAAGAACCAGTAGCAGCATGCCCTCTCTCTAGCAAACAATAGAGCTCCCACTGAAATGTGTGGTGGGAAGATTGAGAGGAAAGGGGAGGGGTGATAGGGAACGGGTGGGGACTGAATGAATGCGACTCAGAGAAGTAAGGCAGGGAATGAGAAAGAGACAGCACAGTGGCAGAGCAGAGGCTGAAAAATTGGAAGGAGAGGTGGATGGTGCTGCAGGGAGGGAGGGAGTGGGACAAATGAAGGGGAGAGAGGTGAATATGGAGAGGTTATCCCTTCAGCTCGTATCTATGTGTCCATCAACAGCAGGACAGGGGTGTGTTTGGCTCCTTTATCTGGATGGCCTGTTGGGTTAGTGGAGGGTGGAGGAGCCCTTGATTCCAGTGGAGGGGGGCGTTGCTCGGGGCCTTAAGGAAACAAGCACTTGACGAAAGATGTGTAGACGGGCCAGTGATAGCTGCTCTTTGTGGCACTTGTGTTAAGATGCAGATGCCATGTGATTGACATCTCCTTCATACGCTCCTCTGACATTGGAGGCCGCTCTGTTGAGCGTTACCTCTCACCTCCTCCTCCTCCTCTCTACTCTGATAAGGGAGCGAGGGAAAGGCGGGAGGTGAGACAGAAAGAGCAAAGGGATGTACGGTCGTAGTGCCAACACATTTATCTGTGCTCGGGTAATGGGAGCAGCCACGGTCTCCCGTGGCAACGACCTCTGCAGAAGGTTAGCCTCAAAATGGGCCAAGAATGAGCTAAATTACCAGTGATAAAATAAGACACCTTAACATGATTAAGGGATCTGAAATACATTTTTTTCATCACCTGCCACTGTGGCAGGTTACTGAACATTTCTACCAGCCACTCAATTTTCCTGCCACTTGTGAAATCTATGTAGACCACTTCAGAATTGTAAACACCGAGTCAGTGAATATATCACATAACCTTAATCCCTGACTATTCTTAACTAATTCTTAAAATAATATTTATTAATATAAGAAAAAACTATCTGTCATGGTGGCAGGTGACTTGAAATGTTTACCTGCCACAGCCAACATGTACCCTGTATTTGGCAGGTGGCAGGTGCTAATTTCATTCCCGGCATACAACTCATCCTAAAGTACAAACATTCCACTAGAGCTGATTAGAGCTGATTTCAGTAGAGTAATTAGTATGCTAATTTATTAGTTGATAGACAGAAAATTAATCAGTACCTATGATGATTTTCTGCTTTTCTTTGACTTATGTGATGGTAAACTGAATAGGTTTTTAAATTTAAAGACATCACCTTTATATTGGGATACTGTGATGGGCACTTTTCATAATTTTCTAAAGCAGACCAAATATATATTAAAATATATTGCAGATAAATTGACAATGAAAATAATCATTAGTTGCAGCCTTACATCCCAGTTATTTATTCATTTGAAAAAAGCTACATTTTTTAATCTTCAAGGCCATGCTCAGTGACCTCAAAAGCTGACAAATGACCCCTGCTGTGTGGGTGCGATTGCTGGCCGGATCGTTCGTAATGACTATTGACAGTTTCTGTCTGTGTGAAGAAGAGAGAGGATTGTACAGAAACTCGTCCTTTTTGCATCTCAGGTTTCATGTTTTTGCTTGTTACAGCAGGCACGTACTATATACGTGACTGTTGTAGTTTGTTTGATTAAAGCGTTTTAGTAAATAATTATTAGTGTGGGACNATATATTGCAGATAAATTGACAATGAAAATAATCATTAGTTGCAGCATGTTTTTGCTTGTTACAGCAGGCACGTACTATATACGTGACTGTTGTAGTTTGTTTGATTAAAGCGTTTTAGTAAATAATTATTAGTGTGGGACGATACAAACCGAAGTGTTTTTCTGTCCCGTTAATACTGCGGTAACTATCCAAATCAATGAGCAGGACTGTTCTCATCTAAACTGTTTGACTACTTGCAACTATATGTTTAATGCCCTGTTTCCATTAAAAAGTATTTGGTGTGATTTTGGACATTGTGCTGTTGTAGTTTTCATATCAGCATTGATAGACTGTAAAAACACATATACAGTATATGTATATGTGTATATATGTGTGTGTGTATACTGTATGTATATATGTTTATATATTTATACATGTATATACAGTAGGTGTATATATTTATCTATACTGTATATATACTGCATATATACATTTGCCAATAAAAGCACTGTTTTGGAATTGAAACAAACATTGTTGTAAAGGAAATCTTGATTTCCTTTTCGTTGATGTTCCCATGGTAACTGACCCGGCCCTGTCATGTGTCCGTCTCCATCCATCAACTTTCCATGAGCCTCTCCTCTAGTCTCTCCCTCTGTCTGTTCCCACAACAGGCAATCAGGAGCTGTCAGTGCCAACTGTGCCTGATGTGTCATTTCCCATCTAGGCACAATTGATTGTGTGTGATTTCATTGTAGGCTGATCTGTTTTTTTTTTTTTTACTAACATGGGCAAGAAGAAAAGAAATTCACCAATCAAACAAGCAACTTGTCACACTAGTAACATGCACAATGGAGAGGCAGACTACTGACATTTGTTTAAAGCGGACCTTTTACAATCGCTGTCCTCTAAAGTGCATGTTATATTGCCTATCTTCCTGAGCATTGTTGTAAAAACAAAGCAAGGAATCGCTTCTGTAAAGAGTGAGAAATGTAGTAATCAGGCGGAGGTGACTTCTCCACGCCTGAGTTGTACACTCTAAACAGCAGCTGCGCCCCAGGGCCCATCCACTTATAGTCATAAATGTTTAGAAGGGCGTTCTTTGCACAGCATTTGGTATGTACCCAGAGTGGTTTAGCAGTTAAAAATATCTCTCCTCTGGCTAAGAGCTATCAGTGATGTTAAGCCCTGCAGAGAGTTAGCTTAACATACGTAAAGGTGTCTGTTGGCTGAGGATCAATGCCTTCAGCACACTACTACTACTCGAATAGGCATCTTTGTCTTCAACAATGAAATGTATTTACTGTATAGTCTGCCTGCTGCTGTTATTGTCTTGAGGTTGTCATATTGGAAATTTAACAATAGGCTGATGTGTCATTCTGGGACACCAGTTGTCTTATTAGGGTTTCACTGTACTCTCTTCATGCACTGTGGAGTGGTTACAAGGTCATGATACGCTCTTTCTCTCATCTCCTGCACCAGAGAGCCATTTTTACAGCCCAGTAGATAAAATAAGATCCCCTGTCTGAGGCTGACTCCTGTGGAACGCCACCCATCCATCTTCTGCCTGTCCTCTTGACGCTTGTAGACAACACAAGCATTTCTGTGTTAGTGTACGCTTTTGTGCTTGCCATTGTTTTGCACACACATATCATAGAGAATAGTAAAGTACTGATTCATCTTCAAGCCACAGTAACTTATTGTTTATTACATGTTTCAGTCTGCCAAAGGGTTATTGGAGAAAGCAGTTCTATTTTTAGCTCACTTGTAAAACTGGTGTCATTGTTATCCGCTTATGTTAACAGACAGCTGTTTGAATCAGATGGAAACTGAACATGTTTGATGAATGAGATTTAAACCTTTTTCATGGTCCATTCATTCACCTCCTCTTGTTGGTGAAAAAGACAAATATGTTGTGATGACACCAGCCAGACTGCATTTCATCATGTCCTCAGTACGGCAGGATTGTCAGGCTTCATACATGATGAAGTGCCTCAGTGAGTTCTCTATTAGATTCCAACACACAGTCATTAATTAATCCTGTTTTCATTCTTGTCAATCTTGGGAGACCGCCCACCTGGTGGACCTGGACAGGATGAAGGTTGCTGTTACCTTTTACTTTTATCTTTTCCAAAACTGATAGGCCTTCAAAGTTTCTGTTTCCCTCACTTATCTTGACTTTGTTTATTATGAAACTCTGTTTTCCTTCCCTCCTTGTTGATTGTACAGATTTAAACTTGCAAGTTCATATGTATTTTTAGCTGAACACCCGCAGTCTTTCTCATCAGTTGGTGGATATACGTCTGTTATATCTTTCCCTATCAGGCCGTTCTAACTTTGTAATTAAACATTGGGGTTTTCTTTATAAAATACTTAAATCAGCCCCATTTTGACCACATCCCATATTCGTATTAAACCAAAAGAAGCGAATACAAACTCCGTCTTGGCGTAGGATATACAGAAATGCACAGCCACGAACATCACTAAAGCACCACCCCTCAAAGCTAAATTTCACAGTGATCTCGGCTGTTTGGAGGGAATGTGTTTGAGTGGCTTTTGCAATACAACAATTAAAGTTAGAAAACAGATAAAGCAAAGGAAAAATATAAGCACCTGTCCTTTCAGAGCAGACACCAGTGTTTTATGCAGCTGACTGCTCTTCACTGCTACTGCTGCTCCACACCATGGAAGCTGATGGGAACTTGCATGCACATACAGAGCGCCTTTAATCTAGCGCTAGAAAAATTCGAGAAAAACATCACATGAACTCCCTACAAGTTGTTAAGAAAATATCATTCTAAACAGAACAAAGTACGTGAGATTTTTCTGTATTTTAAAATGACACTGATTTACTAATTCATAACGTATACCTGTACAAGCACAATTAATCCTACCGCAGTAGAGTTTATAATATTCAGTCTTTGTTTACACTGTCAGAGAGGTGTTGATGTAACTGTGTGTTTTTTTTTGTTTTTTTTGGCGGTGTTGTATTTAACTTGCATGATAACGAAAGTGATTCTGATATTTTAACCACCCTCATTTACACGTGAGGCGTACAGAATATAAGAAAACGATAGTTTCCAATACATCACCAACATCTCCACTAACTACATGTTCAAAAATGACCAGAAAATTAAATGGTGACTTCTCTCACTCAGCGCCAACAAAATGTTAGGCTTTACAAAGGTAGGACGTATTGCACTTGTGAACTTGTGACTGTATTGGATTCTATTAGATTGTGCTGGTGTACTTTAATAAACTGGCAACTCACAATGATATCTGCATAACTCTTAAGAGTTTCCCATTATGTTTGACTGAGTGGACTTCTGTTTAAATTGTAGCCTACATTTGAAATCCTCTCAAAGTACAAAATATCAATAAGGCGTGAATACTTAAATGTTTTACTGTAAGAATGTAACCTTAAGTATGTGGGCTGAAAGGCATGATTTGCTGTAATGGAGGAAGCCCTTAGAAATATTCTCCCCTGAAGCTCTGAAACCTTCAATTAGAGAATTAATTATCACTTACGCTGCAGCTGGCCTTAAAGGGAGCATGAACAGAAAGGAGGCACTGAACTGAATAAAGAAAAGTACATATTGTACAGAGGGATTTTACAGCAGGGAAATACATTTAGACCTTGCCTAAGCACACACTTCTCAAAGCCTGTACATCCAATAGACATTATTGTCTTTTTTTGAACTACTTGATTACCCTGCCACTCCCCCATTCACCTCAGAGTCTCAGATTTTCATTGCCATTGATTGGATGTCTTCACACTCTGTCTAATTTACTCTTCATCCGGGGTTGAATCTACCACCTCACTGACCGAAATTGGTCTTTTTTGGCTCAGCAAACTTGATTTGGCTCTGTCTGGTTTTGTGAAATTCATAAATGCACCATCAATAGGATTGTGGTTGTTCTGTCTTTGTGTGCATGGCTTGCAAAACTGTAATAGATGTGTTGATAAGGGAGCACAATGTCGTAGGGAACGGTGGAGCCAGCAAAGGTGTCATTACTGTGCTTTAAAGGAAACTCTACTATCTTTGAATGGTCATACACCAATAAACATCAATGTGTTACAGTCAGTGCATTCTAGAAATTATTCTGACATGAAGGGCTTTAATTTACTTTTTTAGTGTACCCACTTTCCTTCCGCCTGACTTGTGTACTTCAATTTCAGGTATTGATTTCCTGCATTTCCCAGAATGGCTTTCACCAACCCTCAGATAATGGGCGTGAACTTGTTGAATTCAGAGGGGGAGAAAGAGTGCGAAGTAGTGGAAATAATAGCATGATAAGAATGAGAGTCACAGTTGTGGCTGTGTTACATTCTGGTCTGCTGATTCTGCTATCAGTGTAGAAACTGGGATCTTCTGATTGTTCATGATTGCAAAATGTCGAATCTAGAGAGAAGACCCTCCTCTTTGACTCTAAAGGCCTTTACACTCTGGGGACGTGACGAATAAAAGACACAAAAATCAAAACTATTCATACTGGCAGTGATGCAAATTTGTGATAAATAGATGGATATATTTGCGCCAGCTCATTCTAAAGAAAAAAAAATATATAACACCGGAGCACTCCTATAAAAGCCTATGTGTGCTCCAATATGTATGCTCTAGTGTCATATGTTACTTTGGGTAGTCTATGTGCAGTGCCCTGCAGGTACAAAGCTACACAGAATAAATATGATGAGCCAAAACTGCCTTATAATTTCCGCCGTTGTGACGTGCTTTTTCGCTGCTTAATATTCGCGTTCTGTGTGAAAGTACTCGTGACAAAACCAACAGTTCAAGAAAATATATTAATCGCACAAGAAAAAAAAAGTGTGGTAGGTGTGCGAAGGCCTTTACAGTCTAAATGGCTTGGAAAATATGAGCATGCTCAGATGCATTAACTGTGCCCACTTTTTTGATTGCTTGATTTTTTAAAACATTTGTTTTACATTCCAGATTTTCACAGTGGAAAATGGGTTATTTCATGTTACCAGTCCAAATATAGCACTTTGTCAGGCCAGAGCCATATAAGGACGTAGAGGCTCTCCGAGTAGCTCCAAAATGAAAGCCAGTGTCAGTTTTTTTCCTTAATTACTTAAACTGACTCTGCTTGAAAACATGTAACATAGAGGTTGTATTTTTGATCCAATGTGAAAGGCAGCCATTCAGCAGCCAGTTACTAATTCAGTTGAATCTAGAGGGAGATCCTTGAAGCCTTCTGCATATTCCATTAAGCTGCTCATTGCTATTCCATACCTGATTTTAATTAAGAATAGTAGGAACCCAACTGTGTGATTTAAGTGTATGTCTATAAGTGTATGTGCATGTGTAGTTTTTGGTTTTGCTCTGAGGCGGGTTAGACGGTCATTATGCCTGTTCGTAGCGCTCTGCAGCACAATTCTTTTCTGCTAATCTCCATCCAATGATGGACACATTTATTCATTAGCATTCATATGATTATAAGCTCTGCTGGCAAAGCCAAGCAGATGATGTAGGGTTTGATGAATCTAACTAACCACTCTTCACAAAGGAGGCATTTGGTGCCACCACTTGCTTAACCGCGTTATTTTCTAGGAAAATTATGTTTGGAGGCACAATAAGATGAGCAGATTCACATTTTGCTCTCATTTATGCTGTATGAAATGAACAGAAAAACAGCTTCCCATTAGCATAAAACTCTCTCCAATATTGTGTGTCCACCACTGAGACATCATTGCTCAATCATTTGGCCTCGTCACACTCTGGTAATACGTGTAGAGATTGGCAGTACAGCACTTCTGTCCAATAGATGGTGCTGAGCAAGGGTGTGGAAAACGAAGCTCCCATCCAGTCGATTTGAATGGAGAATTGTGATTAATTGGAATAAATAGCGTTAGCATCGACACTCACCACTTCCCATCTGCAGTACCCTGCCTTGACCCACACTTAATGTGCTTATGTACACTTTAGCTAGTCCACATAACACACATGCATGTTCGAGACATCATAACGTGAAGCATCCACTTCATTAACACTGGCTGTTGCAAAATGGCATGGCTACATCTTAAGTCATGCCTGTATGAGTTACGATCCCCACATACACTCTCTCTCTCACTCACTCACTCACTCACTCACTCACACACACACACACACACACACACACACACACACACACACACACACACACACACACACACCCTTAAGACACAGCAAACTGATGAGCTCAGCCTGAAGAGATGTGATGAGGCTGGAGGAACAAAGGATAAGTCGATTGAGAACTGGAAGCGCAGCAGAATCACTGCATACTGAGTCAGAAAGTGCTCACAACAATCTGAACTGACGTTGTGAGGCGGCAATGCTTTCTCTCCTCTCTGCAAAGGTTCAGTCTTTGTGGAACCATAATTTCTTGTTGTGTCTGCAGATGACTTTCAGGGCTCTCTTCTGTGTCGTCTGTGGGCCAAATGTCAAGTCTTAAGCTGATACACAAAGTCGTGGGTATATCTAGTAAATATAGCTGTTAGACCTGGGGCGCATTAGTTCAGGGCATTGTCTTCAACCTCATCTTTTGAAATGTCACTGCACAGTGGGGCGAAGGATTTCCATTCCTGTGTAGAGAGCACTGTCTAAAGTTACAGGTAAAGCCAGTCCACGCCTCCAGTTTGTCTTTATCAGATTGCTACAGTAAGGCCGTGAGCCAAGACAGCTACCTTGTTTGATCTTTCCTTGAAGTAACCACAAGTGTTTATTGTGCTTTGTGGATACATGAAAATTCGAGTGCTGAATTGTTCGTTATCTTGTGTACAGTGTAAGCTAATGTTATTTTTTTGTGTGGCCATGTTTGTGAAGTAAGATGAGACAAACATATCAGCTTGTCTGTATGTTAAGGAGATATTGGCCTTTTATTCAATGTCCGATACCAGCCATCCCATATTGTCCACTTTGAGAACTGAATAAAGTTTAATAATGTGTCATTTCTTAGCACAAAAACCATATAATGCCAAGCAAAATCAAAAAGATGCTGTGGACAACTCCACTGAAGCTGGAATCTTTTAGCAATCAAATGGAAATGGAAAGCGGTACAATACCTAACAGATAAAATAATGCACATTTTGTTAATATCATCGAGATAATGATATTGATCAGCATAACTGGAAAGATAAAAGACCATCTATGAGCATATATTAGCTTACAGTTTATAGTGTAAAAGAACATGACATTCATATTCGGTAGATTCATTATTACAGTAAACACCACCATCATGTATCTACCACTATATCCTCCTGACTACAGCTACATAACCTGCGATGAAATTCCTTTTTTTAAACTGTTAATCTATTTTTCTTTATAAATGAAATCTTCATTGAAAGCCTGATATATATACCAGAATTCCCCCTAACGTTGGCTAGACTGATTAGCAGCTGTAGTGCAGGGTGAGTAATCATAAAAAAAAGTATTTGATTCAGTGTATAGCTTCAGTGACTCTAATCTAAATGATTCAGCTGAGGCTTTTTTTCTACCATGGCATGATTATACAGTAGATTGGCAGCTTTGATACAGAAATATCGGAACTGGAATCAGCGAAGCCCATATTAGCTGAACTATTGCACCGAGGTATACTCAGAGAAGCTGTGCGAGTTGGCCCGGGCCAGAGGAGAGTTTGTAGCTGTTGGGGCCTTATCTTGTGTGATTTACCCTGGAGCCACTCTTGGCAGGGAATTTGAAGAGCTGTCTGCAGGTGAGAGGGGGCAGAGACACCATATCGTCACTCAGCAAGTCTTCAGCATCACTTACCTGCGTAAGAGCACAGTTACAGCAGGCAAACTTGCATTCATAAATAGATAAATACACACTGACACAAGCCTCTTTTTTCATCCTTAGTCACACATATTTTTATCCATTCATTTCTTTCTCACACGCACACATTACCAAGGAGACAACCACAGTCAGCCCAAAAACTCAAGAGGCCCTCCATGGTAATAACACAGCATGATATTCTTTTTAGCGTAGACGAAGTGGCCTTCTTACTTTTTAAAAACAACTCTTCCTTCTTCACTAATAAACCCAAGAATACCATTTGCAGTTTACACATTGTAAATTATTTTTAATTGAAGCCATTGTGTGCGATTGTTTTGAACGTGGCCCGCGCGTGTTGGTTTCAGATCAATGGCTTCAAACGCAGGAAATAATTATTTTGCGTTGAGATGAAAGTCGGGATACAGCAGCACAAACAGCCTGTGGATCCAGCCTTTTTTAATTAGTGCTGTGTCTCCTGCTCTGCGTGGCAAATTAACATCGACCATCGAGGATAAGCGATTGTGCTACACAACTGTGTGTGTGTGTGTGTGTGTGTGTGTGTGTGTGTGTGTGCATGAGCATGAGAATTTGCTTGTGCAAGAGGTTTGGGGTGGGTGGGGGTTACATTTTTATTTTTTTTTTGGCCTTTTCCACTATAGCTGCTGTGTTAAAGGCCAAGGATCAGTATGTTTGTTTTTCCAATCTGGCTCAGTAAAAGAATGACTTACTTCCAAATGTTTTGCAAATAAATGTGTCAAGATTCCCTAACTGCAATTATTCTGAAAGGGGTGGATTTTAAAAAAAGCAATAATTATTTAAATGCAGCTGCTTGTATAATGTCTCCATTGAAGCCCCTGAAAACATGGTTTTATTTAACAATAAATATTCATGACTAAATAAGCAACAACAAAAGTTAAAACATCTTAAAGTACTATTTATCAAAAGTTAACACTCAAATTCTCTGCTTATCAGGACCGTGTGGTTGTGGTCTGATCAGATTTTATTGACAGTGACCAAACAATTCACTAACGGTCATCTGACTTTGATTCAGATGTAGCTAAATCCTGATTGGTGCACAGAAGTATGTCACATCTCCTTTTTCCAGCTGAGTCCTGCCCCCTTCAAAACAATCAGAAAAGCACATTGAAAAAAGAAATACAGAAATCTGTCAAAAAATACAGAAAAAGTCAAATCACCAAAACTGTTGTCACTTTGGCAGAAGGTAGTATCATGTGGAATTGCTCTAAGAAGCTTATGAGAAAACATAATTTTGGGGCCTTTAAACATTTTATTGTAGGGCTTTAAACATCTGAATGTATGTATATGTCGGAACATTTGAATTCTCATTGTTTTTGACCTTATTTCTTACCACCTCTGAAATGTTGAAGAAATATTTGTTGTTCCGTTGATGTTGAAAGTGTTTTACACTCTTGTCCTGTCATTGTCTTTCAGGGATGCCCAGGTTTGCCAGCCAGCCATCGCCAACCTCTGTGCATCTAGGGAACAGCCAGGTGATGACATGTGAGGTCAACTCAGATCTGGTGCCCTTCACCCGGTGGGAGAAAGACCGCCAGCCGCTGGAGCTGAGTACCAGGCTGGTCCAGCTGCCCAGCGGAGCCCTGGTCATCAGCAACGCCTCGGAGGCCGACGCTGGCCTTTACCGCTGTCTGGTGGAAAACGTGGGGTCGTCCAAGTCCAGCGACGAGGCCCAGCTCCAGATACTGCCAGGTAATTTGAGGAAATAAGGTTTTGTCAGACAATGGGTGAAATGTTGTCCAGTAAGAATGCAGATCAGTGAGTCTTTATTGGTAGATGTAGGATTTTATAATTATAATTTCAGTCACAAACATATGGCGTTTACTGGAATAGTTTCACATTTGTTGGACACTATACTTCCATTGTTATCTAATAGTGAAAGCATTTTTCCTGCTTGTCCTCAATTGTACCTGTTAATCAAACATTTTCACATCCTTGATTACAATGCAGAGCTTCTATCATAGAACCACTTGTGCAGTAAATTGAAATTAAAACATAGTTCAGTGCATCATTTGATTAAAGTGGTACATTGCTCATTACCTTTAGCATGAAGAAATCTGCCTAACTGTAGTAAGAGATGGTTGAATGCCAAAAGGAGCGGTAGAACTCCCACTGGGGTTATCAGTGATGCTGACAGTAACTCAGTTGTAGCTCAAGAGAGGCTGAATTCCATTGTGGCATTGTCTCGTCTCACCCCTCTAAAAGTTTTATTTACTGAGGTGTTAAGCACCAGGCTCCTGGCAGCACAGAGACGATATTAGAGGTTATAAATCAGACTTCAACAGGACCCCAGTGGGGGTCTTTATCTCTGTATGTCTCCTCCAAGTATGTGTGGTGGAGTGGCAAAAGGCTGCATGCATACAGAAGGAAAAATCATAAAGCTGTGTGAGTAAATTGAAAGAAATTTTGGTTGGATGCTACCAGATGTTGAAGCAACACAAATATATTTATAGTTATTTGGTTTCTTTGAAGTCACAACAAATCAGCTTGAGAATAAAGTAACTTGGGTGTTTCCACAGAGACATTTAGAGACGAGAGTTTAGAAAGGGCCTGGTGAAAATGATTTTATACATTTCTTTTTTTAAACTAAAATCCTGGTTTGAGTTTTATAGAATTATGATCTAAGCTAAACTCATAGAATGATATAAACATGTGTCTGCAGTTACTTCGCTAAAGTCCTGTGTGTATGCTGGGGTCATACATGACCTTCTGGTTATTGCAAGATGCTACTCAAGCAGTTAGTTGCAGCTGGAATTATATGGGATCACTTTGAACTCCTAAAGAGCTGAGACTTCAGCTGTCTCAGACATCAACATGGACATTATTCATCTGACCATTCTTGGTTTAGGTGTCAGGAACAACTGCCCATCAGACATGAGTCCTTTTGAAATTTTTAAGACAGATGACACCCGTTAAGTAGAAGGTTGCTGCTCTGCTTCACTTAGTCACCCCCGCCTTAACCTCAGCCTGAACCCTGACCTTTTTTTCCTCCCATCTAAGAAACCGGAGAAGACAGGAAGCTGGAGTTCCTGGTGCAGCCTGTTTCTGTGACCAAGGTGGTGGGCGCCAACGTGCTGCTGCCCTGCGTGGTCACTGGTTATCCTGTGCCGCATGTACGTTGGATGTTGGGAGACAAGCTGCTAGAAGAAAGGTATGAGCATGAACTCTGGTTGTAAGTTGGATTTACCATACCTTTTTGATCCATTTCAGCAATTAAAGAAACCTTAAAATGCTTAAAAAGGTTTTTTGGGGGCATGTTTCTGCTCTTACTCATGTAGAAACTGGTGTATACCTTCTTCAAATCCACCTATCAAAGTCACCAATAGTTACTCTAAAGCCATACACTGCTGTTCTCAGCGTCCTCGGGCTCTCACACATTCCTAGACACACAGACCATAATGTACTACTCTTTACGTACCTGGGGCCTCTGGCCTCCAAAAGCTAACCTATTAGTCCTGGCGCCTGCTCCCCAAGGTGTTGATGCTATTCTGCCACTGCTTGGGGGGGACCTGGGTGTGCCAATGGAGCCACTTCAGCTGGGAGATGAGGCTGTAGGGTTGCCAGCTGAGGGGAAGTTCACAAATTAAGAGCCAAGAGAGAGTGTCACAGCTCCTGTGCTCTCACTCCTCTGGCTCTCATTAGCTCAGGCAGAGCAGCTCAAACCCCTTGGAGAGAATTGCATTGGACATGGGAAGTTTGATTCTCACCAATTAAGGAAGCACTTTGTTTACCTAACACCTGTGTACTAGTCCTGTAAAGTAGTACCTTTGCAACTTGTGAGGTCAACAGAAAATAGCTGAAATAGGGCTCATTCATCTAAATCCGGCCCCAGAATGGGATTTCTACCTTCAGTGAAATTAAATGTAAGGTCATCACCACAAGGCTCCAGTGTGGTGTGAGCTAGAATATCATTAGACTTTCCAGCCTTTAGTTTCAAGCACACACCTCAAGTTGAATGTCTTAAACACCTATGGAATTGTCCGTGAGTACCTCTGACCCCCAATGGGAGCTGGCTAAAAAGGTACTTATTAATCTACCTTGTATTAATTACAAAACACTATCCAGCGTGCATACCCACACCCCCCTAGGGTGTCTCGTTGGTAATTAGCAAGCATACTTTGAACAACCAGGGAAGTCTTTGCGATATTGAAGTGGACCCCCGTGCTCCTGCCTTCAGAGCAGAAATGGATTGTGTGGCGAATACATTACCAAGACTGTTCTTTTGATTTAAACACGACATTGGCAATTAAAAAGAATAGCAGTGGAACTTTCTTTTTTCTCCTTGAGAGTCTCCTGTCCCTCTCAGGCATTACATGAGAGAAGAGCTGCTGTCAATTAAAAACTGGTGTGGCATGCAGTGTAAGGGAGAGAGAAAGGGGAATCTGCAAAGAGTGTCTAATTGGTCTTTGGTGCATAGCACAAATGGGGCCTTGAAAGTGGCGACGCCGATGCTGTAGACATGAGATGAAAGTTTATGAAGATGTGTCAAAGCTACCAATTGAAGGGAGGCTGACAGTGGGGATTATCACATTAAGCTTCTGCCACTGATGCTTCAACTTGGTCATGTCTCTTGTTTTCTTTCTGTCTCACTCAGTCTGTGTTCACAATAGCAAAAGGGCAGTTTTATCCTGAGGCATGAGATAATGTAGGTGATTCAAAACGTGTGCAACATGAAACCATGTGTGGTAGTTTTACACAATTCTGATTCTTGGACGTCTAATTTTCCTCAGTAATTCTTTGCTAGTCGCTCCACTTGCTGACTGACTCCTCAGAACTACTTTAGGATACTTTTAAAGACAGTGGAATCCCTCAAAGGTCTTTTCAAAATGTGCCATATAAAGGATTTCTGTCTTATGTCTTTGAAGAGTCTCATTAGTATGTTATTCATAACCCACCAGATGACAGACATTGCTGTTTCTTTTGTATCACCTGTCCATATTGCCTTGTAGGACTTAACTGCTGCTATAAAACTCTTTGATGGTCTGTGATGACAGATGGGGACAGAGCAAAGACCTGAAATGGAAATTTAGAACAGGTGGTTGTCCAACTCTCGGTT
The DNA here is from genome assembly GCA_002120245.1 of Maccullochella peelii. Taxonomy (NCBI): domain Eukaryota; kingdom Metazoa; phylum Chordata; class Actinopteri; order Centrarchiformes; family Percichthyidae; genus Maccullochella; species Maccullochella peelii. The sequence goes on along the minus strand of LKNJ01001072.1, from coordinate 95,899 downwards.
GCTGAGAAGTTGATTTCTATCAGTTGAGTTACTGTATCTTATCTCTGAGAATTCCAGCATGCTGGGATCGTACTACACAATGTTTTTGTCTTTCGAGATGGTCGCTGTGTCACATTAGGCAATCATAGTTATAAATTCTGGATGTGACTAACTTGGCACAGAGATGGTAGACTACATGTTGGACCCGACCAATCATAGCACACAGTCTTTTACATACATGTAGGGAATTGGAAAGGAAGTGAAGGGCTGAATTCACTTGACACCACCACCAACAAAGGTTTATGTATCTAAAAACAATTTTATGAATGAAAGTTAACCTGAAATCATTCATCATCTCTCAGTTGGAAAGGAAGGGCTCTGTGTTTTCCCTTGGTTGTGTGGGTGTACAGCATGCATATAGTGTGCAGAGCGTGACGTTGCACCCCCAGGTGAAATTAATTTGGGACAATGCCCCTGACTCAAGGATGATAGTCAAAGTTCACTGACTAAAACAAAGTTCCTCTTTCGCTTCACCCTGTTGTGCACAGAAGAGTACAAGAGTATGCCCGTTGTGGGTCATAACGGACACTATCGCAAAAAAGAAAAGAGAGAAAATAATTTTTTCCTGCCATCATGAGGCGTCCCAGATGCTGCGTTGATTGTCTTCCACTATGACACTTAAACAGGATAAAACAAGCAATTGCCCAACACTTATTTTTGTTCCTGATGCCCTACATTTGTCAGGTCAGACCATTATCACATTGATATTGTATAGTCTGATCCCAGTATTAAATCTATATATAAATAATCTGAAAACCAATGACTTTTAATAGTCAGATGGTTGACAAGTGTGACCAAGTAGATTGGTGGTCGTCCCATAGCTTTTTTTTTTTATACGTCAATATAGTTTTTCATAAAGAAGTTTAGGAGGTAGAAGGATACTACTCAGACTATTATGCACTCTTGTGTGAAATGATTCAACTAAAGTATCTCCACACAGTATCTTGAATGAAAGATTGATATTGCGGTATCAATTACACTATGGCTCATTCTACTGTAACAGACTGTTTATGTATTCACCAGTGTCCTGATCCTAGTCTGAAATTCATTTAGGCTCAGAGAAAGTCTATTGAAAGTCTCACCATTTACTCTGATTAAGCTCAGCACCACCATGACAGAATATGTAACACTTGAAGCTGTTCAGTCGACATGTTGAAAAGACATTCTTAGCAAATGCCCTGTATGTCATAGATAGCATCCCCAGGTGCCGGTAATCACAAAGAAACAGGCCTTTGGATTTCTCACACATACTGGTCCTAATGACACTCATGAAAAGGACAGTCATCTTTTGTTCTTGGGAGTATCACTCTATCACCTAATAGAATTCCTCAGCAGTCAATAAAATGGATGAATTATGCATGTCGGCCAGCAACAGGGAATTGACAGAACATGTAAATCAACCCCCTTCCAAAGCCTCCAAGCCACCCGTCTCCTCTCCTCCTTGTCTTCTCGCCTTCATTTAAATATGATTGTGTATATTGCATTCACTTGTGTATGAAGAGAGAAGCATTGTGTGGGAAATTTGTTTGCAATTGGACTATTATTGGACTGCAGTGACACCCTCTTACACATATGTCTCGCAAACAAAGACACACACATCACCTTATTAACTTGGCTGTTTTCTGGGTGAGAGAAGAAAAGGAATACCAACACACACACACACACACACACACACACACACACACACACACACACACACACACACACACACACACACATACACACACACACACATACATACATACATACATGTATAAATGCATAGGCACACTTCTGTCTATGGGAAGTCTTTATTTTAGTGAGCTACCATGGAAGCCAGAACCTCATGAAGGAAATAAAAATGGCCTCTAACCTTATTATCCATCCCACAATATATTGCTCTTTAACAGTAAGAGCCAAAAAATGTTAATGTTGGGGGTTTACATGAAAATCCTGCTGTATATCATCAAACCTCATGCTTTATCACTAGTTGCAATAAAAACAGTTTTGAGAATCCCACCTTCTGCCCCTCTTATCAAATTTAAAACTGTTTTTCACTCCCTAACCGATGTTTGTTTAGTTTACACGTAACACTTGGCAATATGTCCTAAATTTTTTGAAAGAAAATACGTAAGTAAAGAAAGAGAAAGATTTTATTGCTAATCTGAAGTTATAATCCTTGGAAATTACACGTGTACCGACCACAGGCAGTAGAAAACAATGCCAGTCATAAATTGTCATGTAATGTCTGTAATATCACCATGTATAATTGTGAAATTGACAATTCACAACGGACATTTTGCAGTTGGAATTCTAGTTGAATTGTAATGATCTGGAATACAAACCACCAGCACTTTTATAATGGCTTGAAGATTTTGATAGCTCTGGCAATGCTGCATGCGCACGCACACACACACACACACACACACACACACACACACACACACACACACACACACACACACACACACACACACAAACAGAAGAATTGATTCTACCACTCTTGAAAAGACAGCATGGCTGAGCAAATGCCACTTCCATTTAAATTTTCAGCTAAGCTAACAATCCTTAAGACGCAATCATCCATAATTGTCTGTATTTTTGAGTGAAGGTCCAAAGTGACACTCAGAACTTTAACCCGCTTCGTTCTCTACATCCTTTTAAGTGCAGCTATGTTGTTAACACCCACACCATCAACTGCTGCCATTGAATTTTTTTTAATTCTCAGTTACGGTTTTCAAACCAATTTTAAGACATTTTGCACCAGTCTGCTCTTTAAATGTTTTCAAACCTCACAGAGAATGGCCACTGCAATAAAAATATGGGTAATGCAACTGAACCTCTCAGCCTCTCAAAGAAGCCTGTCAGAGATACAACCTATCAATGTTAATGGCCTATGATTTTCACTTGCTCCTTTCTTCAGAGTAACTGTTAGTGAGGTTAATGGCAAATGTCTGCCTCTTGCTGAGCTCTTATTCATCCTGCAGCAGCAAATGATAATATTCTTAGTGGTGTTTCAGATGTCACTGGAAAGCATAGATTCGGCTGACAAATACAAAAGTTACTCAGATCACCATCACTTCTGCCCTAGCTTATTGTTAAGGAGGGAAATGGAGAATCGTAGTTTCTTGTTACCTAGGTGTCAGAATGTGAGTGTGGACGTACACTCCCTGGCCACTTTATTTGGTACATATGCAATCCAGTACAACAGCTCTGCATGTATTCTTCCTTTACAAAGCTTAAAATGTTCAGTTTCTGTTAAAGCTTTCAGAGAGGTGTTGATTCAACTGTTTATTACTGAGGTAGCAGTTAGTGGCAGAGGTGTGGACTCGAGTCGCATGACTTTGTTACGATGTGAAGCCAAAAGCAGCAGGAGAAGGACCCAAATGCAGACAGGCACAGAGGCTCAAATAGTTCAAACATTTATTGTAGCCTTACTTGCAGGTACAGGCAGGCAGGCAAACAAGCAGGTAAGTCCAGATACAGGAAAACACAGAAGCACAAGGTAAAGAGCACACTATGACTTGTTTAGGACTAGAAACTCAAAGTTTAGGACTTGGGACTTGAGTGAAAAGACTTGAGATTTTGACTTGCAAAACAATGACTTGGTCACACTTCTGGTTAGTGGTGGTATTGTACTGGACGGCATTGTATTTAAATGTTTTTCTAATATTTTACCCTGCTCATGTTTGTGAATGCGATGGGTAAAACATTAGAAACACTTCTTAATATAATGCAGTCCAGTATAACATCACCCCAATAATATAGTTAAATGAATACCTCTCTGACAGTGTCAATCAAAACTGAACATTATTGTCTTTGTAAAAGTAGAATTTGTGGTTGAGCTGTTATATTGGATTTCATCAGATTTTACAAGTGTACCGAGTAAAGTGTAAATACAAAGTAGGGCTCAAGATTTGTGTGTCAGAAATAACAACAAATCAGTAAGAGTTTAAGATCCATGTGAGTATGAATAGACACTATTCTGCTCCACATGTTTCCTTCATTGAGAGAGGTTGGCATGTACTGTAGGCATCCAGCACACCACATTCTTTCAGATGCACAGCAGGCCCATATGGTTAGAAGTGTGCTTAGGAACTCAAAAAACACTGGTAAAATGATAAATGGCAGCAGCAGAGGTGGGTTAAGGTAATGGAGTGGTTTTGCTGGCATGTGGGCCTGAGAAAACAAGACAAGCAACATGGTTTTCTGGCAGTGGAGTATGGAAAATCTCCTTTTAGGATGTCTCTCAATCTCCAGCACATCACAAACACACACAATCTCACTGGCTCTCTTAAAAGCAGGTTTCCTGTCATAGTGTTTATTGTTCTTCTTTGCATTCTGGTCATAATCTTATTTTTATTTTCAAGTAGGATTTAAGGAAAAGAGGAATACATTGGCTATTGACCATTGGCTCAATCTACACTCAGTTGTATTTTGTTTACCTCTAAAAGCTAAAACTGTGCTGCATCATTAGCTGAAATAGAACTGAAAATATGGGTATTTAGCCTGGACCTGCACATTGTCTTTTACAGCATAAACCCCCCTGCAGCGCTTTACTGTGGCTCTTCACTAGACATTATCTGGGTATATGTCCTATTTAACGGCGTTATAATCCGGTGGAATACTATAGTTTTGTAGACGTGACACAGCATGGGGCACACAGGGTTCACGTGGCTCTGAGCGCCCCGGAGGCCCACCAGAGCCATCTAAAAGTATATCGTGCGCGTTATGGACAGCAGGCTTCATCGTAATATGTGCTAATCAAACGATCGGTTTATTCTTGGGGACCCTGGTAGGGTAAAAAAAAGCAAATAAAGTCAGGTATGCAGGAGTTGTTTTTGTCTCAAGGGCCCTGCGGCTTTCCATTACGAGCCAGAGGAAAACAAAAACGTTTTCATGGCTGAGTCACTTGAGAAGCCCCAGCCTGTACTATTGGCACCAGGTTGTTTTTCACATTAATCTCCATTTGTTTATTCATTCATTTATTTCCTTAGCTAGTCTGACTTCTCTCCTTTGTCTCTCACATCTGTTTCCCCATATACCATCGCTCATATCTGAACAGGTAAAGAACATAATGTTGAGTTTTGGAAGCGGGAAAAATCATTCCAGTCTGCTGTCTGCCCTCCTTGGCTGTAAAATGAAATCCCATTGCTTTCTTCACACCTTGAACATGTTTCAAATTCATGGAACTGTTGTGATTATGTCTTGGTCAAAAGGAGGGCAAGTTCAGTTTGCGTTCACTTTGAACCACAACACCTTGAACAGCACAATAGTTAGCATTCATGGTGCATGACGGTGCAGAGAGATATGGGTTGAGACGGCAGAGGGGTTGGTAGTCATGAGAGAGAGAGAGAGAGAGAGAGAGGAGGAAAGTAGGGAGTGAAAAAGAAATTAAATCTGAACAGAGAGAGGAAAAATAAGAGGAAAGAGAGGCCAAATAAAGAAAAGTTTAGAGGTTTCCACTCTATCCATTAATAATGAATCTGAATGTCTTTGTTGTGACAGTTGTGATTCCACCTGCCTTCCCCCTTGTGCTGCAGATAGCACGACCCATGCCCGACCACTGTCACAGCACCACTGATTGCTCTGTGACAGCATGCTGCACTGCCTCCATCAACACACACACACACACACACACACACACACACACACACACACACACACACACACACACACACACACACACACAACCACAGTTCTTCAGTGATCTGCAGCTTCCCCTCGCCCAGGTGTACTGACCTTGCCACCAGTCTGTGTTACGGAAGGCTGAGTCACCACTCACACATACCAAATGTGTTCTTTCCCACCTCAAGCTCTTCTCTGAAGTCTCTGTGGCTGCCACTGCCTTCAAAGCTGAAAGGCAGAACAGGGGACAAGAGACCTGTGTTAGAGAGCGCTACACGCTGACAGGACATTCTCAACACATTTTCTAGACCAGTTACACACTAGAGAGGATCAGAAGGAGGAGGATGTTCTTTCCAACATTTTGAAACTGAGGCAACGTCCACACTAATATGTTTTTGTTTTAAAACACATAACTTTTTCTACGTTTACCACTAGCGTTGATACTACTCCAGCTTTTATAACCACTAAAATGGAGACCTTTTAAAACTCTGCTGACCTTGTTTTAGTCTGAAGACTCCGGATTGTGTTTTGAGGACGGGCAAAAACTGAGACATTTTAAAACGATGACACAGACACCCACCTTCGCTTCCTGATCGGGTCAGCCAGGACGTGAACAGTCATGTGATATGCGTTTTCAGGCGTGTAGAATGGACGGAGATTATTTCTGAAACGGTGATAAAACACTCGTGTGTACAGAGATCATTTTCGTTTTAAAATAGAAACGTATTAGTGTAGATGTAGCCTGATGGATGATGTTTTTAGGTGTTATGATAAAAAGAGTTAAAATATATTCTTTTTTTTCTATATACTATATTTCACTGATTCACATGTGAGTTTTTCTCAAGTTTTAGCCCAATATAACAACATAAACAATGTGGAAAGTTGTAGCTGTTGGAAGTGGAATTAGCAAAAACATCGACTCAAAACCTGATAGAGAGCAGGGCTAGTTAGCATCATTGCACCTAGTCTGTCTGACACATTTACCCCATAAGCTTTACGTCACTTGTCCTGTATGTGTTCATCTGCTGTTTTGTTAGAAAGATAAGACAAGACGACAGTGGAAATAGTGAGCTAATTTAACAGCTCTTTGTGGGTGAATAATGCAGTTTTAATTAGAGCCTCACTTACCAGCATCTCCCGCCAAGGACCTGCAGCTAATGCACAAGATACCCTTCATACCCTTACAGCAGGCACCTCGTCTTAATTTAAATGAACACAAGTGGAGAGAGCTCCCTCACAATAGCGCAAGGTGTCTCCAGCCCATTCAGCTCGAGCCAATTTACTTTGTCTCCCTCCCTCATGGTCTATAAACAGTAACACATTCCTTGTTCCACAGAGCTGCTGCAGTTGGAGCTAAGATTGCCTTGCTCCAAACAGAATGACACATTTCCTGGTGGTTTGATATGTGCTGTATGTTCCTCTTTTAAGTACAAGCAGAAGCTGTCAATGCCCTTTATGGTGCATGCGGCACTATAGGCCAAGAGTCTGAATTAGTTGTCCTGGTTAGATTAACTGCAGGAATGCCTGGCACAACAAACTCGGGGAACGTCTTTCAGAGGAATTTTTCATTCAGCAGGCATTTGACATGCAGAGCCTCTCAGCAGAATCTGCCATACTCTCTAATGTGCACAGGGAAGTAGTCAGTGTATATACAGCAAGACATTTGGCCTTTTCAGTTGTTCTGTTATGTTCTGCTGTCTCAGGATCAGACTTTATGTTACTCTCTTTTTCCCACCTTAAAGACCCATTCTCTGTCAGGCTTTCTGGTGAGTACAGTATTTTTTGTGTTTCGTTTTATTTATTATACAATCGACTGCTGTCAGAATGGGCCCAGTGTGCTGTTTGGCACTCCTTTTAGACGGACATGGTGATCTGGGATTAACAAATTCCTGTCAGTCTGAACGGGTCTGAACTTTTGATCTGACTTTATAATCCTGCTCCTGGGCTGAACAAGAGGTCTTACACTGCTCACATAGGTTATAAATGGGTGAACTCTGCTTTACAGTAATTACAGGTGATTTTTACTGTGATTTAAAAAAAAAAAAAAAAAAAAAAAAAAATATATAGATATAGATAAAAAAAAACTTGACTGCAGTAGAAATGAATGACTCCTTCAAGCCATCCCAGCTAAATAAGCATTAATGTAGAATGTTAGTTGCCGCATCAATATAAGGTAAACAAATAAAGTAATCATTAAAATTTGGAAGTACAGTTGCAAACCTGGATCATGTGTGAACAGTGGCATTAACCTGTCATAGCAGCCTGGTGTAGAAAGGTCAAATGCGGGTTAAACATGTTCTTTTAATCTGCGTCAAACAAAGGCTTCTATGTGAGAGTGGTATTAGGCACATTACCTCAGCTCGCTACCATCAGTGAAGAAAATGTACAAAAACTCTACAAAGCAGCGACCTGTAATTGCATTCAACCCTTATCATTTTGCAATCAGAGTTTCTCATTTTTCAGGCACTAAAGTTTCCTATAAGACGGTAAGTCTCGCTAACCTGAAACTGAAGTGTTGGCTGACTATTATAGTTTTATGTGATTGTGGTTAATTCTGAAGTTAATAGTCTATTTTATCCCAACAATACAAGTGAAACAGTGATGTCATTTTGGTGACAGCAGGTCGAGTGCCACTTGAATGCTCCACTCCAGCACAGACAGACAGGCAGATGGTCTCAAAGGCCAATGCTGCCAAAATCTAGAAGTAGTCAGGGAGACAGAAAGAGGAGCTCATGTGGAAGCCCTAGCTAGTCAGCAGTTTGTTTAAAAACTAAATCAACCTGCAGCATCGGGTTGTTTTCCTCAGTGCACTTTATACCATGTATCCTCACTCCTCTGTGCAAAAACCATTATGCACTGATCTTGCATCTTGCTTACTGTGGCCCTCCTTGGATTTTTATCTTCCTCAGCCGACCCGCTGCTCCTACTTTTCTCCTTGCCTCTCTGTTTCTCGCTTTCTGAATGCAGAGTTCTCTCTGAAAGCTATTGATTTCTGTTTTCTTTCCTCTCAGCCTCCTCCTACTCCCATGCTCCAGTGGTTGTTGAATCAAGCCAGAGCTTGGCCACAGACTGCTTCCCCCTGGGCCTATTGGGAAAATCAAAGATGGGACCGAGAATGGAGGAGGGTCACTGGTTCAAAGAGAGGCTATACAAATAGATGAGTGGTAATATTTTTGGATTAGGCGTAAATAGTTTAGAATAATAAATATTTAAGATTGCTTCCTATGAAATGCCTGATGAAAAAAGCCTGCCACTGTGTGTTGCAGTATGTAAATCTATATTTTAGACATGAAAAGATTCATTTTCATAATGATTTAACTGAGGGACAAAATATTTAATTGCAAGTTTACAACACAGAGTGAATAGTACTTCTGGCTTATATGAGAAAAGGAAAACACTCAAAATGTTTAGAGGTTGTGAACCTTCAATTATCGTGTGATAATTTTGCTCTGGATATATATCACCTCTGTCAATACTGAATGAAAAGAAGCAGTAGTTCTGAAATCAGAATCACTTGTCCTTGATGTTGGATCTCTGTATTGTTATTCTGTAGATGCATGTCACCCGAGTTAATTAACAGCTGATGAAAGAAAATGAAAACATTTGTTATGGTGATGTAACTGCGGAGGTGAGACTGTACAAACTACTGTAGCTTCACTATCACTTGGTACATGTATTCTTATTTCACGAGTAGGATCAGGTCTTAAATACTTTAGACTCTAGTATATTTTACCAGATATCCAAATTCTCAAACTGTCTATAAATCAACATATAAAATATAAAGAAGAAGAATTGCAAATTGCGTTTGACTCGGCTTTTAGCATATTTTATTTATTCAGGGAGTTGGTAAAAGGTGACGCAGCAAGGGAGGCAAGGAAGAGATGTGGTGTCAACTTCAGGCCAGTAGGGGAACATGGAGCTCCAGAGGCTGTAACCTTAATCACTCAGTGATCTGAATGGAAATGGGCTGTAATGACTTTTTACATATTTTACAAGTCAAAAAAAGGTTCAAAAAAAGGACATTGAGTTCAACTCTATCTATGACCAGCCTGGGGTCTCCTGCATGTGATGGATGTAGCAAAGCCCCAAAGGCCATTAATACGTTTTATAATAAAGGAATCAGGCAGAAACACGTGTTCTCAGTCAGATCACATTTTCTTTCTTCCTTTTCCTACAACTTACATACACATTCATTTCACAGTGATTGTCCCTTATATGATTACATGTGACAAATAAACTTGATTGAACTTTGTTTCTTTCTGTCCCCAGTGAGGGTCGTGTGGAGGTGCTGGGAGGAGGCAGTCTCCAGATCTCTAATCTCACAGAGGAGGATGCCGGCATCTACACCTGCATGGTGGACAATGCCAACACAACCATTGAAGCCCAGGCCGAACTCACCTTACAAGGTACCCTCAACAACCCACATTGTCTGCTTTCTTTTGTAGGACCGAAGATAAAAACTGGGGTACGCACTTATTTATGGAGGCTCAAAATCATAACGCTGCTAGAAGCACAGATCAAAAACTATAATAGTTCAGTCAGACATCTCACGTATGTTTATTACAGCAGCAGAACATAGTTAGGGTTTGGCGTCCAGGCTCCGACCTCATCACTCCCCGCAGATATGTTTACACAGAGATATTGGGGAGTGACGAGCAAATATCTTAAACCCCCTAGCTGGAGCCTGCAGGTGGATGTGGGGGTGGTGGTGGGGCTGAAAGAACAGGCAGCAATACTGATGCAGGGCAGCAGTGGCACTGACAGGCAGAGGGAGAGATGGGAAATGTTTAAAGCTTAAATAGACCGCCAAATTGGGAGGGTGTATTTGGTACATGGTTGTGGAGAGTGAGGTATGTCACTTGTTTATAGCAGCGTAGCCCGCGTTGACTCGCTCCATATTCTGAATTTTACCATAGGATTTAAATCAGGCTTTCATAATTACAAGAACAAACCAATGGCTTTATTTGTTTGGAGTAAATTAGGAACAAAGTGACCGTACAGGCTAAAATTACGGCATTGGAAATTAGTGAGGAGCAGTGGCAAGTGAGGATGCATTAGTTACTAAGGAGAGTGCAGTGCAATGCCCTAAGGACCCATATCCCAGACCTGAAACCAAACCACTGACAATTTAGTTAGGAATGACATTAACAAGGTGTATTTCTTGCATGCAAACTATGTAGAGGTAAAGGGATCTCTGCCCTGTTGACATGTGCTGCACCCTATGAGAAAGGATATTTGTTTTGTGGTTTTCGTAGTGTTGACAGTGACCAATGTATTCAGCATAAGCAGGCAGCATATATGCTGCCTGCTTATGCTGAATACATTGGTATTGTACTTGTTTAGATCTGCTGTTTCACATAACTCCACGTCACACAGGAATGACAGAAAGATTTGAGCTGCACATATTGCTGGCAGGAGAAAGACAAAAACTAGAATTACAAGAGATTGAATTGTGAATTGCATTGATTGGCAGCTTTTTTAGATGCCAAACAACACAGTGCACACACAGTACACCTCTGCAATAGAAGCACCATACAGTGTGTCTTCCTAATTGTGTGTCCAAATACATTTATTCAAATGAAGTCAATCAACTAATTAACATTGCTATTTGTATAGTTACATTGCAGCAACAGTATACACATAGCTGTTATATTATATACCGTAAGGTTTTCCCTGTCTGTAATTTAAAACAACAGTTTACTGGCAGTTTATGGGCTTCAGGTAGAAATTATGTTCGTTCTTCATCTAATATTAGGTCAATTCTGTGAAGGAACTAGACTGCTGATGCTGTAGTATTAATCACTCAAAATTCAGCGATGATGATTTGAATTCTAGTCATTTTGGTTTTGAGACGTATTTTTTTAATGAGTGTTAATTATCACACTTTCACAAGCAACAGGTTCTATTTCCCAAGTGAATGCTGACTAATCTTCACTTTCAAAGACCAACTTTGAAAGTAAGAACCTAATTTGTGCAAGACTGGTTTATAATAAGTACATAAATATAAGCTCAGTACTTGTATCGTGGTGAAAAATACAAAAAGTCATGCATAACCCAACTAGAATGTATGGTGTGAGCAGTGGTGAAAATCCCACAGAAATCACACCAAGGTTACTAATAATCTGTATTACAAATGACCAGCACTTGAAATCATCATAACAAGTTGTCAATAATCAGAACCTGGAGCAAGTAAATTTTCCCCCCACATTTTTTTCACCACATCCTCTTTGTCTGCTTCCCTCTTTCTAAACAACAGTAAAACTGGTCTTTTAAAATTACCTCATTCCCAAAGCACATAAAACACACTGATATTACCCATTTCCGACACTATATCCACCCCTGCCTGATGTGATGACAATATGTGAACCATGTGACAATCCAGCAATGATGAAACTACAAATCAAGCAAATTATATCCACACGCTGTGCTTGCACAAATACCAGTTTTACAAATGCACAGTGACAATCACAACAACCATAAATGTTGCATCACATTGTTATGAAGAAAATTACATCGCTAATTATCTGTCGTCATTTGAGATGTGCTTGCCTCTACCAAAGCTGCCAACAAATCCTGTTTTTTTTTTTGTTTTTTCACAAGTTCACAATGGTGGTGGTACAGTACTTAAAGGGTAAGTAGATAATGGAAATCTCATCAGTAATTTGCAGCTATATCAAAGTAATTTTTGACTCTTGACAATGAGAGATTATCAAATATCTTTGAGAAACTGGTTGTCAGCAAATGGTTTCAGGTATCCTCTAGATATTTCTAAAACTACCGAACTATAAAAATAAATAAATAAAACTAACACATAAATGTTAACATGTATGCATTAGAAAATTGTGAGAAAAATCCTACCGCTTCAAGTAAAATCATTCTTACACATATCAGGCACACCCACAGTAATTGCGTTGTAATTACAGTTGTCAGACTTTGTGTTGGTGAGAAAAATACACATGAACACAAACGTGTCATGTGTGCTTGTATGCTTTTCCCAGGTGAAGCAAGTCAACAGGATTTGGTGTGAAATAACTCTAGAATGGGGAAACACCCTCAGGCTCAGTCCCCGGGTTCATTGCATTTCACACACAGCCACATCATGCTATGACTCCGTCTCTTTCTTCCCAAATCCCTTCATCTCTTCATCACCCCTCCACCACCCTTTCATCATTTCCCGTCGCTCACTGTGATTAAAGGAGACGGTAATGGAAAATCGGATCAGGTCACAGGAGGACTTCACTCGTTTTTCAGTCTTCAAGTCTGTCCACCAAATTCTCACTGAAATCCCTCATGTCTCTGACTCGACCCCTGCCAGCCTCCACCTCCACTGTGACAGGACTGTGGAGGATTGATCAGCACTCTTGGAATATTGTTGAAAGACATCAGTCATTGTAATACGATAAAACAGTTTGATTAGATCCTATTCTGTAGGCTCTCAGGCTTAATTGCATTTGCTTCATCCAGATTCATGAAGAAACCAGATTGTGGCATTGATTTGCTCACTTGACAACAGAAGTGACACTTGAAAGGTCAATTGATTCCCTCAAGAAGTAGTTACGCTTGTAAAAGACACTCATACAAATCAGTGTGGTATAAATCTATACTAACAACAAAACAATTTTTCCTATGACCGACTCCTTCTAAACCACCTTAGGGCCTCTTTTTCAGCAGTAGCGAGGAGAAATTGTGTGTTTACGGCTAGTGGCTTTTCATAGGCACGGGACAGTTGAAGACAGGAGAAGATGCAGAGAGTCAGCCGGGGATTTGATGTGGTAAAACACTGTTAGGTTTCGCCTGGAGATAGCTTGGGGGTTTGTGATGCAGCTGGTCCTCTTCTGTGGAGGGGGACATTGCATGGGGGCTGCAGCAGGTGTGTGCACACACACTAACGCACAACCATGCATGCATAATGACGCCACACAAGGTCAATTATGCACTTATATCTATACACCTGTGTGCATTCACTAGCAAATGTGTGTCACATGTACATGGTTTTTAGATTCAACCATTATTCAAACATTGAGCCTGCCTTGGTGGCTCTTCAGTTAACTTACAGTTCCCCTCCACTTAAAAATATATTTTTCTTCTTGTTCTTACAGTTGAATGTTTGAGCTTCACTGTGCAGAATGATGCGTTTGACACTAGAAGGATGTTTTTACATTCATCTGCTCAAAGTGGAAAGTTTATCAGGGGCGGGCCTACAAGCATGATTTCGGACATCACAAATAGTTTGGAATCCAATCGTGGTCCAATATTCAACTTCACAAAGTGTGATGTGGAAACTTGACGCCTCCAGCGCACACATGCTGAGAATGGACTTTAGAGTGAAGTAGGAAACACCTGATGTCCAGCAGTTCAACTTATATTTATAGATTCTGGATTTTTAATGAAGGAGAAGGATTAGATGTTATTTCAAAGACAAGATAATTACACTTTTTTGTGAAAAGAACACATCAGAGTAAGACTAATCAAATACAAATTATTATTATTCAAAGTAGAGCAATTTACGTACATGTGATCTTTAAGTCTTCTTGGTTGCTACTACCCACCCAGAGTACGTTTGTACTATTTATTTTAACTTGTACAATGTATACTATTTAACAGAAGAAAGGGCCAAGAAGGTTCATGTTAATGAACATATATATTCAAAGTGCCCTAACAAATGTGACATCAAATCTACAATAATATACACAGATGTTTCTGAAAATTATATATTGTCATGTCATTGTATGATATGTGATTACATTTCTAAAAGAAAGAAGAAAGCCATAATAGTGCCTAACTGCAGCGTATGAGAAATTACCAAGGCATTTACGCTCAAGGTACCTTAGGTACCTTTAGCAGTGAACCCTACTGATCCGAACTCATACCACTTATTATGGGAGAGCTTTTGTTCCTGTTGCACATTTAGAACAGAGCTCCAACAAAGGTCTGGGCAGAAAAGTGACTATCAAAACAGTTAAATCTTCGTTTTGTTGTCTGCAAAGCTTGTATCTGTGGACAAAACCACTAAACAAACAAGAATACCTCTTTGCAATATGAAATGATGTGCAAACAGCTTCAGAAGAGATAATGCCAGCGGCTTTCAAAAATAAGCAATAGGTATCCATGTGCCATATATTTGTGTTGAATATAATCAAAGTGCCAGTGGGATAAAGAGGATCAGAGCCTTTATTTGTGTAGACACAAGCACAATCTGGCTTTGTTGTGAAGCAAACTTGTCCTGCTACAGTAGAACTCCAGGCAGGTAGTTTTGAACAATGTCAGACTCTAAACAATAGTGTTAACAGTAAAGTTTAGCTCAGCCTTCCACTCCTATCTAGGAGCCCTGCAGAGGCACACACTTGTGTGTTTGTGTGTGTTTTACTCAGTATGACTTTGCTGTGACATCTCACCCTCTATTAGAGCTGGCAAGAGGATAAATGAGGCCAGAGGAGGCAGCAGCTTTTGATTATGGTCTTGCGTGACAGGGGCACCACCCAGACCTGGACTCTGTATGTGTGTGTTTGCAAGACAGAAATAGTTTCTCTACAAACATGTATGTTTGCAGTTTTATAGGGCTCCGAGTCAGTGGCCCTCATCTATCATGGCCTCAATGCTATCATGTCATCAACTTAATTGTTCTTTCCATGTGCTGCGCTCGCATGCAGGAAATCCCTGCCCCCTGTAAAAACTGTTTCATGTCTTTCCTATGGGCTGAGGAGATTTATAACCACAGACAGCAGGAGTGGTTTTACCTTGTTATAGAAATGGGCAAAAATAGACAGAAACATAAAAAACCCCAGGTACGCTAAATTTCAACTCGCAGTTCCACCTTCTTCTCTACTCTTTTGTAGCAAGAAAACAGTTACACATTGATTGTACATACATTGTGCCGCTCACATTCTTCCACCAGGAGAAAAAAAAAAGTGAATATAAGTTAACAAAAGGCAAAGCATGTGCGGCATCTATTAACATATCAGTGGAAAATACTGTAGAGGGATTTTTTTCTGAACTGTGCTCAAAGTATTTTTTTTCCAGCTAGAGACAAGAATAGTTGTTGTAAATGACGCGTGAAAGAATGACAGATTTGATAAGATCTGGTGGATATTTTAGTCTGTTTTTACTTTGGCACACCATCTTCCTGCCTTCCCTCCAGTGTCACAGAGCAGTTATTTTCTGGCTGAAATGAAAAAAAACTTTCCATTTAGCTATTATAAGAACACTAATCTGATAAGCAGCAACACTCACAGGCACACACCTTTTACCCCTTTTCATAGGGGATGTTCTTTCAGCCAAAGGGGTGAGAGGTGTGTGTGGAGGTGTCTCTTCCCGTTTTTCACCATCTCTGGCTGCATTCATCTGTGGGGAATCAACACCGATACATCTGCTATTTATTTCAGATAGAGCCACATTTCCATTTTTCCATTTGACACCAGCAACATTCGAATACTGTGTGTGTCTCTGTTTTGTTACATTGAATCTAAGTGCTTTGGTTTGCCAGAAGCTGTTGTGTTAGTCTGTCCCATGTTTCTACACCTGCTGTGGGGAAGCCAGTCCAGCTCGGCCCACTTTATCAGGTGTTTGGGTGGACAGCTGCTTCTGGCTGGCATTACTCATCCTGTCCAACTGTAAAACTGAGATTCCCACTTCTCTGATCCTTAGAATGAGGACACATGCAAATATACAGTCATCCATTGCCACATTGCTAGTTTGGTGAAATTGTGATTCTGGAAATGGGTTTTGTGACTTCCTGTTAGGTTGAAACACCTTTGTGGTCTGGTTGGGATTGTTGATAATCTTTAGGGAAATGTTATGCCCACTTATTAGCCCTTTAAAAATATATTTTCCTATTTTTGTTTAACTGAAGTATGTAAATCCTGAACTGTTAACTGTATCAGTATTCAAGACAAATGAACCTGCTTTGACTCAAGCATTACTGAAATTAACCCAACACCCTCTAACATTTAAGACTTTGTTTTAACAAGAACATTGCCATGACAGTAATTAAGTTTACATGAAACATGACGTCCAATGATTGATGCACCAGATTGCCAGGGATTCTCTTATAAGTACTGACATTTTAAAGTAAAATATACAGTATGCAATACAAGTGAATGGTGAGATTAGTTGTGTTTTATGTTTGCCATGTTTTCAATACATTTCCAATAGGAGGTAGAGTAATAAGTATCTGTTTTAGAGCTCTACTCGACTGAGAATTGGTCTTTCTCCGAAGGCACTGTGCAGAGGAAGCGCCCTGAACTCCTCTATATGCCGTAACCAAACCATCAAGCGAGCTTTGTTTCAGCATATCATGGACAATCTCAGGCCTCTGCTTTCACTCAATTCTAGTAATTTTAGAACCTTCGGAGGGAGTCCACAAAAACATCCGAAGATCGAACTCCCTCTCTATGACGTTGCCTCTAACAGGACATTATGTTCTCCTGAATGACTAGGAAAGCAAGCCTAGCATCTTGACCACCTTACTGCTGAAGCTGTTTGTTATGGCCAGGATTAAGAGTAAAGCTGTTATCTGTGGAAGAGCAGGATGGGTAATTAGTGCAGTCCGAGCTCCACTTGCCCTTAGAGTAAACAGTGACTCTCCCAGAGCTATTGTTTAACTCTGTCTTTTATATTTGGATCGTTTAGCTTCAACAATCTTACATTAGGCCTTTATAGATGACTGTAGCCTAAATGTTGGGGAATGTATGTCCAAAACGTGTTTATTTCAAATTTTGACTCATCCCAGCAAGTCGTAAGTACACCAACTGCAACAGCTGCTTCCTCCAGCTTTTTAACTTTGATGTTTCACTGTTTTTATCAGTACCAATAGATGCAGGCTGGACCTTTTTCCCCTCAGTATGTCTCCATTCAGTTTGTTCCTGGTTACCAGTAAAGCTTTAAGTAAAGTAATCTGCCCAGAATCCCTTTGGGAATACTATGGGGTTTTGTTTTAACAAGCTCACAGTAAGACACACACATGACCTTTTTGTGGCCCTCTTTTGGTAGTTCACTGGAGTCGGTGCAAGTCTGCATTAAAGCTTCTTTCACTAAGCTACAGGCTAGAGAGATGATACCAGCTCCAAAGAACTGGCATCAGAGTTCTTTCGGCTACTGTCCCTTCTTTATATTTGTCTTGTTAGATTGGGGGGGGGGTTCTTTTTTTTTTGTTTTTCTGTTGGATTTCTTTCATTAAAGAGTGGTATTTATGTTCCAATATAAGTGAGCCTGTTTGGAGACGTTCCAGCTGGTAGAGTTGAGCATCTGTGTGTCTGTGAACTGTTGGAAAACATGGACTTTGCATCTGTGACGTCATCCATATGTTTATATAGGGACATATTAAGTCCTGGATTCTGATTGGTCACTCATTGCCATCTTTGTCAGTTACTGGATCCAGAAAATCCGAATTTGGGTAAGGGCTGCAGCCGGTGTAGAGTTGATGAGAAACATGCGAGTAGCAAAAGCATTGCAGAGTGCGATAGGCTAAGACACCTGTCAATCAAGCAAACATGCCCCAAACATACCCTGTTTACCCCTTAAAAGGCACCATGTGGGATTTTCATTATATACAAACACAATTTTATTTGCATTTTACTGTTTAGGATTAAGATGTTTCAATAAGTTTACTGTGTACATCATTATGGTCTGACAGACATTTTGAATGTTTCTTATTTCATAATATTTTAAAGATAAAATGATTTAAACTTGGCTTTACAGCACTGCTAGTGCTCAAAAACACCACCGGTAACTATAATGTCCTGGTTCTGAACCACGTATTTTTGAGAAAGAGGTCTGATGTTTTCACAGTAACTTCAGTGCTGACCAACAACATATGCAAATGTGACTACGTTCACCTTTGCATATGCATGTTTCATACTGCAAACAGCCAATTAAGGACTTGTTGCATTGAGAGTCATCCCTCCATACACACACCCTCCACACATGTCACCCTCTGTCGAGTCCTGAAAGCTAACTCCGCCCCCACTGTCCAAGCTTTGTTGGTATATTTAGGCTTTTCTACTCATTGCTCAGTCCAATAGGTTCCAAATGTCTGAACTCCATTTAGAGAAAATGGTGCATGTCTGCTCGGATGGATGGGAGAGAGGGAGTGGGAGGCTGAAGATGGAGAGAGAGACAGGGAGTTATAGGAAGATTAAGAGTCGGGGGGAGGGAAATGTGAGACTGAGCGGTGAAACAGAGAGAGAGATAAAGAGAGCCGCAGGGTACCAGTCACCATCAAAACCTGTCACCAGCAAACCTCACCAGGGGGCTCTGCGCACACGCACATATATATATACTGTATATACAGTATGTATATGCATCACATTGCTATGTCTTTCTGTCAATATATATATATTGACAGAAAGACATAGCAATGTGATGCAAACACCCCATACGAATTCAATGAACAGATTGAGACAGCATGGACATACAGAAACATATGTTCGCATACACAAGCAGGCACTTACACACACACACACACACACACACACACACACACACACACACACACACACACACACACACACACTTGTATTATGCAAACAAAATGCAACCATACACATGTTGCCAGCAGGGAAGGAAGCAAACACAATTATGTACAGCATATAGCACCAGTAATAATGGGACAAAAAGTATCCAGACGTGTTTAAAATGATTCATATCCACACATGGCTCAACCATCCATACACACACACACACGCGCGCACACTGACTCACTGGTGTCTTAATGCCGTGTCCCTGACACACCAAAGTAAACCAAGGATTCCACCTGCCTCTGCTGCACAGCTACTAGAGGCGAATATCCAGGGGACACCACACTGTGAAACACATTATTCACAGCTCACACATCCCTCTGCAGGGAACACTGGTACACGCACACAGATACACACAGACATATACACAAGCACACAAACACACACAGAGCGAGGTGATGGCTGTCTTGACAGTCATACAGTGATCCAGCCTACAAGCGTCACCATCCTCATTTCCATGCTTGTCTCAGTCGTCAATATTTGCCACAGTAGCTCCCAGAAAAGTCGAGACACTCATTAAGCAAGGCGAGGGAAGGTTTCAATATTCTGTGGCACTATCCAGTTGTTTCGTGTTTGACTTGTTCTGCTTCATTGTGTGGCATTTGGAAGTCACCGAAAAAAAGCAAGAATACTGTACAGCAGGCTTTCGTTTAAAACACTGCAACACAAGTTTTTTTTTTCATTTTATTTTGTAGCATCAAATCAGAAGGGAATCTCCACCCTGGGATACTCCTACACTGTTAAATATGTTTTGTTTGTGAAGTTTAGAGAATCATATTTCCTACTGTAAATCTTCAGTTGGGAGATTTATTTCCCAGAATACATTTTCACAGTCTGAGTGGCATGCATGGATTTGTAGCTGTCATTAAAAAGTTGAGCCTATGGCCATATAAATATAACGGGTCTCTATTTTGACTGCACAATATCAATCACCAGTTCAAAGCATTCACAAAGAAATACACTCAATATTTTCAAAAATTGTTGTTTATTTTACGTTATTTATGAAGTAGCATTCAGTTGGTTTTTGTTTTGATAGTTAACATGATCACAACCACTATTTCTGGCAAGACCTGCTCTGCAAAAGCTATGATTGCATACACTGATAATTCCCCACAATTATATTGTTTACATGACTATCCAGAGGGAGATGTGGAAATTTAACAAAACATATGACAGTCATAATCCTGCCATTATCACATTTTACAATTAAAACTACATGTTAAAGATTGAAAACACTGCTTTTTCCAGATAAGTTGGGGGGGGGGGAGTGAGGACACGCACAGGTTAGGGTACAGAGAACGCATTTTGATATCTTTGTGTGCAACTTCTGTCGAGTTGCGTCTCTCCTCCCACCTTTGTGCCGTGTGATCTGTGTAGGGCATGAAAATACCAACCAGATGGGCAAAGTGCATTTTAAGGTCAGGAAAATACAAACATGTCACAGTGCCCAGTGGATTTTTCTTTAGCAGTTTTAATTACAAATGACTATAATTTGAGAGTCTTCATTTTCCTGCTGTTGGTAACGGCATGTCCCAACAGAATGAAAGCAAATCTGTCAACTAGCAATTTCATGTTAGAGTAAATTAGCCACAGCTACATCAAGCAGATGAGGGGGACGTGATCTCACAACCTGCTACTCTGCTGAATAAAGCCAGAAAAGGACCGTATCCACCCATTGCTACTAATATCCAATCAGCTCATGTGAATAGCCACAAAATAGACGCTAATAACTAGCTATCACAGAGCCAGCGAGGCTGATGGCGAAGCTTGACACACTGCGACACACTAACAATACATTCATTTAAACTGTGGTCAGCGAGGTTGGCGTTTATCAGAGAATGCACAGAGGCAGCAAAGGCACAGAAACACACACACACGCACAGACTGTCTTACTCTGTCTCTCCTCACATACACATACAGTCCAATTATAGAGAGAGGACGAGGCCTGGGCCGTGCGCTCCCAGTGACCTTGTTCCAGGACAGATTGATGAGGCGCTGTATCGCCCCAGCAGATCAAATAACTCCTTTCTGGCCCTCATTACCAGGACTAGAGGAGATCTGCAAGTGCTCGGCTTGCCTAGTGTAGCATGCTAACACACTGTACTGGTACCAAAGTAGCTGTTGTTTTTCACCCATTCCTAAATAAATAAGATGGGGTTACTGAACCCCTTTTTTTTGTTTTTTTTAAATCAAATATTTAAAGTGTTGTCGTCTGCTGAAAAGGTCACAGTTGTGTGAATGGTGCAGAGGATAATTGGATAAATTGTTGTTAGATTATACTGTTTGTTGTTCTTTCCACCCTCCCTTAACTGGCAATGTTGGCAGTTGAAGGGGGAGGCATGGCATCATTTGGTCTTGCTCATTTCCTGGCAGAGACCAGAGTGCTGGAGTTTGATGTGCCTGGTTAGTTTTGATAAATTGCTTACTGAATTTCAGGAAAAGGAAAATATATATTTTTTCTCAGTCATCTCTTATTTGCTCCTTTGCTTTAACTGTTTAGTCAATTCCACTGAACTTTGACAATAGATGTGATATGTCGTTATATTTTTCAAACTTCCCTGACTCCTCTTTCTCATCTGGATTCCACAGTTCCTCCCCAGTTTGTCAGTCGGCCAGCCAACATTTATGCCCATGAGTCCATGGACATCGTTTTTGAGTGTGGGGTTTCAGGATCACCAGCTCCCACTGTCAAATGGGTCAAGAATGGAGATGCTGTCATCCCCAGTGATTACTTCAAACTAATTGTAAGTTAATTTGGCACTAAAGTAGCACCTTTCTACCTTTTCTGCACTGAAGACATTGTGCTATCAGCAGTATTTTACATCATCAGAGTGTCATAATAAAGAGTTTGAGATTGGTAGAAAATGCTACTTGTAACATTATTAACTGCTTGTCTTTGTTTTTCATTTATTTTCTATGTTTCCTCCTTCCTTCCTGTTGTGTAGAAGGAGCACAACCTGCAGGTTCTGGGTCTGGTCAAGTCAGACGAGGGTTTCTACCAGTGCCTCGCAGAAAACGATGCAGGCAACATCCAGTCCAGCGCCCAGCTCATCATCTTAGATCACGGTACGCCACTCACTAGGACCACCCACTAGTCTGCAAATCAGATGCGTTAGTTAACTAGATAATACTGATTCCTACTTGAGAAGATGACAAAAACACAAAATTGATAAAAAATGCTTCAGTGATGAAATAATTAATGTCTGAGACGACTCAGAAATGACCCATGTCTGATAAGTTTTGCTCAGACAGCCAAGAACTACAGTTGGAAGCGCAAGCATCTGTTCACAGCCATTTGAACATCAGCAACAATCTTAACACGATGCTCCTTGTGATTATTTCTAAGCTTATCAGCCTCCTGTGAATCACAGCTGTGGGAGCTGGAGTTGTTGAATGCTAACAAAATAATGTTCTATCTTTGTTAAAATGCTTAAATGTTAACACCAAGTACAGCAGTAGATTTACCTGCAGCCCAGAAAATTCCAGTATAATGTTTAGGCTTTTTAGAAATAGCAGTAAAAGAAAGGATCTCTGCAAAGCTACACGAGCTAGCTTGCGCTCTATACAGTTTGCCTTATTTATAAACACCTAGATGGATTCTCGAGGCTGTGCACATCTGTGAAGGTGTGAGGAGTGAGTGAGAGTGTGTAGTGAACAGTGAAACAAAACCACTGGGATCTTGTTAAACCAGAGGTGACTCAAAAGGGAGCAACATTATATCTGGGGCAAACACAGTCCATTCCACATCTAGTGTTACAGAAATGTTGGGAGGCTGCTTTGATGCAGCATCCTTAGACATGTTAAAGCCGTCTTTCAGAAAGGAGCTTTACTTAAACATATGCTGGTGAAGTGAGAGTGCCTGGATAGCTGCAGCATAGTCTTTCCTGTTATACATTTCCCTTTAAAGCCCACGGAGATGTTTGAACTAGCTAATTCCCAGAGTGGAGCTGCTGAGTGCAAAGTACAACAAAAGCAAACACCAAGGCTAGGGGTGCCAAAAAAGTGCCCGAAAACAGAAGAAAATGTGGAAAAATCATTTTAACATCGTAGTTCTTGAGGTAATTTAGTTTCATTGCCTCTGATCATTAGAGAAAATGTAATACAACGTAGATTTAAGATCATTTGCACACATCATAATAATCATAGTCTAACCCACGGGGGCTTGTAAAAACCACTGCAGAAAACAACAAGAAATTCAAGATGATAAACGAGACTCAATTTCACTGAAAAGCATCATCTAAATAAAACAAGGTGGAAAATGGAGGAACAAAAAAACTGCAAGGGGAATGGTGTGTATATTCTTTATATCACAATCACTACTTTACTGTTGACTCAGACTCTCCCAATTTATTGAGTGAGACGGCAAAGTGTAATCAAGCGTGAACGCCCCCTCACTTGAAGCAGGTGGCTAATGGATTAGCATAGCAGTGTCCAACTGGTGGGCCTCTAGCTGTGTCACCCCCTCTGATTGGAGGATATGAAGTCAGAAATAATGATGACCTGCAGCTCATTGTGTGTTTGTGTTTGACACCATTGATAAGGGTTTTGCCACTTTATATAGCCTCAACTCTTCTTTTTTTTTTTGTTTGAGTTGATGATAAATGAGATGAATTACTGAGCCAGCTGGCCATTTACACGGGGTCTGCCCTGAGTGGGGCTTTGAAGGAATTAATCTCTGTTTAATCCATAAATATCACAGAGAATCTTTTCCTTTCTTACTCTTCTGAGTGTTTACCTCTGTCTTGGTCACAATAATCCTAATCTAAACACACTTACCACCAGAAAGTTTTCCAGTTTTCTGTTTATTCATCAGTTTATTATCCGGTCATCATCTGAGTCTCAGATGGTGGATCTAGAAAATAACCAAAGTCGCAGTGATACTGTTTATTCTTCCTGTAAATTATTGACATTTTGTGCTTGTATAGACACATCAGCTGCGGCACTCTCCACAAATGCTCGCTTCACTGTGTCAAAGTAATTTCCTCTCTCAAAGGGGAATCAATGAGAACATGTTTGAAATCAGCTCATTTTCTACAGCTATTAGTGTTTTGTGGGTACGGCTCTGTGATTTGAGGTTGAAATGAATCTCTTTAAGTTCTATTAGAGTAGTATCTCTCTCCTTAGAGTCTCTCCTCTGTTGTATTCTTTTCTCCTGTGCTGCTCAGTATGGACACATACAGACCTACAGCCATCTGCCACCTCTCTCGCCACTTTCTCTCTCCTTGTCTTTCCCAGCCACCTGCTCTCTGTAATAATCCAACACACTGGGCTTTGTGTTAATTGTGCTGCCTTGAATATTCCCCCTATATGGCTGCCCCCTCACAGCTGGGCATCTTTGTCCACTTCCTAAATCACTCTTACACAAACACCCCTCCTGCTCTTTGCTGCCCCTGTGTGTTTCTCCTCAGTCAGGTATCCCGCTCACACCTGCCAGGCTTGAATCATCCTGAAACAGGGCCAGGAAAACACCCTGTCTGTCTGTCAGCTGCCTTGCAGTCGGGGGAGATAAGCCAGGGACTTGCCACAGGGATAAAGTTGTCTTCACCCAGCAGGGAAATCAATGGGGGTGAACTGCATCTAAACACCCAGCGGCTGCAAGTTGGCTAATATTCATTAGTGCTCATAATCTTTGCATCTTAATGCTGCCAGCTGCAATTAAATGTAGCTCCGCTGATGATTCCCACTTGTGGGTGTTTAGAATGGAAAAAGGTCAGCTGACAGGTGTTGGTGTGTGTACAGTATCTTGACAGTTATTTATAGTGATATGTGCTTTGTATCAATACTCTTGACTTTGAACTCCAGTGGGTGACGATGGGTTAGTACATGGACAAACTGCTGCAGAAGAGAAAAGAAAGCCTTTTCCTCAAAGTTCATGTTATTTCACTTTGCTTCAGCAGTCGTACAACCTTGAAAAACAGATTTTTGGGGGAGTGGAGGTCAAAAATAGGGATGCAGATTGCAGTCTTGAACAGTTTTCCTGGACATTCCACAGCCATGTGCAATATGGGTCAACTAGTTGCAAACAGATGTGGGTAAATAGGAGCACAAATGCCAAAAGTGGACCTCAAGGAGACCTAATTATGTAGTGTAATGCAGGCCAAGTAAGTGCCTCATAATGTCTCTTGTAAAACCGCCACATTCAGACTTGTCGTCTTTTGGAAGTGCTGGACGTTTGTGTCGTTGTGCTCGTTAGTTACCGTTGTTAATTTGGTATGACTTCCCAATGACAAATGCAAAATAATATCTTGCATATAATTACATGGGGATTTTCTTTTTTTTTTCCAGGAACAATAGTGATTTAAAGCTTACGTCACTTCATTGTGTTAAATCCAGACCACATGTGCAGTAGTTGGAATCAGTAACCACTGTTTTGATCTGGAAATCACGAACATGTTTGATTCAACATATGCGTTCTGTATATGAGGTTTTATCACATTCCCTGCAGATTGGTCCATCCTTTCCTCACTAATCTATAAATACAACCACTAATGTCCTTCATGAAGACTCCCTGCTGGCAGTTTCGATATTTGCTGCCAACATGTAGACCTCATTGTCAGAATGATCGTGAGGGAGGTTAGTCAGCTGCAGAGGATATGCTATTTAAGGGATTATTGTCACATGTCATCTATAGACGGTGTGCAGCAACAACTTGCAGCTGTTTAAAGGCACATGATTGTGTGACGCGTTTATGCATGATACTGTAGTAGGTGGCAATTACAGCTTAGAGAGGAAATGGGTCACATTTTTCAGCTTTGAAGTTGTACACACCTAGACAAAGCACTTGTTTATATGACTGCCATCTTTCCATATACAGTTCAAACACTGAGACTGTGTTTGAAGTTTGATAAAGTAGCACACTAAAATGTATACCCAGGTTTTGCAGTGTGGTTGCCTTTTTGTGACGCAGAGCAGAGCCGAAACAAATGGTTACTTTTTAGGATAGCTGGTGCTGTTGCCTACTAGAAGTGGAGAGCTGCATATAGCATTTACGTTTTAGAAACAGACATTCATAAGAGGATAGAAAACTGCGTGTTTTTCAGCATTATGTATTCTCATTTTAACATTCACAAACCGAAGGCCATATACCAGCCTGGGAACTCTCTTACTGGACGCCTACTTATCAAAAAACAGCATGTTTAAGATTCAAGCACCTAAAAGCTTTAATATGAAAACTGCGGACCGATCTACATTTAACAAACAAAAGAGAACTGGATGTGCTCACTTTGCTGTTTGCCCTTAAGTGTGTGTTATTTGCTTTTTTATGTTTGCATAAATTTAAGAGATGCACTTACATTTGCATGTGAATACTTATATTTTGCTCCTTCCATATACCGTGCTGGCTTCAACATGGAAATACTCCTCTGTCTGAGTCCGTCCGTCTCTCCATCTCTCCTCTCTTCTCCTCTCCGTTCCCACAGCTCACATGAATAATGTTTTGACATTTTGCCTCCTAGTGCCCAAGCCAAGTACTTCACTAGAGAGCCTGAAAGCTTGTTTGGATGTACAAGCTCTGAGCTCTCATGCTGTTTTAGACTGTTGCAAGTGAATTTCATTGAGATGAATGAAAGGGAGACATTTATTCTAAATACTTAGCCAGCTTCGGGTAAGAGATAACACAATTTAAAATCAGTTGATGCTTGAAGCTATGCAACACAGCTACATACATTTTAGCATATTTGTCCTGGAAGCTAGTATTCCTCGCTATTATTCAGGTATTTTGTGATGAAAGAAAGATGACAAACTATTTCTGATGCAAATTTATTTATTCAAGCTTTTGTTAAATCCAAAGCTTAAACAGGCAAGCAGTCCTTCTCGAACCCTCCCTCTCTTTCATCTCTTTCTCCTTCCCTTTCTCTCTGCTTCTCTCTTTCTACCTGTATCCCTCCTCCTCTCCCTTCATCTTCCCTTTTATCCAGCCATGCTACCATTAGTCCCCCCTTAGACATGTGGCAGCAAACAGAAGAGTCCTGTCCTCCCCTCTCATCCCCTCCCATCAGAGGTACCAGACCCCCGCTGAGAGATGGCGGTGTCTCATCACTGCCTGAGTGCTCACCGTGTCTCCTGGTTTTTCTCTCCCTTCATCACTCTGTGTATATTTGAGTGCAGGCATCAGGAGAGCTGGCATGATAAACTGTGTAGACACGTGTGCTGTCCCTAAAGCTGCAGCTTGACAAAGTGACAGGCACAGGGAGATACTGGAAGGGATATTTAGAGAGTTTCACATACCGTAACTTCATTAGTAAATCAATTAATTACAGCAAACTTGAGCACCAGACCTCCCTGTGAAATGACACAGAAACCAAGAGCCTCCTACTGTATTTGCAGATGACTTGGCACTCCCGTCAACAACTGAAAGTAGATACAACCACTGAATGTCATTCGCTTTGATCTGAGCCAAGACAGCCAACGCCTAATAAAGATTATGCCTCAGAAAGGATGCAGAAGTCAAGAAAACCCACACACAAGCTTTATTTAGATGTCGCTAATTTACAAAACATGAAACCAAATGAAGTGGAAGTTTAACCTTGCCTGTAAAGGATCTGAAGACAAACCAATTAGTGGAGCCTTCTGTACTGTTATTATAATTTAATAACTAAATGTGTGAGAATGGTTTTCAAGGAAGACAAAAGGAATCTCTACAGTATTTCGGTAAAGCTTGGACAAACAAAAATACCTAACAATGCATGCAGCCAACAATTCCTCTTATTGAAAATTAAATTAAAAATTAATTAAAAGTACATTTTCTGGAGTCACAAAATCAGACTTCAGAAATATTAACCCATAAGAAAACTACTGGCAAGAAACAACCACAACATAAAAAATACAGATTAATAGACCGAAGTTACTGCACTGAACACAACCTGGCCAAAGAAAGCTGTTATGGACAGACCTGCTTGCCAGAAGCAATTCTGCTCACACTGTGAACAACAAAAAAGCAGGGAAAGCTCCAAACTCTTCCACTTTGTTTAAAACATTGTACTAAGCTTTCAGAGAGATGAATTCTCCAAACAGAGCCGGTATCTGCTGCAAATTTGTAACACAAACAGACACTCAAATATTGAAACTGTGTATAGTTTCAACACAAGCAGTAATTATTTCCACACGGAGTAGTCGATACACATGAGAGACGGGAACACAGCAGCCTAGATCCATTGTTGTGGCTGTGTGCAGACATGCAAGAAGGAAGGGTTTTATGTACAAATATATCTTGATGCTGAAGCTGTATTGTTGTCTTCGTCTAATACAAATCAAGAAGTACTTGAATTTATATTGAATTTAAAGTAAAGAGAAAGATAAAGAGAGACACATAAAAGGAGGTCTCTGCTGTCCCAGTACTGCTGTCAGTGTGGTGTACTGCAGCAGCTCTAGTTGGTGTTGAGGAAAGAAATTCACTCTGTTATAAATCCATGTAATATAAAATGTAACAAGATCATGATTAAACAAAAAGGAAACAGAGTTTCAGAGCAGAAGATCCAGTAGGCGGAGCAGTAAAAAAAACAAAAAAAACACACACATTTGTAGTAGACAAGCCACAGACAGGGGGGATCCATCCACTACATTGGAGCGCCACCCTTATTCCCTGTTCAAATCAAGAAGTGAGAATAGACTGCTAAAAGACCCTTCCCTCCAGCCAGACTGAATAAAAGCTCTGGCCCACTTCAGGGAATACGGTGTGCTCCATCATCTGCTAGCAGGGTCACGGCCAGGCCAGCGGGAGTGAATGTGTAACGTTGTGAGCATGTGAATGTGTCAGCACAGTGCAGGGCGGCGCACCACGTTTTCTGTTGGCAAGTCCTGCATCGCAAGTTTACCTTCAACAGCGGGCAACCAATGTGAAAATGTGACAGTTAAACAACATGTCATGTACTGCTGGGATACACATGCATGCACACATATGGTCACACTTCTTTTACTGTATGGTGACTGCCTTCGTGAGGGCGTCATGAGGTCACAGGGACACAAAGTAATTGTTTACTGTTTGATCAAACTCAATTGTTTCTCATTGTTTGTTCAAGCCTGCAATCATCATGGAAAGGTCGCCCTCGCTTGGCTTGACTCTCTTTGTTTCACGCTGCATTTCTGTCATATACTAGATGTACACTAGTGACTGCACACATATATACTGTAGCGGGTAAAATGCCTGACAGGAATGCGTGACAGCATAATGCAGTCCATTGCGGTTTTTCATGAACTTTGTATTATTCAATCTGTTACAGAGGTGTTGATTCAACTCTGTGGTAATTTTTTGAGGCTGCTGTTTGGGGTGTTTGTTTATTTTCAAAATTGCATTTTCCAAAAGTCAACATATCAGAATGAACATCCCATTAGAGTGATGCAGCAGAAACTGAGATAAGAAGCCTAAAAGGGGAGAGGAGGCTGTTGTTGGCACTAAGCACAAGCTAATTAAGTGCAACTGGGGGATAAAATTGCCTCCAAAAAAGTAGTTGAAGCCTTTTCCATTAAAAAAACAAAACAAAACACCGATTAACACCAGATTTACCTGTTCTCCAACAGCAAAATTTTACATTCACCACATGTAGCTACGGGTGCTATTATACACTGCGGGTGCTATTATAATAAGTACCTTATCTTAACTTACAGTGTTGAGTATCATTTGCTGTTGGTGGCTTATGGCTGATTAAACAAATATGCTAATAATGTTGTTTTATTTAGAACATTGTAGTTATAAATGTTTGTGATCATGAAAAGGCAATATAAAAACAAATCAGGGGCATTTGATGGGGAATATTAATTATATGTAA
Organism: Maccullochella peelii; assembly: GCA_002120245.1. Taxonomy (NCBI): domain Eukaryota; kingdom Metazoa; phylum Chordata; class Actinopteri; order Centrarchiformes; family Percichthyidae; genus Maccullochella; species Maccullochella peelii. Next base: position 65,976 of record LKNJ01001072.1, on the reverse strand, counting down.
ATGTGAATATATTACACTAAATTCTGCCTCATAGCAAAATATATTGAAATTCAAATTTGGGGATAAAGGCCCTAAAATGTGCACACTGTGTCTTAACTGAAATACACACACAAAATCTCTTTGGTGTGCACACACACACACAATGTTAGAGATAGTGATTAGTGGATTTGTTCCCCCACTAGCGGTTGTAGGAAGCTGATCAGAGGGATTGTAGCCTAAATTGATTGCGAAGAGCTGAAATCAGCCTATACCAAATTGCTGTTCGTACGGGCGCTGAAGTAAGTGTTTGTGTTGTGGCTCTTTCTCTCAGGGACGGTGCTGAGTGTGTATGTATGTGTGTGTGTGTGTTTACAAGCTGAGGTTCTCACAGCACGGGCTGAACTTTTCTATGGGCTGTATTTAGTCAACCGTGGTGAAAGGCTTTGCTTCATTTATAAATGGTCTGTCGCCTAAGTGCTAACTGCAAAATTTGCACAGAAAAGCACAAAAAGGATTAAAATAGCCTTCAGTACCTGCGCCAGTGCTATTGTTTGAAGGTCAGTCTTGTTATCAACACCAGTTTTAGGCCTGACTGCGTGTGTACGTGTGAGAGGTCTGCTTTTTCCTGACAGTCTGTTTTACACACCTCACTAACACGTGCCCTTATTTATGATATAACAGCATCCACCTCCAACACACACTCATTCAGGATGCCGGTCTGATGTTTTTGGATGTGGACAGTCCTCTGGGTGCAGTAATTGGAAGTACTACATGCACATGGCACAAAAACATGATTTTCCCTTCACACCCTTCCCTTAGCAGCAGCTGACCCCTGTGAGCGGCGCCACCAAAGCTGGAGCTTTTATTTTCCCTATTAGCACCACCCACTCCACTGAGCCTCCCAGTTTCCATAAGCTAAAAGTAGAATAGTGAGTAACATCACAGTGGGTTGTGGGCACCCCACTGCCTTCTAGTGTAGTGCGATAGCCGCTTCACAGTGGGTCCAACCCAGGGAGGCCGCTTTATTGGTGGGAGTCTGATTAGCTGGACTGTTTGTTAGCGAGTCTCCCAAGGGGGATGCAGCTGCTCCCACTTCTGCAAACATCCTATTTGACCTTTTCAGCCCTTTCCTGGTTGTTCAGCTCCACTCACTTAAAACATAAAAATGTTGCAAGTGCATGTGTACACACATACACAGTGTTACAGGGAGCTCTCTCTGAAATCAGTTACTTCATTCCAGGCTTCCCCTGGAAAGGTTGAATTGTATTCTTGTACCTCCAAGGTAATAAGATACAAAGGCAGGCAGTGCAGAAAGAAAAGCTTGTTTCCAGTCCTGGGCATTGGTGGCCCAAGAGGCCTCGCTTTCCTCTCCCAGCCAGCATGTGGAGCACGTGATGCATATGATGCAGATTTGTCAAAGTGGGCGTGGGGTCGGGGGGTGGGGGGGTACATTGTATACCATAGTCGCTCATCTTCATTTGCATACCGTGTCTGTGCATGCAGCTGTTGGCCTCATGATCGTGCATCTTGCGAGTGTGTGTGATGAAGCAAGATGTTCAGGGGAACAAAGCAATCACACCCAAATTAACTCACCAGTGGCTCACGGATCAAGGGGCTACACGTGTTTGATGGTGAAGAGACGCTGTATGTACACATAGTAGATGATTAATTATTGATGAACCTGACCCCATTCAATTACTGTCGTCATTTCCAAATAGGGGCGTTTGCTTTCCCCTACATGTTAAGATCTGTGAATCCTCTGGGGGGTATTTTTTGTCCCAGGAGAATATATATGGAATTTTACACATTCCAACACATTAAATCAACCTGCTTAGTGTTTATTTTGAGAACCCAGAGCAGGGATTGTCACTCTCATGAAAACCAAATTACCAGAAAGTAAATTGCCGGAGGGCCGAGAGTGGATGCAAACACAGACATACCATCATCCTATTCAAAACATACCCCATACAAATGCCTTCTACTTGTTTATGTAGGCCCACAGGGAATTTGAGAATGTTGATTTTGGATGTGAAAAGCAAGATAGATGTAGAATTGAACAAACTGTGCCATTTAAGAGGAAGTCGCTGTAGGGTTTCAAAGGGACAACGTGCACAGGCTTTCGGAGGTTTTAGCCGCTTGATAAAGAGACCATCCTTGGAAGTACAAACACCCCCTCCTACGAAAGCATTTGCTGCCTCACCACATGGCATCCAGGAGTCCCATTTATCTATCAGATGGGTCCTCTCACATCCCAGTTTGTCTCTGCCGCCACAGGAGTGTTTAGGGAGTGTGGAGACATAAATACATCTGTGACCCACTCCAAACCCTTTATAACAGCATTTATGGTCTGTGCTTACTGACGCAGAGAGGCTGCGTTATGCTGTTTTTATATAAAAAAAAGTCAGAATGTTCACCTACACACCTTCTGCATTGTGAAGCATGCTGCAGCGATAGTATTAGCTGGCTGTAACATAAAAAGTCCCATTTTTTTCAAATATTCTGTACATGACGAGTTATTTCTCTTAATTTGCCTGACTTTGATGTTTCCCCTCTGGCCCCACCATCAGCATCTTCAACGGCCTAAAGATTGTTCCAGAAAAATATTTCAATCATGCAAGACTTAATGGGGAGAAAATTCATTCATTTTTGGGATTGCCATGTATATATTTTTTAATTAATAAAAGCTTATTTCTCTCCCGGGAATGTGCCATATTTCTTTCTTTTCTTTTTTTTGATCGCAGTGAACATGCCCTAGAAAATGATAGGGAGGAATGTTGGCGAAGCTGTTTGACATTTTTGGGGAATCAGTTTGAGACACAAAGCCTTTTTTTCCAGATTATATCTGAGTTGGAACACATCGTCAGTTTAAGCCTTTGTGAGGTTCGAGCTGCACTTTAATCTTGACTGTCTCAGTGTGATTATCACAGCTAGGGGGAATGTGTGCAGTTACTGATATGCTCTAACGACCTGATACTGTATCTCTGTCAGTTTCCCCTTGGCCAGTGATAAGGTGAACACAATACACAAGGTTCATTTTTATCCTTTGTTGATGACTGTCTTGCAATTTTATTGTTTATATAATTGCTTTTCATTTATTGTTGCATTGCTTGTACAGCACTTTGTAAACGTTGAAAATTGTGTTAAAAATGGAGTTTATTATTGTTGTCGACAAGGTACCCGAGTGGAAACAAAGAGAACAAAAAAAACCCCCATGCGTGGTCAGCCTTTTTCTTGCACTCCCCATTTCTCTCTTCACCTCTCACTTTATCTTCACTTTTTAACATTTGTCTTCTCTTTCTGACTCAGTTGCCTTTGTCGGCGCATTAAGGAGCTGCTCAAATGTCATGAGCCATCAGGCTTGCTCATCTTTCCAGTCTTATCTTGTAAGAGAAAGCGAGGGGAAGAAGATTGTAGGGGGGAAAAAGCAGCCATAGTTGTCAGCAGTTGCTCTAAGGAACCAACAGTTTCCCAACACATTTACTTGAGAACCCATAACAGCTATTGAAGTGTTGTGTTGTTTCTTACATTACCTTTAGATTTTGATGAATGTCTCTATTAATTTCTATCTTTGTTCAGAGGGAATCTGTTTCTCTGTAATAACCTTCATGCATACAACAAGCCCAGATATGCGCTGTTCACTTTGTAGTCATACAGTTTCTCATCATGTGACTGTTGCATGTTCGTAGGAAACATGACAAAGCCTGCCAGTTCTAATTGACAGTCTGCTTTGTGTTGGGTTTTTTGAAGGCTCTGGACTATGCTTTTTGAGTATATTGTTCATTCTTGCTCTGTTCATTCTGTGGCAGATAAAAGTAGCGACTCTGTAATGGACCATTACCATTGTGCTGGATCGGTCTCTTGTGCAGTCATCATTACCGAACCACATTAGACATGGAAACTAGTCCTGAGAAAATCCATTTTGCAGGAGGGCTGGCGTGGCCTGCTGAATTCCCTGTGAAAAGGCTATCTGTAGCTGTGGGTGCTTCCGGCAGATATCTTCGTTCAGTAGATTTATGCTCACTTGGTGGAAGTGCATAGTCTGAGCCAGTGAGGTAGGCTCTCTTATCTGTGTACTCAAGACCACATGATGAAAAAGCTACTTGGCGTAACTTTACAGCTACGCTCACTGGGGGAACACAGCAAAGGATTATGGAGTTAGCAACAGAAGATAAAAGTTGAAGTTATGAGGCTTAATCAGAACTTTAACGCTACTCCAATTATTTTAATTTCAGAAACGGCTTTTACTCCCATTGAATCTTAAGATGAATGCTTTGCTTTGCTATGCATGTCTTTGTCTTGACTGTTGACTGCATATTGGTTACCCAGATTCATTATGCAGATCTAGAGTAACCTTCCTCGTTAAGCCTTAATGCCAGCCATTCATTACCTCTGGCACAGAGACTAATGGCACTATTAATCAGCTATGAATAGAGCTTGGCAGTGGCGGTGGGAGTCTGTCACCTCCGTACTGTAACAATTCTAGGCATGCATGTACAAGACAGATTGTCAGAAGGACACCGAAAACTGCCCAGCATGTCAATTACCTACAACTGACAAGGTGTCTTTATGTCCCCTCCTTTGCCTATTCCACAATGCATTTCTCCCCAGGCTTTACTCTCTGACAATCTCTTTGTCTGACCTGACACTGATTTCAGGATTTTTTTTTTTTTCCTAAAGTGTGGTATTCCTTATTGTATTTGCTTCAAAAAGGAGAGACATCCAACCTCTTATTTCCGTTTGTTGCGAGATCCACACTGGGCAAGGATAATGATAGACACATTTACTCAGAGAATTAAGGCAGTGTGACTTGTTTCCAGTGCCATTCTAGGTAACTCCCTCTGACCTATGAGAAACCTTGCAGCACTCAAGCTTTATCTGCCGTCTTTTCTTCTCTGAACAGTGCACTAAAATGATTCCTCTACTACAGTACAACATGCCTGTAGCAACAAAGCCGAAGATAAGGTTGGGTTTTCTTTCTAATGTGTCTAAAGATTTGGCTCAACTTCTGTCATGCCTTATTCTTCTCTCAATCAACAGCTGCAGACCATGCAAAACTGACTAACATGAAACATATTTTGGACACGTGGGATCCTGTCCTACTTTTATGGTTTGCTTATTTAAAGGGAAGGAAATGGGCTTTAAAGGGAAATCTGGTTATTTGCTGATTACTGCCAAGCCATCTACATGTTACACTAATTACTATATGTCCTATTTTATTTGTGAGCCGGAGCACAGCTTGAGGTTGCCCTTCTGGTTACTGAGAAAGGGTGACATGGTTTACGCCCTCCAACCTTCCTAACTAAACGCTTCATTTCTAAATTGTTAATTTTATTGTCTTCAATAATGCAAACTGATTTTACAGACCTGCTCTCATAGAATACTACTACTTTTATGCAACCTTAATTTTAAAGGGGCAATAACTGATTTTATCTCCTCTTTTTTCCTTCCATCTGGATGGTACTGATACCTATCTGCCTAATGAATATTGAGATAAATCATTTAGAAAATGCATTACAAATGCTGTCAGTCCTGTCAGGTTGTTTAGTTCCGTTACAGTCCAGTAGTAAACAAGCAGAAGGCACTCAGAATCTTGTTTTCTCTCCGCTCATATACACATACAGTATATGAGCCTCCATGCAAGCCTCTCTAGATTAGAGACTTTATACATGAAGGTCTGAACGCAGCCTCCTGGGTAGCGCTCCCTCCCAGGCTCTGTGCAGCCACCACCACAAACTCTACCATTCAGATCCCTTTGGTTATAGATGTAACAGTTGGGTTTAGTTAGTTAGTTGCTAAAGAAGCTGGATTTCTTTAAATATTTTGACTGCAGTTATGAATCTCTATTTCTTTTCTTTATCACCCTCGCTTCTCCTGTCTGTAAACCGTACCCAATATGTGATATAGTATTTCTGTTTTTGTCTTTGTTTTGGCACTGTTATATCGAATGTAGGTTTTTATGTATTTATAATGAGTGGACCTTTGTCTCCACTGACAATGTGAATACTTATTTGTAACAGTATTATTTGCTATAATCCACTATGTTGCTTGGATTGTGTTCTCTTGTGTGTTCATGTTTAGCAATGCTGGATGTGCTTCCTCATCCACAAACAGGCTTCGAGTTGTTTATCCTGTGAGCCTGCTTATGGTTATGTCGTGATAACCCCATCACCAGTTCGAGTGTTGTGCCTTTTCTGTTGTGTGTGTGTGTGTGTGTGTGTGTGTGTGTCATTTTATAAATGAGGATAATTGTTCGGCATCTGGTAATTTACACTGCAGTCAGAAAGTATTAGGAGGATGCTATGTTTTCCTTTGGTTTTGGCTCTATTCCAGCAAACTGGATTCGAAATGAAACCTTGGCTTTGAGGTTGAAGTGCTGACTTCCAAGGTTTTGAGGCTGTTGACATCCCTATTGGAGTGAAGTGTAGGAGTCCTAGCTCCTTTTTAAACATTAGTCCCACAATTCTTTCCCCCTAAACTTACAGACAAGGCAACTAATGTGTTTTTTAGGACCAACCAGTGGAATGATCTTAACTGGCCACATCTATCCTTAATACATCTGAGCATGTGTCTTAACTTGCTGAAGGCAGAAACCTCCTGGAAGAAGCAAGAAGTGAAGATATCAAGTTGTAGCTTCAGCCAGGCGTCAACTTTTGCAACCAAATGTCATATATGAGGAACTGATTTTGTTATTGTTTTAGGTTTGTGTAAAATATTCTGAAATTAAGGTTTATAGTCAGCACTTTAACCTCATAGTCGTTGTTTCATTTCAAATCAAAGGTGCTGAAGTACAGAGCCAAAACACTCAAAAGGTGTCAGTAGCTGCAGTTACTTGGACAATATTTCGGATTTCGAATATTCCGAAGCATTTAATCAGGATATAACTCTTTTGACATGCGCAAAGTGGTTCTGCCTTTTTTTTTTTTTGGGCTGCGTTCATCTTTCGAACAGCTCATTGTTTCGAGGCTTTCGACCATCGAGGCGTTCAGCAATCCTTAAATCTTTTAAGGTCTCCAACAAAAAAGCTGTATCAGCCACAGGCCACTTATTTTTTTGCTGCCACCATGTTTCTGTTCCTTCCAGAAACTCGTTCACGTGAACTAATGTTAACTTACGTGGGGCAAACATGCACAGAAAGAATATATTTATTCCAACCAGAGAGAAATGATTAAGCGCTTACATGGTTATCAGGCACTAATATTTTCCTATTGAACGGATTATCAAAGGTTTACAACACTCCTCTCAACACGATTGGAAATTCCTTCTGATCGGGCCAGGCTCTAATGATTGAGGTGGTTACATGAGGCATTTTTATTCTGATTGGGCTATTATTCTGATTATTAGTGGAATATTGCACGCGCACGCACACACACACACACACACACACACACACACACACACACACACACACACACACACACACAGATGTGAACATACGTACATACAAACACTGACATTAATTTAAAGCTCCTTCAGAGATTTGTGCAGATGCATAAGAGATAGATCACAGTGTGTGTGAGTGTATAAAAAAAAAAGTGTGTGTGGACCATGTAATTCTTTAGAAGAAAAAAAGCAGCAAATCCTTCATATCACTCCAATCACAAAAGTGAATGTAAACAAATATTGAAAGCCAAGTTAGTGGTTAGTCCACATGCCATGACAGACAAATATCCAGCAGCCGCTTTGCATTTCAAAACTATTTCTCCAGTAATAATACACCGTTTGCACACTTACACTTGCCGTGCTCCTTCTCTGTATTTCAGCTTTGCCCTCCAGTCAATTTCCCTGACCTGCAAACAAATGGAAATGTCATACAGACTGACATTCTTTCCGTATGATTTCGTTTCGCCCACTTGCCAGGCAAATGGAAAGCAGATCTCACTGACCGCAGATTGTTCCTCAGAAAAAAAAACAAAAAAACACCAAATGAAATCACAAACATTTCTGTGGCTAGGCTGTGGAATGTGACAGCAAAAGTGTTTAACAAACATCATCTGGTTTGTTAGTTGAGAGAATCTAGACTTTAAAATCAGCTTTTTTTTGGGGTGGTTGGGTTAGTCTTCAGTTGTTTTACTGTGTCTGAAATAAAGGAGTTTAATACCCTGATCACATAGACGGTTTTCTTGTGTGCATTTGAGAGGCTAGAAGGTGGCTTTGTCCCTGTCAAAACAAAGTCCACCTCTGTTTTCCATTGAATGCTGGCCAGTTTTTAGTTAATAAAAATGTCACAAAAAATGCAAACCAATCATTTTTTAATCACAAATGATTGGCAGGAAGGCCGTCTATGTAAATTAAATGTATGACGCTATATTCTGCTCCCACTGCCCTTACATTAGAGAGCTGTGTGTAGATCTGCATGTGTAGTCCCCCTTGTATTGTGCTTTTATTTGTTAGCTTCGTGAATGTAGTAGAAGTGTTTTATTTCTGTGGTTCCTTGTCACGCCAAAAGTCTTTTTTTTGTTATGTTGTTGTTATTTTGTTTTTTCTTCTTTTTTTTGTTTCCTTCCTTTCTTTCGTTTCACTGTCATTTCCATTTCAACTCCTTTCCTCGACCTGTTCCTTTCGGACGCCTCTGCGCGATATTCCTCTCTTCCCCTCCCACGCTGCCACTGTCTCCTGCCCCTCCCCGTGTCCCTGCATCCATCCCGCCATCCCTCCCTCCTTCCTCCTCGTCCCGACCCAAAGACGTAGCCCTGCCCTCTTCCCCTCCCCCCTCACTGACTCCTAACACTACTGACCATGTAACGCCAGGCTCCGGAGGCATAGCCAGTGCAGCAGGTCCCACCCCCTCTGCCCCGCGAGACGTCGTGGCTTCGCTGGTTTCCACTCGCTTCATCAAGCTGACCTGGCGCCCGCCGGCCGAACCCAATGGAGACGAGTTAACCTACTCTGTTTTCTACAGCCAAGAGGGCACTAGCAGGTAGTACACACACTAAGCTGTGGTACTGCCAGAAGGGTACTAATACACACATTACAGCTGGAGTCAGCAGGGTACTAATACATACATATATACATACATACATACATACATACATTCCTATGCAGGAGTCTCAGATCACTCTGAAAATATCTAATTAATGCAGTTAAAGCATTATCATAGCAGGAAGTGTTTATTAATTAAAAACAACCTTCCTTCCTCAAAGGATTTACCTTTTAACATTGTATGAACAAAACTAATCCGTTCACACACTAGTTTCATTTTTTTCAAGTAGCCCTGTGATAAATTGTTTGCAGCTTCCTGCATAGAGGATGACTGAGAAGGAAATTCAAGAAGCTGAGAGGATTTTCCACAATTCCTCTTTAGCATTCTGGCTACTTTTTATGTTTTCCCTGTAAATGAGCTTGAAGTCATTTTCAGAAGAACCCTGATACAGACGTGTTTTATGCGAATGTATACAATGCTATATGTGCAAATGCATGGAGCTTACAAATACTATTTACACAAACCATTGTGGTTGTACATGCGCTATTTTGTCTGAAACTAACTGTATTGTTTCTACTGTAGACAGATGATTGCTAATGTGCTCATCATTAGTCAATTACTTGATTAGTTAGACAGAAAATGAGTCATTTGTTCCATTTATCAAGCAAAAAATGGCAAACATGAATAGTTCCAGCTTCTCAAATGTGAAGTTTTGCTGCTTTTCTCAGTTTTATATCAGTGTTGATTAAATATTTTTGAATTTTGGTCTGATGCTTGGACAAGCTAAGCAAGATGTCAGCCTGAGCTCTAGGAACATTTGAGGGCTGTTAACACTACTTTCTGACATTTTATAAACTAAACTAAATTGAAAGATGAATCAATAATGACAATAACATGTCTAGCATAAGGCATCAAATACATACACTTGTGTCTATTATATATGTAAAGCTAAACTATGTACCAGGCAAGATGAATACAATCAATGAATCAGCATCAGTTCATTAAGTGTAGTCATTAGTGTGCCCTTTTTATAGTAAAATGTAACATGTTTTTTGGTAATAGAAGGCTTTCGAATTATTAAAATGTTTTGCCGTGTGTGTGTGTGTGTCCACATCAGGGAGCGAGTAGTGAATACCAGCCGTCCAGGGGAGATGCAGGTCACCATCCAGAACCTCATGCCAGACACCAAATATCACTTCAGGGTCGTGGCCCACAACAGCAACGGCCAGGGAGAGAGCTCTGCAGCGCTCAAAGTGGCCACCCAGGCTGAAGGTAAAGACACACACACACAAACACACACACACACACACACACACACACACACACACACACACACACACACACACACACACACACAAACACACACACAAACGTTCATTTATCATGTGCTCAATAAACAGAACACGTAAACATAAAGGTGAACTCCAGCCAGTTTGTTGGAAATGTGCTCACACTGGCACATTAAGGCAAACAGGATGCACTCAAAAGGAGCATATAAATATACAAATACACAAATATTCACTCACATACAGCATACGCCCACTTCAAACAGAGACACCCTCCCTCTTCCCTCCACACGCACACACACACACACACACACACACACACACAAACACTCATAGAGGAGGCTGTTTGGTGCTGTGTGTTAAAGCAGACCACCCAACAGCAGACCAGAGAAATGCAGCGTTTTCTTCTTATAAGCCACTTCTTGTTTACTCCCCGACATTTACTATAAGCCCTCTGTGTGTGTGTTGCTTTAAACCATGCCTACCTGAGTAAGGAATGTCTGAAATTAGTATTCCAGATTTTTTCTAAAACATTTCCCTCATCCAGTCTGTACAGAGATGCTGTACAGAAGCTCATTAGGATGCTTTGACTGGAGAACACATAAGAATTATTGAGGGTAAAGGGATCTTTCTTCTTCTTTTGTCTGTGTGTGTTTGGGTGTGTGAGCCTCCCCATGGCTGCTGCTCCAAATCACTCAGCTTCACCCATATTTGAAAGTGCTGTGAAGGGGATTTCCCAGCACACTGTCAGGGTGGACGTCCCTCACCTCCCGGCTCAGCTACAGCTCAGTCACTGTCACTATGTAGGTCAGCCGCCGTTTCTCTACTTGTGTCCTTGGTTGGAGGGCGGACGGACTGACTCACACACACGCATACACACTACACCTTAATGCCTGCCAGCAGGCGCCTAGCCACCCGTGGGGATAGTAGTGAGGGCGGGCTGTACCTGTGCAGTATGTCTTTGTCGTGTGTGTGCACTTTTAGTGTAAGAATATACTATGAATTGGAGCTTAAACTGTTGACCTGCGTCAATGCTGCCCTGTATCACCTCTCCTCAGAGACTGGCTTAATACACCTGTATACACACACACACACACACACACACACACACACACACACACACACACACTCAAACCCATACCTCTAACATCCATTCACACTGACACATGGGAGCTTCTCTCTTCTATCAGGAACACCTGCAGCTAAAGCTTACAAGACATATACAGTACAGACATACAGTATATCTGTGTGTCTGACAGCCAGCACTTTAACCTCATAGTTATTGTTTCATTTTAAATCCAATGTGCCACAGTACAGCGACAACAAGGAATGTCATTGTCCATATACTTACTGACAGAGTGTTCTGTATACAGCTCAGTCACAAATTATTAGGACACTGATGCATATTTTGTTATGTTGGCTCTGTCTTCCAGCACGCTGGATATGAAATGAAATATTTACTTAGAGGTTAAAGTGCCGACTGTCAGCTTTAATATCACAGTGTTTACATTTGCATCGGATGAACGGTGTAGAAATAGTAACCCTCTTTTTCCATTGTCCTCTATTCTCAGGGGATATAAAGTCATCGGACAAGATCACATAACTTATCTGAATACATTTAAGTTCATGTGTTCATTGTATAAGTTTTTATAAGCTGCCATATCTTGCTTAAAGTTTAAAAGAAGTTATCTTCACTACAGAATTAGCACATTGCCAAGTTTAAAGGTAGACTACTTATATTCGTGTGAGCATTTCATTTAAGATATTATACTACATTCAAGATGGACATTTCTGCCTTTTTCTATTTATCTTACATAAAAAATAGAGCTGCCTGACAACCGTGGTATCAAGTTGATACACAGACACATTGTAATACATCCTGCCCCCCATCTTGACTAACCAGACACAATGAAATGAACTGTCTGCCACACTGAATATAAGCTGGAGGCAAGTGTTGGTGGAATGCAAGATGCACGTTTTTGTTTTTGTTGAGGTACACCTTCAGTTTGTTTGTCATGGGAATAACATAAAAAATCAACATGGCTGGCAGCTCAGTTCAGAGGGGACAGAATGGGCTCCACAGAGCTGCAGCGACTGAGCTGTCTTGTGGTCTGAGCTCTTGCTAACACGAGGAAATATAACTTTGAAGTAGCCAAGAATCTGTTTTTGGCAGCAATAACTGGACAGTTTTGCAAATCGACACTTTGCGAAATTGAGTTCCTGTCTTCGAGATGTAGCAAAATGTATAAAAAGTAGAGACTGTTCAAGGTAAGAGAACAAAACCGTTGGGTTTGATGGTTCTCTAATTTGTACTCCCCTGATTTATTTTTTTTCACCAGTCCAAGTGCCGGGCCCTGCTCCTAACCTGCAGGCGGTGTCGAACACGCCATCCTCTGTCTCTCTGAGCTGGGACAAACCCCTCACTGGCAATGGAGAGATCCTCACCTACAAGTTGTACTACACAGACAAAAGCGTTGGCAACGAACAGGTATGTAACTCAGCTGTATTCATCCCTCACCAAATGTAGACAATATGACATCACTTTGGGAGTTATGATAGCAGAAAGGTTTCCAGGTTGCTCCAGACTTTCTAACTGACCATAATGATTCAGCACAATCTTCTTTTTTTTTTTTTTTTTTTATCTTTAAACCACCTCTTAAAATTAAGTTACAAAGTCCTTCAGATTCAAAAACAAAATAAAAAGCTTGACATAAAAAGACATCAAGCTGGATGAAAATAAAAATGAATTATCCAAAAATTAAATAAACAGATAAATTGAGTAAAATCTGGATATGCTTTCAGATTAATATACATTTTTAAAAAAAAGGATGATGCAGACTCAGCCATCAAACATACGTAATATTTTCTGCATTACGTTATCTTGTGTGTTTTGCCTTCATTTTTTTGAAGACATTATTTAATTCACTTGAAATAAATGTAAAAGTTGGACAAAACATGCAGCTTATGTCTCACTATTCACACTTTGCCTTGTAAGAGGAGAAGTACTGTGTGCAGCTGATGCTTGATTTTGCAGGGTTCATTAGATACAGTAGAAAGAATATGACTGCGTAGTTTAATGTAGATTGTGATGAGGTAAGGAGTTCCTAATCATTTGCCAAAAGACTCTTTGTACAGATTTTTCGCCACACTCTTAATAATACGTCGCACACAAAAACACATATTGTGCGAAAAGAAAGCAGATATGATTCAGCCAGTTTATCTCTGCAGGTCTAACTCTGTCACAAGGGTGGAATACAGCTGGTAAGATATTGAGTCAGCCCCAGCAGTAGCAGTGTGCAAGCCAGTGAGGCATTAAAAAGCCTTTAATATGATAATGGGTGAAACGTCAGCCAGCGCACTGAGTAATGATCCCTCAGCTCTCCCTGGAGAAGAGAGCCAGAGATGAGGTGAAAAAGTCGAGAGATGAAAAGAAAGAAAGAAAGAAAGAAAGAAAGAAGAGGTGAAGCAAAGGGACAGCACAGAGATAGCGAGACAGACACGGTGCTGAAAGGACATGAAATATTTAAGGACAGGGGGAAGTCAGGGACAAGCTATGATGCATCATCCTGGGTGATGTGGTCACAGGCGATCATCTGACCCGAGTTCAGAGGTTGTGATTGAGCCTCTCTGGAAGCAAGATTAGATTTCCACGAAGTCTCCGCTTTTTACTCAAAATGTCACAAGCAAAGAGCTGAATGCTAATTGTGTGCAGCGTGCCCAATTTGTAAAGCAAGAAGTTGAAAGCATAATTTGTGTCTCAGTGGAAGAGGACATTTTTACACAGAATTACAAACAGAAATGTTAGTGTGATGAAATGATGAAAGCAGGCATCACATTTTGTAGCCTTGCCGTGTTTGAGAGATTGCTCGGGTTGTAAATCTATTGGAAATGTCTTATTGACCATCTTATACAGCAGGCAAAATGACATAAAAAGGAGTGAAATACTCAAATGAATGTATATTTAGTCTTCTTTTGCTGCAAAATCTTTTCAAGAAAAAACATTTTCCTTTTTCATATAAGCTTTACATAATTTCTTGAAAGTCTGAAAAATGCTTCATTTTAACCATCATGTTTTCAAGGTTATGAATATGCTTGAATTCGAATATATTTTCCTTGAAAAATGCTTGATTTTCAACATAATCTGGTGTTTCATCATCTACACAGTCACTCATGTAAACCAACAATCTTTTAATATTTGAAATTAAATGATGCCGGTGTCATATTGGTTTGTTGTCTTCTGGCATTTATAGTAACAATTTAGATGTGATGATAAAGGCTTCAAGAGTCTGGAAATTTCTGGTTTAGGTACCTTGAATTGTATTATACGAACCCTGTAAGTTGTTCTATGTTCATCTTGTCTTTAAGTATTGAGTTGTCATTCACATTCACTTATTTTCCAGCTTAGATGAAAAGAAAATATGTTTTGTTATATATGAAAATGTTTAAATGTACGAGTTGTTTGTGTGACATTATTAGGTATTTGTAGTCACACAACTCTGTTATATAGTTTAAAGGAACTGACTTGCAAACAATGCCCCCCCCCCAGGACGTTGACGTAGACAGTCAGTCTTACTCCATGACTGGGCTCAAGAAGAACACAGAGTACAGTTTCCGTGTGGTGGCCAACAACAAGCACGGTCCAGGTGTCTCCACTGAGGACATCGTAGTTCGCACCCTGTCTGACGGTCAGTTGGTTGATAAGGAGAGAATCTACAACATTCCCTAATTCATTTTACTCTGTATCACTGTATGTGTGTAAAATCTTTATGGATGTTTGTAAAATAGACTCATCTACAGTGTGCTGTGAATATAGATCCGGCAAGACACAGTTTACATCACAGTCTGTTACTTTGCAGTAGATTAGAGCTGCGACTAACTTGTGCGATTAATCAGCCAATTATTTTCTCGATTAATCGCTAGGTCTATAAAATGAGAAAAATGTGAAAAATCACAATTTCCCAGAGCTGAGGTGGTGATATCAAATTGCTTGTTTTCTCAGACCAAAACTGCAAAACCTGAAATATTCAGTTTACTATCACATAAGGCAAAGAAAAGCAGCAAATACACTGGAACTAGGGAATATGTGGCATTTTTGCTTAAAACAATCACTTAAAAAATAGTTTCCAATTATATATTATATATATTTCTGTTGATCGAATAATCAGGTAATCGTTTCGGCTTCACAGTAGATTATATTTTTGTGATCTGTTCTGTTTTACACTGAAAAAAATAAATGATCTGTTTTCTTTTGTTTCACAGTACCAAGTGCTCCTCCTCAAAACCTCACTCTGGAGGTCCAGGACTCAAAGGTAAGACTTAGTTGCCTTGACTGAACTGGACCTGGAACCTGGTCTAGAGTGTTCGGATGTTGTCTTATTGGGGACTTAAAAGCCTTCACGTTTGTTGCACACACTTTCTCAGACGCAACATAAAAGTGTCAAATGCACCTGTCTGCTTGGTGCCGAGTGTATGTAGCTGCTTCACCAAATCCACAAACACTCGCTCACTTACACACAGAAACGTATACGTAGCCTGCAGTCCAGAACAGCGTTGTTCCTCTGTGCGATTAGCTGCGTCAGAGGCCTGTAGCCCCAGCTGGTTAAGAGGGTGTGTGAACCCTCATCGATCCTCTCATCGGCAAGACACTCGCCTGTCAGGAGGTTTTATCCTCTTGTTCACTCTCCGTCTGTACAGTATCTGGAAAAGAAGCCCGCAGCTCGAATCAACATGGAGCCAGTGGCCAGGGAGATACAGGCACACAAAAATTATACTTAGAGACTTCGGAGTTAAGATAATAGTGAAAGTGTTCAAGGAAGGAATGCTTTGGTGATTTACTGATCAAAAGAAGTGTAGACATGTGTTGTTTCAACATATATTTAGGTTCTGCTTCACATTGAAATACTAATTTTAAATTTTAAGAAAGTTTTCTAACAAAATTAGCCCGGTTGACATAGATGTCTAGACATCTTTTGACCTATAAATTGCCAAATCAATGCTTATTGGGATACTATGTGCAAAGTTACTGTGGTAACAGCCATTTCACCCTGTTGGTTAGCATGTTTTTTAGGTGACAGCATAAACAGAATAAATTCACAATAGATTTTAAGTGTTTGAAAGTGAGATTTCTTTGATCTAGATTGAAGAGATAACTGGATAACACATTTCTCACAGCCCAGGCAACAACTCCTGGTGTCTCATGCTCTTTTTAAGTTTCAGTCTTAAATCAGATTTATTACAGTTAAGCATACTGTAGTTGTTGCATGACACTCTTGATTAGATGAGGCTGCTGAGGTGGCTGCAGGCTTCACAACAGGCTCCTGATTAAAACAGGAAACTGGCCTCGGCTGCCTATCGCTTTAGCCATTTGATCTTCAAACAGAGAGCTGTAGGCCTGTTTATTGTATGTTTCCACCCGAGTGATGGATTAAATTTGATAAAAGATGTTTCTCACTCGTGACATGTGAGACAGCAAGAGCAAACAGAAAGCAGCAAAGAGAAGGAGATACGGAAAACCTCAGGCTGCGTGCATTGACTACAAAAGCAGCTGCCAGTGCTTTTAGCCCTTTACTGGTCGATGCAGAGCCCGAGTGAGAGAGAACTGTAAAAGCTAACTAGGAAAAAAAAGACTGGTAGACAATCCTATCATACACTCCCAGCTTGAGTGAGAACTGGCCACCCATGCCGAGGGATACTCAGCTGAGATTAGTGGAGAGAAAACACTCTCATGCTAATGTTTAGAGTAAAATGAAGAGGAGACAATCTGTGGAAAGGACAGAAATTATAGCAGAATTATTTTTTAAATGGATAGTGTACACCCAGTTGTCCCCTCCCCAATTAAACCCAGACAAACCAATTTAAAACTGTGAAACAAACATCTGGCATCCTTTATTCCTTAACATTATAGAAATTAGTCATCTAATTCTTTTCTTTGTTGTCGTTGTGTTTAATTCTGAATGTAAACAGTCATTAAGTCAATAATTCTTGTACAAGTATATAGATACAAAGCATTTATGCAATTAGCTTTTTGATACGCCCAGCCAAATGGAACTGGGGGAGGGAAAAAAACAACTAATTAACATGCTTTTCATATTCAGTCTCCTCTTTGGGCCTTGTCAGGCAGAGCCTCACATCTTTTACCTGCAAGGCAACCTGAAAATCAAGTTAATGTGATCTTATTTTGCACCTTTTTTTTTTTCCCTTTCGGCATCTGCCATCTCACCTTCCCCTGTGATTTTCCAAAAGTCAATTAAACAGGTTTTCATGATCAGGGAGAAGAAGGTAGAAAAGTAACACGTATAAAGAGTCGGGACTGATAGTGTAATAAGAAAAATGGAATAATTGAACACACTTAACACAAATTTAATTTGGGCAATTCCCTTGACTCAGCTGTGGAGGAGCTTGCGTGCCCTCTACATGTATTCAGGCTTTTGTGCATCAGTGTGACAGTGGGGAAGCGTTAATTAACTCCTCTCCCACGCTGGGCTACCCCCCACCTATCTCTTTAAACACACACACAAAAACTCAGATGCATGAATCCCACAACAGTGCAGCGTGGGCCCGCCAGCCAAAGTCCTGCATTCATCTCTCTGCCTCGGCGTCCCTGCAGGGTGAACCTGACCACACACGCACCCCCCACTCATCAGGACACCTCCTTCTATTACTCATGTGTTTATTTCCTCCTAATGCGTCAATCTGCACTGCGTCACCCATGCTCACAGGGGTGTTTGTGTTTGCTCGGCCCTCCCATTTGCACCACTGTCAGGAGGAGGGGAGGGGCAGGTGAGACTGTGTTTCTGGCGAGCACAACAGTAAACCTGCAGAGTTACGTTAACACAAACGCCAATGCCAAGGTGTGTGGGAAGGTGTGATGCTACCTGCTAAACCATGAGGTCACCTTTACAGCTGCTTGCCCAAAAGCAGATGGTCCCACATGTGCTAAACGTAGGTTTTTGTTTCATCTGCCCTCATTTTCCCCTTCCCCTCAGAGCATCATGCTTCGGTGGCAGCCCCCACCCCTTAACGGCCAGAATGGGGAGATCACCGGCTACAAGATCCGATACCGGAAAGGATCCCGGAGGAGTGAAGCAGCCGAGACCACTGGAGGCACCCAGCTTTACAAGCTCATCGACGGTAATGGCCACTGACTCAGCAGTTAGCTCAACTATAACAGCCAATGTCAGAAAAAAACTCCGCCTGCTGTGTCATCAGTCACAGATGTTCACTTTATTTCATGACTAATTTTGTGATAAAGAGTTGTTTTTAGCTTTTTGGTAGACTCAGATCTACAAGCGTTGTTGTCTTGCAGTGCAGTTTCTCCGAAAGACTTCCCAATGATCCCCTGCAAGTGGGTGTGAATGTGGTGTAGTTATTACTGTCACTATTATAGACCCAGTTCAAACCAAGCAAGTTACATCCAGTTACATCAGGTTTGAGTGTAGATCCAGCAGAGACGGACTGCAGGTCACACCCAGCATTAAAATACATTTTCTATGTATAAGCGTACTGAAAAGTTGAACAGGCAATCCTAGTAGTGTTGGGGACATATTGGCATTTACACTACAAATATGGACAAATGCATCCCGGACCAATTCAGTTCAGTTTTATTTATATAGCGCCATATCATAACTAAGTTATCTCAGGGCACTTTTTCATATAGAGCAGGTCTAGACCGACTCTTTATGTTTACAGAGACCCAACAGTTCCCACCATGAGCAGCACTAGGAGACAGTGGCAAGGAGAAACTCCCTTTAACAGGCAGAAACCTCGAGCAGAACCAGAACCAGGCTCTGGTGGGCGGTCATCTGCCTCGACCGGTGGCCTGAGTGACTGTGTCCCACTGTGTCCTCAGCATGTCTTGGGGCGTGTTCACAGTTGTGTTTAGAGCTGTCTACTTAGATCACTAATGGGTGTGTTTTGATGAAGTGTGAACAGGGCCATCGAAATAGCGATAGCACAGTGACTGGGTTGTGCCCTCGACTCAAACAACACAGCTTGTCTGCTGCAGTTTTATATTCAAGTGTATAGACAGTCTCCAACTCCTCTATGATACATTTTGATATGATTGTTGAACAGAGTTTTAAAATGGTGGATCCAGAAAGAAAACTTTTATTTTTTTGTTCTTAGGGACTACTAAATCCTAATGTTTCCTTTTGATGCTTTAGATTTGCATTAAAACTTAAAACCATCATTTTATCTCTGCTGGATGTATCTTCGATACCGTCAGCTATGTCTGACATGCTGCAATATTTAAAATCATGATTGTGAGACTGAAGACGCGTCTGGAGTTGTTGTTTGCAGTCAGTCTGGCTGTACAGTAAGTTTGTTTATTTAGTCAACATCTTATTTTCATCTAAATACTTTGAGACGGAGTTACATGTCTTACTGTAACCTAGCGTCACCCGCCGCTAAAATATGCACAATATCACCAGAGAGACACAGCAATGGTGATTAATATTAGATGTTGTCTCAGCAACTTTCAAGTGGCCTGGTCTCACGCTGTGTGCTGCATCAAAGAGAATATACACTTAAAAGCAGATTTTTTTAGATCGTTCTGGGGGGTGAAACACAGGGGTGTTTGTTGGTTCAAAAGCGTTTAGAAGGAGATGTTGTAGCCTTGGAGGCACGTATAGTTAGGCTGTCTTTAGAAGCTACCCCCAAGGGTGGCCCAGAATAGTGGGTACAGAGAGAAAAGACTACAGGATTAGCATGTAGCGTGCAAATGGGACAATATGACAATGATGAAAATTTTTACAGCAAATTAATACAGCAACACATCATTTGTCAGCAGGCGTTCGCCGTCTTTTCTGAATACCAAAGCGTGCACCCAGTGGTGAAACGGCTCTTTCTGAAGGAGACATGGGTTTAAAATATGAACGAGTCCAGACTCCAAAAGTTTTTTTTCCTGCTCTTTTTAGTCCCTTAGTGTTGTACTTGTTGTGCTAGATGCTATTAAACACTTTTCTTTTTAACACTTCTTAACGGCAAATACATTTTTATACCCACCAAAACATATTAATCAAAGGTGAAAGATAAATCTCAATCACCTCATGATATTGAGTGGAAAAGAAATTTAATTGCACCACAGAAACCTTTGCTTGATCCTTCCCTAGGCAGGCTTATAGATTTTCTCCTTAATTTGTGCAGAGACGTATAAGGCATCTGTTTAAGATATTTGTGCTTTCAAAATATTTATTGTGTCTGCAACTCGAAACCCCCAATTGACCAGCCAAGTGGAGAGCGCCAGTGAATTATAAAATACAATCAGGTTTTTAGAAAAGGAGAGAAGTTTTGCTGCTTGAGATTCAGCTCAGCCACAGCTCAGTCTAAACGCCCGTGCCTTGAATCTGACCTGCTTGTGTTGCCCATCCAGCTTTGGAGCGTGGGACAGAGTACGCCTTCCGGGTGTCAGCCATGACGGTGAACGGCACGGGACCGGCCACCGAGTGGACCACAGCAGAGACGTTTGAGAGTGACCTGGATGGTAAAAACAACTGCTTTACTCAATTCATACAGACCTAACCAGAACCAGTCAGTTGGTTTTGAGTTTGTCTTTCCTGCCTTTTTACTGCTAAGTGACTCGTCTTTTTTTGTCTTACTGGAATTGAAGAACTCGGCTAAAGTTTTTCCTGAATTTCCCTCACCAGAATCACGTGTACCGGACCAGCCAAGCTCTCTCCACGTCCGGCCGCTGGTCAACAGCATTGTGGTGAGCTGGACACCGCCAGAGAACCAGGACATTGTGGTGCGCGGTTACACCATCGGCTATGGCATCGGCAGTCCGCATGCTCAGACCATCAAAGTGGACTACAAGCAGCGCTACTACACTATCGAGAACCTCGGTAAGAACAAACCACTGTTGTTCATTCTTTATTGGTACATGTTTATCATTTATTTTTTTATTAATCTTTACCCCAAAAAATATAAATGTGGAATACCTGCCACAGAAACTATCCTTTGAAAAACAAAAAATCACAACATTTTAATCACAAATGAGCACGCGCGCAAACAATATGAAGCAATTCATCTGTACCTCATAGTGAGTATTTAGAGAGTTAATGAGGTCTTGTCCACCACACGCCTGAGCTGCTAATTACGCAGATTAGCCTAATGGGGACACAATAATTAAAGGTCAAAAATGTTTAAATAAAACAAACTTGTTTTGGTGATTGTAATACTTTCTGTCATTAAAGCCAATAACATATTGTTCTATCTCACTAAAATGTTTGCATGAGTGCCAATTTTCTGCACAGGATCAGTCCAGCCTGTGAGAAAATGACACAAATTACTGTCAGCACTAACTTCATAATTTTGGGGGGGTTAGATTAAACCGTTTCTTAATAAACAAAGAAAGCACTGTTGTTGGGATAGTTCTTATTTCAGTAATAAGCAGTGATTTCACTGACACACAATCACAGATTTTGTTCCATAGCAAAATACATGTTTGTCCTACTGTATCCATATCTAGGGCATACTCTTTAATGGCAATTAATCCCCATCAATAATACTACAGTAATCAAAGCTTCATCAAAGGATCTAGAAGTGGATTAAGAGTTAAAACATAATCTTAGGATATGGAGAGATTTGGGGGAGGAATTGCAGCAAAATATCTATATATGCATAATTGAAGCCTTCATTACAATCACAGTAAGAGCAATGATTGTATTCAAATACTCATTCTGGCTAATGTCACAATTATGAGTCGAGAGTCTCGAGAGTTTTGGCTTGATTAGATGGCTGCATCAATTTATCTCACTCCTCCTGCCTCTCTCACTACACTCTGTCTTAACCTCTCTCTTTCACTCTCGCTCTCTTTCTCAGACCCCAGCTCCCACTATGTGATCACACTGAAGGCCTTCAATAACGTGGGTGAGGGGATTCCTGTGTATGAGAGCGCCATCACCAGACCACAGTCAGGTATGGACTACACATAAATCTGCTCCCTGCTAACCTGGAAAAACACCCCAAAAACGTTTGATCTCTTTCTCTCATTTTCATCGATCTGATCGCCATTCGGCACAAGCCTAATATGGACAATCCAGTTTGGCTGCCAGCCAGACAATCCATAATTCTTTAAGCCCTGTTAACAATTAGAAGTAGAACTTAAGTCTCAATGCAGTGTGCTTGATAAATGATCTTAGTTAGCCAGTTAGACTGCATGTTAGCTGAGTTCACACAGTTTATGTGACAGTGTCAAAAGACAACCAGCCCATGCTCCCTGGGGTGTCCCAGGATGTGGGCTGCCCCCGCCTCCTCTCCGATCCAGCCTCCCACCTCCCCGCTCAGCCTTGATCACTCCAGTTTGTCTCCGCCGCAGCACTATTGCACCACGGAGCTCGAGAAGGGTGGAATGCTGGATGACATGAGTCACGTCAACATGCTTCGAGGGGGGGTGGCAGTCTTAAGTGTGCACACACACACACACACACACACACACACACACTGTCATACTGTACTCTTCTCTCTATGAAGCTCTTTCTTCCTCATACGCACACACACACAACGCTGCACACAGGCAGACCCCCTGTGGTGGCTTTGGCAACCCTTCGTCAGATCCAAACGTTTCCTCTCAAAGCAGAACCAAAGCCCACCACCATCTTCTGCTGCTGAATCCTCTGGGGCGCGTTCCGTTCCTGCCAGTTTGTTCAAGTCGGGATTAAAAAGACGAGCTGGCCTACATAGTACTTTTACTTTTGAAAAAAACTGAGGAAAAACTTTGTGAACTTAGGCTGAGAGTGCGCTAGGTTGAATATGCTATAATAATATAACGTCTTAACTGAAAAGCAGGAAAGGAGGGATTGAACCCCCATCTGTAAAAAACATTAAACAAAAACAATTTACAAGGACAAGTCAGCCTCTTTCCTGCAGTGTATTCTACTTGTGAGCACTGTAGACTGTAATCTTCCAAGCTGGGCATAGAGATGCAGCTTGCATGCCACTCCAAAAACCTCAGTGCCTCTCTACAACCACTAGATGCTTGGATCTTCGTCATGCACACACACACACACACACACACACACTCTGACTCAGTCTTGGGAATATAATGAGGGCAGCTCTGCACAAAGAGGCGTCAAATGGAGCGAGGCAGAGAGGAGAAGTGGTCAAGGAGGGGTGTCATCGCGGGTGACTGACCAAAGCTTTTTCTTCCATCTCAACTAAACCAAGGACAGAGAAACTAGCGGCCAGAAGGCCATCTTGAAGTGTTTGTCCTTCAGTATGCTGACCAGAGGATGCTTGTTTGAGCCCCTCTTTCCCTCTCTCTCACACACACACACACACACACACACACACACACACACACACACACACACACACACACACACACACACTGACTGGGCTTTATGGGGTGTAATGAACAGGCACCTTACACACAAACACGCTCAAGTGTTTGTGCAAGCACATATACACACTGCCACAGTTACATAAACAACAGCTTGTCGTTACACAACACACTAAATACCATTTATCTTATTCAAGTGCTGGACTGCACTTTGGGTGTGGCCCTTAAGTACTCAGTTGCTTAATAGATAGATATGACAATGTATACGGTGAGACGAGACAACAGATTGTTAGTCTGTTTCTACTGAGGTAGCGTTCTCTTTACTATCTCTGCTTGATGTAGCATTGCAGGTAATTGGTCAAATCAGGCAAGCAGGACGGTATTATGTTTGGAATCTTTGCATCAGTGTGATTAACTATGTTGATTTTTCAGGTATCGTTTTTACTGCATTAGCCCAAAACATTTTCATCTGGTTATTTTATCAACAAACAGTGTCTCAACTAAATTTCCAGCAAAATGACTACATCACAAAATACAATATATTGGTATGCCAGAATAAAATGACACATACTGAAAGAAGATTTGATCCCGTTTTGACGTTTATCAATGTTTTGATATGACTAGAATTAAGACATGAGAACTGATAATATTATGAGTCTTAATTTTAAAAAATGTTTTGAAAAAACACATTAATAAACGTTGTTGTAGTTAGCCAGAGTTAGCCAAAAGGCTCATCTCATTTTCATCAGATGTTATATAGTCACACTAAAAACGAATATAAGAATCACATTTAAAAAGGTATTTAAATAATTTGCAAACATACACAGCAATAATAAGAGAATATTAAAGATATGGTAAAGATATTACAATTATGCTAATTTGTTAGGTACTAATTAAAATATGCAACATAGAAGCAATGTAATACACAACATGCTAAGCACTAAAATGGAGTCATTATATGATGTTCGTATTCTCACCATAGGATCGATGCCCGTCAATCATTATGTAGTATTGATTCAAGGCCTTTGAGCCTCAGAACAGAAGCAGCACTCGTCACGTACACATCCAACCACAGCCTCCACTTGTCCCTGATCCTCTTTTCTACTCTCCGTTATTTAAAACCTCAGTTTTCTTCCTACAGTTTTCAAGGACATGATGCACCTACTCTACAAAGATTAAATTGTTCCAGTGCCTCCAGTGTCCTTGTGATTATCCACTTTGCATTACAATGCTCCACGATGTAAACATTTCTAAACACATTTCAGTATTGCTTCCCTCTGAAAAGAGTGGGGTCAATACTTTAATGTGCTAAAGTTTGAAAAGGTGGCTGTAGGATTGTGGGTATGTGCTTGCGCTCAAGTTTTCCATTTACTGTAATCTTTTCTTATGAATAGAGTATCTCTTCCTCTCTCTCCGTAGTGCTACAGTAGCTATTGGTAGAACACCACATACTGTACAGTAGCTTCTATATAGCAACCAAGTCTGTATATTCGTCCTGTTGTAGAGGTCAATGTCTGTTTTTCTAATAGTCTTCTCTCTCTTTCTCTTCACCCTTCCCAATCCCATCCTTGTTGCACTTACGTTATCTTTTTCTTCCTCCCTCGTCGTCCTTCTACATTTTAACTCATTAATCTTATTTTCTCCTGTCCGTCCCTCCCTGCATCCTGTTTTGACTCCACTGTCTGATCCACCACGCCACGCTTCACTTCATGTTTTAATTTTGGTCATTTTAATTTGTGTGCATGCATGCGGGTTTACTGCCTGACGTGCAGACCCCGTAGACCCCGATGTTGACCTGTACGAACTCTTCCATGCTCCATACACCCCAGTACCAGACCCCTCTCCCATGATGCCACCCGTGGGTGTTCAGGCCTCCGTGCTGAGCCACGATACCATCAAGGTGACCTGGGCTGACAACTCGCTGCCCAAGACCCAAAAGATCACGGATAACCGCTTCTACACGGTGCGCTGGAAGACCAACATCCCTGCCAACACTAAAGTGAAGGTAAGAGATTCTTGTTCAACACTCACTTCCTGATCATATGTGTGTTTGTTCAGTTCAGGAAGTAGATTTCTTATTATTGGATTCAAAAGGCCTTGTTCTGAAGTCCTCACTGTTGATTTAATTGAGGATGATTTCTCCAAGAAAAGAAGGTTTATTTTTAAACTCACTCTCCTTTTTCTGGTTTAGCTCAGCTCTTTTAAGCCCAAGTAACTTGTTTACATCTTGGTGTAATTCAGTTAAGTACAACTCAAATCATTTCAGTTTGATCAAACTTTGGTGAGACGCCTTCATTTAACATGATTTCTGTGGATTTCAGTGCAGTGGGGCTTTGTGCATCCCTACAGGCCTACGTTTACCAGAGAGATGTATTGATGTGCTGAAAATATAAAGTCATACAGTGATCTATAATAAAGTATTCCCACAGCAGCTCCCAAGCACATTGCCAGCATAATGCTGATATTTGTAACCGAGCAATAATCAATTTTCATCCAACATTCAAAGCACTAAAAAGAGAAGTAGTCTCTTTTAACTGAGAAGTTCTTCCTCAATATGTGGTATTACAGCATCAGATATTGTTTTTGGTTGGTTGAGAAGTGGTTCACAGGGTCAAGACAACAGAACCAAACCAAATAATTGTCGTTCAGTCAGCTGGATATTAACAAGACTTGGATTGTGGTTGATCATGAGGATGTAGGTTGAATAAAATTCTCTTTTCTCCCTCTTAAAGGTATCATCACTATCTGTATCTTTAGTTATAGTGGTTTAATTAAACTATGGTGGCCTCACTATGGTGTATTATGTTACAGCATCTTTTTAATGATAAAAGCGATTAGCAGTGATAAACACATCTCAACATTTCCTGTGGCTGCTTCACGATAAAAGCCATCCCGTGTTTTGCCAGTTGAACACTCGCAGCAGTAGGAAATGTTACATTTGCATTATCAGTAACTAACTAAGCACAGCTCTGATATGGCTGTAGGAGAGTGAACAGTAAACAGTGAGGCTGATATCAAAAACATTTACGCTGGATTACCTGCATGCATAGTTTCCTGTGAATCCCTTGTTCATTGATGAGTAATTTGAATCCTGTACTATATGGAGAGATAATTGCTGAATGTAGATACATTGAATAGCTATTTCAGAGAAAATGCTGACCATAAATAGACAAAAAAAATGGAGTTTCATTTCATGAAAACCTTAAGGAATACCACTTTAATATGGCTTTTTTTTTATTACTTGATTAATCGTGTAGTCAATAAAATGTCAGAAAATAATAAAACAAGCTAATTACAATTTCCCACAGCCCAGGGTGTTCAAATTGCTTGTTTTGTCTGACCAACAGTCCAAAACCCAAAGGTATTCAACTTACGAAGATATAGAATTTAAAAAAATCATTACATTTGAGAAGTTGAAACGAGCACATTTTAGCCTGATAAATGAAAAACATTGATTAGTAGTTGATTAATTTCTATTGACAAGCTCAAGCCCTGAGCAAGCTCATATCCTAGAGTTCATGGTCAGGGAAATGATCGAGTGCAGCACTGGAATATTACACAGATTATGATGATTACTTATCTCTGAATACTGGATTACAGTGGGTGTGTGTGTTTGTGTTCATGGTTGTATGCATGTGTGCAAACCTGTGACCAAGCAGAGCTCAGATAAAGGCCTGAGTTTACTGATAAATTATTCAACAAGGACAAGACAAACTGAGAACTAGGAAAAGAGGGTGTAGATCTGACGGTGCATTCTCCATACAGCCAACTCGGAAGAGACACACACACACACACACACACACACACACACACACACACACACACACACACACACACACACACACACACACACAGTCGAGTCTTGCTGCCATGAGTGGATGCTCAAATTGGTTTGATTCTCACACTGTGACAGTAATTAAAGACTTCCACAGGCTCATTATGTTTCTGTCCCATTAACCAAATTCAATATATTAACAAGTCTATTGGAGAGGTCTATTCTGGTGTGTTTTTTTATCAGTGGATCCTCTGCACTCTGAAAACTACATCTTGTACATCCTGTGTACATGCAAGTATAGCTGCTGCTCTTCTTCATGTCCTCTCTTCTCTTAGAGCGAGTCTAGCCAGACAAGCTTGTACATTATTGAAGAGACGGCTGCTCTCAAACTGGCAGCGTGTTTCTAAAGGACAGAGTGTTTTCTTTTCCTATCCCTCTGCCCTCTGTTTGACAGCCCCCACCGGAGAACTGCACTTTTGTCATAGCACGCAACGTTATAGATAGGGCTGTTAGAGACCTGGCAGACCTGACTCGCTGCTGCAACCTCCAGCTAAAGCTGTGCCTTCTTTCTGTCCTGCCAGTTCAGGCCATCAAAGATCAAGATAAACGGTTACATAACTCAATTTTTTTAAAATTTGCTGACCAATTTAAAGTTTGTAATGCCGTAAAAATGCGAAATGTACCACTGGTGTGTTGCATGTTGTGTAACCATTATGGTTTTCATGATTGTAATCTGCTGCATTTTGTTTTTCTGCTCATTCATACTGGCTACACATGTCTGGGGCGCTTTATTTCAGAGCAAACATGATTGAGCATCATTCTGGTTCTACTCAGTGGTCAGTGTGTGTAATGTATCCTAAACTCTAGTAATTGTGTTTAGAGCTGAAACTATTCATCGATTAGCCGATGGAGAGAAAAACTAATGATGATGATAATGGAATAATCGTTTAAATAATTTTTCAAGCAAAATTGTCCAACATTCACTTGTTCCAGCTTCTCACTTATTTTTTCTTATCTGATAGTAAACGTAATATGTTGAGGTGTTAGTCAGAGGAAACAAGACATTTGAAGATTTGAAGACCCTTGAGCTTTAGGAAATTGTGACGGTTATTTTTCACAATTTTCTGCCATTTTATAGACAAAAATATGAATCGATTAATCAAGAAAATAATCAGCAGACTAATGGATAGTAAATATAATTGTTTGTGTGTAGAAAAATATAAAAATGTGTTTATTCTCAAGGCTGACAAAATACTATTGACTCCCTGGAGACTTCATCAGTGTTCAGTGAATGTAATATCCCATCAAACAAACTGAATTCTTGTTTATTGTGTGTGTGTGTGTGTGTGTGTGTGTGTGTGTGTGTCTCTCCCCAGATGGCCAACACCACTAGCTTGAACCACATGGTGACGGGTCTGAAGCCCAACACACTGTACGAGTTCTCCGTCATGGTGACCAAAGGCCGCCGCACCAGCACGTGGAGCATGACTGCACAGGGCACCACCTTTGAGACCAGTAGGAGCGCACGCGCGCACACACACACACACACACACACACACACACACACACACACACACACACACACACACACACACACACACACAAAATGTACATAATCACCAAAAGACCAACAACCAGTGTAACGAGCCCCTGGCTGGCTGGGAGTAACATTTCACTTTTTGCAGCCCAAATGGAAGGAGAGGACACACACCTGAGGAAAGTCAAGCTGTCACTGCAGAGTATAATATGATCCAAATAATAAGACAGGTATTTAATATAATATTCAATAGATCTCACATTAACTACAAGTGAAATTGAGGAAACCTGCAGCAAATTTGGTGATTGCAGAATATAATTTCAGCACTGCTCTGTTGTTCTGCTGAGAGTAAGCTGGACTAACCCTGCTTCCATACAATCCACGCAACTGGACTAAATGACTAATAATCATAATAATAATACAGTTTTGTGTAAAAACAAAGGATTTGTTTACAGTTTTCTCTTGATTTGACCCTTGGCCTGGTGTCTTGGCCTGAGGAGCAATAGAGCCACAAACCAAGACCCCTGACTCATTTATGGGTTCAAGCTTATAGAACAAAATACATTTTGTTTTGGTTCATTATTCTGTTTTTGTTAAACTTGGGTGGCCACAACTTCATGACAGTAAATGATTGCTGTCTCCCCTGAGTCAGCTGAGTGTTTGTATAAGATTCCTGCAGTGTTTTGTGCCTTATACTGAAGATACTAAAATTTGAAAGCTGGAAAGCATCAGACTTGTCATACATCATTGTATGACAAGTTGTAATTGCTGAGCTAAAAGTTGCCTGACAATGAACCAGACATTAAAAACAAAAACTGATTTTCTTTGAAACGGCATCTCTATATGCATTATTGGATTGAGATTTATTGCACTTTTAACAAGAAGTGGAACTTTTAGTTGTTTTTATTAAAGAGAGGAGAGCGGCCAGTTTTCATTTCTGCCCAGCCAGGGGTTTGTATCAAAAGTGTACAATTTTTATCTGAACTTCCCCCCCCATCCACAGTTCCCAGCTCCTCCCCGAAAGACGTGACCGTGGTGAGCAAAGAGAACAAGCCTCGCACCATAATTGTCAACTGGCAGCCTCCCTCTGAGGCCAATGGAAAGATCACTGGTGAGACTCAAAGTCATTCTTGTGTGTTACACATTTTCTGGTCTCACAGATAAATCTAGACTCGTGTTCAACTTGCCTTCCCAACCATAAAAGAATCTGGTGTTTCTGGACTGAAAAAAAATCAGATTTCTGAATTGATGTCTTTAATTTGAACCATTTGGACCACTTTGTAACAACTCTCCCCTTAACGTTGACTAATGAAATAATGAAATCACATTTAGGTGGAGAATTGATCCACACAAAACGATTAGGTATGTAAAATGTCCAAAGAAAATGTATTTTCCATGCACTTTTCAGACCTTTTATGCAGTAGTAGTCAAAGAGGAGCCTCCGTCTCCATCTGATCACTGCACTGCAGGCTTAAACGGTTTTACTAAAAGGAGATGTAATGCAGTGAATTATAGAAATCCTATAAAGAGTGGAAGAATAAAGCCAAGTAGCGCAAAAACATTGTAGTTGATCTCATTTTGCACAGCATTAAAGCAACTGAATCTTAACAGATTTGTCTCTCCCTTTCTGACCTTCCCTGTTATAGGCTATATCATCTACTACAGTACAGATGTAAATGCTGAGGTCCACGACTGGGTTATTGAACCAGTGGTGGGCAACCGCCTGACCCACCAGATCCAGGAACTCACGCTGGACACCACCTACTACTTCAAGATCCAGGCCCGAAACTCAAAGGGCATGGGCCCCATGTCTGAGGCTGTACATTTCCGCACTCCAAAGAGTAAGTGTGGACAACAAGATAAGATGGGAACACAATAAGGACCAGTAGTACAATGAAATTGCATCCACCCATTTGCCAGTATGATTTCATATGTATATAATCCCACCTTGCACTTCGAGAGACATATATTTTTTGAGTTGGTGGAACTCCAAAAGAGCTAAAAGGAGAGAAGAATGAATATTGGATTTACATCAGTCAGGTTGCCACAAACACGACTCCGAATGAATGCTAATTTTGCTCCGTGTCATTATCAGACATTCAGATCAAAAACAGCCCTACATTAAAAACAGGAAGAAGTCTCCTGAGAGCCGAGACAGGGATGTTTCCCAAGCCTTGTTGATTGGTTGGGGATGACCGAATTACTGCAAAGACTGGTCAGCAAATTCGCCAAATTTAGCCATTTTGGGGGTTTTTTTGGTGGTTGAGCGTACACCTTATTTAGTGTTTCTCTGAATGTATTGACAAGGCTGCATCCTTCTTAAGGAAATGTTTCCTCATGGGATGTTTAGGAAGGTTTTACTACTATTTGTAGGAAATGTTTTTAATTTTTATTTAGATGCTTTGCTCTTAATGTTAGCCTGGCTGTGTCTGTAGTACACTGTTGCTGTTTGGTTTTCTCACTATTTCTTATTCTTCTAGCTTTGCCCCTTTCCTCCTCCTCACGATCCTCATCTGTCGCTCTATTTCTGTCTCCCTCGCTGCTCTTTTCAGCTAACCTGTTTTTTGCTTTTTATTGTCTCTCCCTCCCTGCTCTCCTTTGGCCTGTTAAGCTGAGTCCTCTGACAAAATGGCTAATGACCAAGGTAAACTCCCCCTCCACACTTTATCTTTTACTGCTGACTCTGCACCTCGTGTAGCTCTCTTTCTAAAGATTTCCATCTTCTGGGCTGGTGAAAACTTGGGCTGCATGACTGGCAAAATCTGTTTGTGCTTGTAGAAGTATTATGTATCTCATGAAGGTTTGACTGAGGCATAAATGTGACAGTTGAAGGTGCCACTTGAGGAGAGTTTCAGTAGAATGTATTTTTTCCATTTTGAATCAGCCTCAAATCCACCACCAAAGTCGGGGCCTTCAGGCAACCATAATCCACAAGACTCTGGAACTGCAGTTGGTAAGATTTTCCTCCCGCCCGCCTTCTTTTAACAGCTACCATGATAAAATCATGATGTGATTTAAAAAAGATGAAAATGATGTCCCTTTTCCATTTTGAAATCTGCAATTTTAACAGAATTTTTGGGTCTATATCTTTGTCGTACTTAGATGTGCCATGTCCCCCTGTTAGTGACACACCATGTGTCTTTAAAGAGGTATTTATAATTGCATCCTGTCTAATCCAGTCTTTCTTCTCTCGAGGTAAATCAGGGGTGGGAGGCAACAGTGAAAATCACATCCTGGTCATTGTCATCATCATCTCAGTGGGAGCCTTCACCATCATCGTGGTGGTGGTGGGGGCCTTCCTGTGCACACGGCGGACCACGTCCCACCAGAAAAAGTAAGAAGCTCAGACACACTTTTACCTTTCATGTCCTCTTTTTGTTCCTCGACTCCATGTTCCTTCTTCCTTCTACGCTGGCTACTTTGGCCACCTCCTCCCTATGAACGAGGTCAGTCTTTCACCATTTCCTCTGTGTTCTCTCCTGCAGAAAGCGAGCTGCCTCAAAGTCCTCAAACGGCTCCCACAAATACAAGGGAAACTCCAAAGACCTGAAGCCACCTGATCTTTGGATTCACCATGAGAGGCTGGAACTGAAACCCATGGACAAGTCGCCAGACCCCAACCCAGTCATGACAGAAACGCCCATCCCCCGCACCTCGCAGGACATCACGCCGGCTGACAGTGGCCTGGACACCAACCCCCACCTGCAGCAGCGGCGCAACTCCTACCGTGGTCAGTCTTGCCCAAGGGGGAAGACTTAAAATTTGATGTTATGGGAAAGAGATCAAAGTGAAATGTCACCCTTGCCACCTGAGCTTACATGCATAATACACTGAGAAAACTTTTTGAGTTTGCCTGGGAGACAGGAAAAGTACATTTTGAGAGCTTGCCTAAGAAAACAGGATATGTGTTAATACCTTCAGGTTTGCTTCCAGGAGCATGGCTGGAGGAGACTTGGAGAATTTGGTGGTGTCAACACATGTGTTTGCTGTTGTTTTTT
Organism: Maccullochella peelii; assembly: GCA_002120245.1. Taxonomy (NCBI): domain Eukaryota; kingdom Metazoa; phylum Chordata; class Actinopteri; order Centrarchiformes; family Percichthyidae; genus Maccullochella; species Maccullochella peelii. The sequence continues at coordinate 33,205 of LKNJ01001072.1, read as the reverse complement.
TCTGTGATTATCATGCAAAACATTTCATGCTTTTCACACATAATGCCCATTACTTGTCATGACTGCAGTGCTGCAAGCACACACTGCCAGTACTACAACTTTCCGCAAGTACAGTAAATCCACCACATATAATTAGTTCATAATAAAAGAATGCTTAGTGTGACATTTGGAAATGCAATCAAAACCCAATGATATCAAATTGATTAAGGATCCTGAGGTCTGCAGACAGATCATTAGTAGAGTAGCAGCTCTTTCTGATTGGCTGGTTTCCACCGTACCTTTTAGGCCACGAATCAGAGGACAGCATGTCTACACTAGCAGGCCGACGAGGGATGAGGCCTAAAATGATGATGCCTTTTGACGCACAGCCGCCTCAGCGTAAGTGTGCGTGTGTTTGTGTGTGTGTGTGTGAGTGAGTGATAAGTGAGCTTGTTATAATTTACTCATAGTGAGCAGTCGATTTGGAAAATCTTCACATAAGATTAGAAAATTAGATTAGAAGATTTTTTTAACAAATAACCAATTTCCAAATATATCTCATGCTACTGTTTGTCTAATCAAGAGAGCAAGTCCATTTCATTCTTCCCACAAAAGGTTCATTTTTATTGTTTTTCTGAATTTCTTCCTTCCTGAATTTGATTTTGAGCGACAGAGAGAAAATTTAAGTGTTTATTACAGAAAACTGCGTGTGTGTGTGTGTGTCTCTCACCAGCAATACTTCCACATCCATCATCATTACAGATGGTTAAACATCTCGTCTTGTGTGTGTGTGTGTGTGTGTGTGTGTGTGTGTGTGTGTGTGTGTGTGTGTGTGTGTGTGTGTGTGTATCCATGTCCATTTCCATTCACAGCTGTGATTAGTGCTCACCCCATCCATTCCCTTGATAACCACCACCACCATTATCACATGGGCAGCCTGGCGTCGCCGACACGCAGCTACCTCTACCACCAAGGCAGCGGGCACCCACGCCCGCACGCCTGCGCCACCCCCATCTCCCATCTAGACAGGGTGGACTCTACAGGTGAGACACTGCCACCTGCTGGACAGCGGGAGAAGGTCAGAGGAGGACAGGGCAGTCAGACCTGGTCATAGTCATTCATTGATTTGTCATTCATTCACATGCAGCTGCCATCTTGCTACGTTCATATTTTAGTTTTCCAAAGTATTACTAACTACTCTTCTCTGACCTCGCTGCCTTCTGAAATAATTTTTTTTTGCTCTCCTCTACTCACCTCAGCATTTACCAAAATAAACTGAACTTTACCACCAGGGATGCAGTCAGACATGCTAAAGATTTTAATCTTTTTGCAGTCTGGTTGTTGAGTTACAGTGCATGAACAGTTGAGGGCTCAACTGTTGATTGTTCAACTGACAAAAAAAATGGATTGTTGTTTTGAGCGTTGTATAATCATTTTGTAGTTTATAAAGTAAACAGGAAGTAAAAATACTAACAGTTTGCTTAAATGAAGTCCTTTTGACAAATCCAGAATGTTTGACCGCTGCATGAAAACTAAAACTGTAATGAACAGTATCGCTACTGATCAGTGTTTCCCAGGGAATATTATGACAAGTGGCGTCAGTGTAAATTGAGGAACGAGTAACAGTGATGTTATGGATAATTTCTGCTAGTTCGATGGGCCAGAAAGACAGAATATACAGTATATGTGCAATGTAGCGCTGCAACTAGAGATTATTTTTATTATCAAGAAGTCTGTGGATTATTTTTTTGATCAATTTGGTCTTTATAGTGTCCAAAATAAGTGAAAAATGTCCATCGCAATTTCCCAGAGCTCAAGTTGACGTTTTTAAGTAGCTCATTTTCTCCAAAACTGATAGATTTTTAGTTTACCATCAAAAAATACAAAGAAAACTTGCAAATATTCCCATTTGAGAAGCTGAAACATTTTTGGCATTTTTGCTTAAAAATTACTCAATCGATTATCAAATTTGTTGACAATTTTCTGTTTATCAATTATGGACTAATCGTTTGTAGCTCTAGTGCTTTGTACTCTCATTGCACATAGTGTAAACAAACGTGTAAAAAAGAGAGAAGCCACTTCACATCTTACAGTTTCCCAGTATAAAGATTAACATGATCAGCTGTAATTCAGTAAATATGTATAAAGACTGTATGAAGCAGGTTGGAAATCCCTGTAAGCCTGTAAATCTGCTCATTGTCTCTCCGTACCCCCCTCTGCCCCCGCTCCAGAGTCGGTGAGGAATACCCCCAGTTCGGAGCCCCCCCCTCCAGCCACCGCCTCCTCCCAGGCCTCCTGCCCCTCGGAGATCATGGCCGACCCTGAGGGTAGCTACCACGGCTCCACCACCACAGAAGAAGAACCCAGCTACTCCAGCAACCTGCCCCCCCACCGCTCGGCCCACCCGCACGCCCACGCCCACCCACTCAAGAGCTTTGCCGTACCTGCGATCCCAGCCACCAGCCATCCATCATATGAGTCGCCTGCCCTGCCCAGCACCCCCCTGCTGGCTCAGACCGGTGAGCAGAAACACTCACACACACACACAGTTAAGCTCAGGTCAGACTACAAGACTGCCTACTGTCGTCCAACTGTTCAGGCTGTGACCGGGCAAAGACGGGGAATCTCTAATAAAATTGATTGATGACGCATCATGTGATTCATGTCATTTAAGGTACAGATTGTTTGAATTAAAACCAACAGAGAATCAATAGTTTGCATTACATTATGAATATATTTTCATATTTTTATATGCAAAACATCGATCAAGAATTTTATTCTTGCTCCAGTTAATTTGTAATTGTCTAATGATGCAGATATTTTGATGAAAAGTTTTCTCTGCCAAATGAAAATATTATTAAAAGTGTTACGATTACAAACTTGACCAATAATGCTTATCGTGAGTAAAGATTGGGATATTGGGAATCTCTACAAATGCTAATTACCTTCCTCAGTTAGCAACATTTTCTCTAGACTGTAGTTAAACGTCAAGGCTGGCAATATTCTGGGTAGTTTTTTTCCAAAATTGCATAAAAAGACTAAAACCAACAGTGCTTTAGTCCGTCTCTCGCTTTCACACTTCCTCAGCCTGTCTGTGGCACTCATCTCCAAGCCCGCTACAGTGTGTGTGTTCAGGTCACCAGTGTGCCTCAAATATGTCTTTTTAATCGTTTTTGGACAACAATGGAGCTCTATGGCACAGAGGTAATACGCTGTATTAGTAGTGATCAGTTCAATCAATTGTTGTTGGATTTGTTGACTTAGATCAGACAAACTAAATTTAAACTTAAGAATGAGGAATACGTAATAGAATAAGTCCTGACTCTTAAGCAGTTTGACCAACACGACCAATATGTGTTGCCTTCACTGACTGTTGTATGTATTTGTCGCATTCAGGGCCTCCCACTCACCCCCACGTTGTGAAAACAGCGTGTATTGGAACACTAGGAAGGACACGAACACCAATGGTCGTCACTGTGCCCAACGCCCCTGATGTGCCAGAGACCAGCAAGATGCTGGAAGATGTAGACAGCGTGAGTATAGCGCCCCACACTGGCTGCTTGTAGCAGCGCAGTCTGTTTTTACCAGGGCTAATGGTGGCGAATATTTCATATTTCCACGGTCTTGTATTTTAAAACAATACCAATCACACATCCTTCCAAATCCATGTCAGGTTTTTTCCTTTGGGCACTGGATTATACAGATATTTTGAAGTGGACATTGGTTTTAACCACATTTTACTGTTTGTTCTTTCTCTCTTTTTATTCTTTCCAACTTCAATCTCGCCATTTTTTTGTGTCGTTGTCGGCTGCCTTTTGATCACTTCATTTAACTTTACTGATCTTAACCAAACCCATAATTGGAATGATTTTATTTTTACCATTGAATCTTTTCCATCTCCCAACCCTTGATTGGCTGCTGACCATCTGCTGACTTCGGCTTCTCTTTGGTTCTGGATGTTTTGCTTTCGTCTACTGCCTCCTTTCTGTTTTTGTCGTTTACAACGCTTCAGTCCCATTGACGCATCCCCCCAGCTCGCCTCACCCCACCCATAAGCCTCCCCCTCTCCTCTGTGAAAGATCCCTGACTGACCCTCTCCTCCTCTCCTCTCTTCTTCTCCCTCCCTCCCCTTCCTCCCTCCAGGTGCTTGCCTCCCTCCCCCCCTGCCCCTCCCCCGCCCCTCGCAGTAACCCTGTTCCTCTCCCTCAGAGCTACGAGCCCGACGAGCTGACCGAGGAGATGGCCCACCTCGAGGGCCTGATGAAGGACCTGAACGCCATCACCACAGCGCCATGAGCATGCACACACACCTTCACACACGCAGACACACTTTCTCTGTCATCCACACGTACATACAGAAAGACACACTCTCGTAAGTCAAACAAACACACTCAAACACATAAACCTTGGGAACCAGAGGCTGTTGGACACAAAATGGCGTCTTGTGCCCAAGAAAACTCTCACGTCCCCCTGCAGAGAAAAAACAAACAAACTCCAGACTGAAACTTTTTTTCGGCTTACCTTGCTCAGTCTCAGGAAGGAGATTGCCATGAGAGGGAAGAAAAGTGACACGCTTCATCTTTTTATGAAGAACCATTCTCAGAGACAATGAACTTTTAAAACATTGGTCGCTTTCAACTGAAAGATTGTGAATTTTTTCCTCAGCAAAAATACGTACGGTAGGTTTTGTTTTTTTGTTGCGAACGCTTACTCGACATGAGACTGTGGTTGATTCAATGTCAAAAGGAGAAAGTCCAAAAATATGCTGGTTTTGATGTTGGTGCTCATGCGGCGCAGTCTACACACAGTGTTTGTTTGATTAGTGTTTTCTTTGTGCATTTTGTATATCTATTGGGCCGTTTCAGTGAAGTGAACATTGGATATCAGCCCCCCCCTTTACAAGCCTACATTATTCATAAACGTGGTCATTTTTTTGTTGTTTTTAAACCCTTTGTGTCATATATTGTGCCATGACTTTTTATTATTTTCTATGTTATTGTATTTTTTTACACACATATCCTTATATATCATATCCTATATGTACATATGTTGTGTTTTTTCTTTTTTAACTGCCTCATTCTTTTGATGTTTCCCATATTTCATTATTATTATTTGGGATGAAAGTGGGACTACAAATGAGTCCTGAAGCTCAGTTTTCATATCAAAGGGGGAGAGAAGCCTGATGTGTTTTTACAGTACATTCTTCTCTGGCATTGTGTTGCCCACTTTGTACATTAAAACGTCTTCTCTTTCTGTCTTTTGTTTGTTGTGGGAGCTCCGTTTTAAAAGCCTTACCAACGTGTTTGTATGTTGGACAGTCGAGACGACTCGGAGTTGTGCTGTCACTCGCTGCCATGGCAGTTTCTATATAGTTCTGTGGGACTTAACAGTATCTCCTCACAGGTCAGGGGTACCTAGGACTCAGGGCGCTGACCCCCACCCCTCCTAAAAAAATAAAATAAAATAAAATAAAAACCTCGCATGGCACCCAGTCAGTCAGTCAATCAATCACCTGCAACAGACGAGTTATCTTTTATACAAGAAGTTTGGTCAAATGTGTGTCGTTTCCAAAAACCAATATTTGGTTTCAGACGTCTGTACTGCTGAACCACGTGTGCATTTTCCCACAGCGGGAGTGTGTTTGCTGTATTTTCCTGCTGTTCTTCATCAGATGCCCTGGTTCTTTTACAAATCTTATAAGATGCAAAGATGTTGGCCTTTTGAATGGGACTCCCAGATTTTTTTTTTTTTTTTTTACACATGGTAGTTTTTGTATGAAGAAAAAAAAAAAACACTAAGCTTGTTCTATACACAAATCTGATGTAAAAAGGAAAAAAAAGTTAATCTAAGAAACTAGTTTTTCATTACCCTCTTACCCAAAGAAATTTGTCATTTGCAATCATAGTAATTTGCTCTACTTTTGTGAATACCATGTTTCCATAAATGTACATCGTCATGAATGTCAATATAACTGTAAGAGATTTTAACTATGGATACAAACAAGGAACAAGTTTTGGGGGAAAAAATGATTGAAAACAAAGGGGGGAGAAAAAGGACCAGACTCCATTTGGTAAATAATCTATTGAGTTGTAAACAGTTGAACCTGTATTGCACTTTTTCACAATTTTTGAAAAGTACATTTCTTACATATCTTGTGTTTTAAATATCAAAAGCTGTTTGTGTAACGTAGTGTCCTAGGTAAGCAGCAGGCAGCTGGTCTTGTTTTTTATGTTTCTGTTTCTTTTGTTTTTGCTTCAGAGATGATGAATTTGAGCAGCCGAGTTGTTTACGTTGCAGCTCATGATGAGGAATTCTGTTGTTGCTTGTTCATGTACAGAGCTTTCTTTGCTTTCTGTAGAAAAAAAAAATCTGTGGCTTTTTAAAAAATATTGAAAAAAGGTTTGGAAAAAAAAGATGTTTTTTTTATTGGTGCTCCTATACATTGTGTATACAAACTATTATGAATACTAACAAAGTAAATGTTTCTGCTCGTCTTCTTTTCATCAAACATGATCAGGACGCCTGTCAGGTGTTACCATGGCATTTATTGATCACTGGAGTGTACAGAAATAGGTTGTTATCAGTAATGCACAATCCAAAATGTACAGTGTGTACTGCACAGTTACCCTGCAGTACTGTGAGTACTGGGAAAATAAAGTAGAGCTGAAGAGGTCAAAACTCCAGCAACACTTGTAGTCTATAGAACAACTTTATTGTCAGATCATCAGGGTCATCATAAAACACATCACAAAGAACATTTAAATATGGTAGGTATGAAGCAGGAACATTTTTTAAAAAGGTAAACAAATATAAAAGACAACCAATCATATACATCCACACACATATCAGCCAATGGGGCACCTGCACATAAGATGGGCTGGGTGTACGGTGTCACGTGGCTTCAGGCCGATCACGTTCCCAAACTGGCCGAGAGGTGACGGGACTGCCCAGTAACGACATGGATGACACCATATTTGGTCCATAAACATAAACAGTCTTTATATATTTTTACCTTTTTTAAAATGTTTTTTTCTGCTTCATACCTTACCCTATTTAAATGTTCTTTGACGGCCACAAGCTGAAACGCGTTGGTCTGACAGTGAAGTGTTACTGGAGTCTTTCCCTTCTCCATCCACCTTGGAAGTGCTGGAAATCCCTACTCTGTAGAGCAGGAATGATTTATCAAATAGTCAATCAACAGAAAACAAATCATCAATTTTGATGAGATAAATTAATCATTAAAGCAATTTTTAATAACAAGTGACAAAAATGTGGTGGTTCCCGCTTCTGACATGTCAGTATTTGATGCTTTTCTTAGTCATCTATGACATTACACTGAATGTGTTGGTGGGACAAAACAAGCTATTTAAATATTCCACTATTTTCTGATGTTTTATAGATCAAATGATTAATTCATTGATTGAGAAAATATCGCCAGATTATTCATTAATGAAAATAATCGTTTGGGTTTGGTTTAAAGCACTCAATTGCCTTGAATGTGAAACAAAATTCCAGCTGTGATTTTAGAGCTTTTCAGGCTCACATAGGTAAAGAATTAAAGCCTCTTTTGTACACAGACGTTGTATATAGATATATATGTTGAGAAAGACTGTATTCAATTATTTGTACAGTCACAAATTGTAGTTTAGTGTCATTCCAGCTGAAATACCGTCATCTGACTTTTTTTAGACTACTCTCACATTGATTGACTAACCTCTTAATAGGTTTATTTCTGCCGTAGCATGAAGGTGAAGTTTTGTCAACCAGTAACTGTTTGATCAGATTTCTAGCATTGGTATTTTGGTCATAGTCATGTGAGATGGAACTGACTCACTCGGCATTTGGCTGCTAGTTGGCGTTAATTTGAAGTTCTGTTGATGTAGCTGAAAAGTGCGGCATGATGTTAAATTAAACTGCAACACATTTGAATAAACCGTGACGTTTAAAAACACTGATATGTACAAAGTTGGACAAATGAGCTTAAGTACACAAAGATTTCTTATCAACTATTTCTACATGCCAGTACACATTAACATAATTTGAACAAAACGTTATATTTCACTATTCGGATGCATTTGGCGTCTTGGTGTATCATGTGAGTGTGTTACAAAAGGGGCTTTAGTGTTTTTATTGTTTATCCAGACAGGCTGGTAAAAAAACAACCTCAAATTGAAAAGAGTCACCATCTTCTCTGTCCGCCTGAACATCGCTGTGCTGCTGTGCAAAATCATCTGAGGCTCCACGTCAAGAAATGGAAAACTATAAGATCATGACTATGACTATGGCTTCACCTCACTACAATGTGAAAAATAAAGTAAATATTAGGGTTTTATCCACAACTCACCACCATTTTGACTTTTGCAGAGGAGTCTTGCTGCATTTTGGGATCCACAACTGGCACCCCTGAATATAAAATGTAAATCTGTATCCATGTTCAGCAGTAGATTGGCCTCTTTCAAGCATTTCACTAAGTAGTTATCAAGAAGAAGATAAAATGGTAAATAAATTTGGATGAGATGTGAGCCGAATAAAACCAACTGTCTTCACTTCAGGTAAGTTAGCACTGACTCTGTCTGTAATGAAGGTAAAGTCAATTAATGGAGGAAAATTTCTTCTAAGTCAATAACACATTTTGTCATTTGTTGCGGAACCAGATATAATGTATTTTCTTTGTGTTTTAAAGCTTTGGATTTGACCGGAATTCAATTTATAAAAAACATGTAGTTTAGTTTTATTCCTCATTCCTAAGTTTAAATAATTTGACTCTTAAATTGCTGTTCAGAGTCTCCACAGCCAAAAGAAACTATAAAAGGTGGAAAACATAACACAGTAGCTTACCTTCTCACTCTGCTTTGCTGGACTTGAAAATGTGTTCATCAAAACAGGTTTGACCTCAACTAACAGAAAGGCATCAAAAGGTTTTTATAAGAACACAAACCCACCTACAAATGTGGCACACCTGCATTATTAAAGTAATAAAACTAATAAAACCATATAACCTCACCTTAGGGGCCCTGGGGCAGTTGACCTCTTTGCCAGGTCAGCAATTCAGCTTTGAGAATAGAGCACAATATTTTCCTGTAAAATGTAGTGGTGAGTAAGTATAAAGTACAAGTATCTTAGAATTATACTTAAGTACTTGGGTAAATATACTTAGTTACTTTTCACCAAGCCCATAGCTAGGAGTTCAGAAATATTGAGGCCCTGAGCCCAGTAATAATAATAATAAACTTTATTTATACAGCACTTTTCAAAACAAAGTTACGAAGTGTTTTTACGTGATTGAACTAGGACTAAAACATTTCAGCACTGCAGTGACAGACAATTAAAAATAATACAAAAATAAAGATAAAAACAATAATACTAATAATAAAACATAAGATATGTCTGAAATAAAACACAACCGAAAGGCAACATCTAAAAGAAAGTTAATACAATTATATTTTCAGTATTTTTTTCTGTAAGTAATATTTCTTTATATGAAGGTCTAAATGCTGTTTCAAAGCCTTTTCCGCACTAAAAGGGATAAAGCACTGGTCCTTTTATTGATTTTTTTTTTGACTAAAAGCTGTCAATTATAAATATTTTAAGTCTAAAAATGCTGGAGTCTTCCTCAAAAAGAAGTCCTGTCGTGTTGCTCGGGGACCAGCAGGTGTCGCTGCAGCCGTTTGTTTTCAACTTCTTCGCTCCTTCAACTTCCGCCTACGTCAGTCCCCCTCACAACACGGAATATGGCGGCCAGCTCAGATCGGGATCCCCCTCCGTTTCCTGCAGCAGAGGATCCAGGAGCCGGACTGTCTGACATGGCAGACGGGGACAGCGACGAGGGAGAGGACATCTTCGTCAGTAACGTATGTTTACAGCTCATTCTTATGAATTAGAACCTGTTTGTGGCGGTTACATATCTGCATGAAGTGAACGAGCCAGGAGGGCAGCCCCTTTAGCTGATCTGACCTGCATTCATGGCTTCAAAAATACCTGGCAGAGAGGCGAGGAATGTTGTCAGGTTTTGTATAAAAGCAACGAAATTGATTCATAAATGTAGCCGAAGTTAGTCTGCCGTTTTGACTCGTATCTAGCTAGTACAATGAAACATTGCTTGTGACTTTTTCGGCCTGTCCTGGTGCCTCCATTTAAATATGCTCCTGTTTCGATGGCTCGTATTTATATGTTTCGTTAGGAGTTTAAGTTTGACTGCTGATGTCCAGCTCACGTGACCCCACCCAGCCACCTTCTTCTTTCTTGCTTATCTGTGTCTGTAAAACGTTGTAACGGTCATGAGATAAGACAACCAGCTAACTGCCCCTCTAATGGCATCCCCTTCTGTTTGTGTATGAACTAAGTGTTTCTGTGTGTCCATGCTGTCTGCAGAACCCTGTGGCTGTGAGTCGAGGAGTTTCTCAGCCGGACTGTGCCACTGAAGAGCCTCCAGATCTGTTCAGTGAGGAGGAGGCCAGCAACACAACTGCCAAATCCAACGGGGTTCACTCTGATGATGACAACGACCTGTTTGCTGGTCGGGAGACATTTCCCACTAACATTTTCTGTCCATTTTAGCCCACTTAGTTTTAATTTTGCAGTGCTTACACGTCCTAAAAAGAATTCAAAGTCTTCAAAGTGAGATGGTTTATTTTAATCTGAGGTCACCAGACAATTTTAATGCAGATCTTAAAGGGCATACCACTGATTTCACACATCAAGGTCAATTACTAGTCAGGATGTGGACTAAACACTAAACAGATGATCTCAGTTTGGGCTTTGAGTAGGGCTGCAACTACAGACCGCTTTGGTCATTCATTAAACCTTTAATAATTGTTGAAGGCCTACAAATTGCTTTGTCAACAGTCCCAAAGATATTCAGTTTATAATGATATTAAACAGAGAGACTGTTAACATTTTAGAAGCTGGAACCAGAGTGTTTGACATCTTCTGCTTTATAATTCCTTGTTGGCTATTAACTTTCTGTTGGTCGACTAATCAGTTAATCGACTAATTGTTTTCGCTCTGGCTTGGAGACTGCGAATGTAAAATGGTACGCCTGCATTACAAACTTTGGGGTGTGGAGTTTGAAAGATGTAGGCATCTACTAGGCAGGGGGAGGCTAATGAAAGATGTTATTGAGTTGCATTATGGGAAATTTAGGATACAGTGTTTTTGGAGCTTGGCCCCATACGTGGGACCAAAAGCCAGGATATCTCTGCTTCTGCTGCTTCAGTTGTACAATTTTTGTGTGTCTGTGTAATACTGAAGCACTCTGTCCTCCCTTAAGACAACATTACACACTGATACATTGAAATGTTTGACTTGTCTTGTTAAATAAAGGTAAGGGATCCAAAAAATGATGAGAGGCAAACACAGAACAAAAGTATTTTCTTCCCCCAGAGGCACACGTGGAGCTGAGCACAGACAAGCCCGGCTCTGCTCGGAAGGAGCGCTCCACCTCCTCTGGCCCTTGCCCAGCGTCCTCGTTTACTCAGAGCCCTGTGGCTACGCAGCCCACCTCTTTGGAGCAGGTACAGGCCACAGCTGAGCTGAGCTTCCTAGGAACTTGGAAACAATCAATTGCGTGCCAGCTCTGTAATCGCCAAGTTATCTGTCTGTTACAGCCAAATGTTCAGAGTTGTGTTCTTCTTGTTAACTACAGTTGGAGGAGGAAGAGGCCCAGGATAGTTTTGATGTGGAGGTTGCTGTCACCAACCCTGAGAAAGTTGGTCAGTCTCTTTTTTTCAGTCAGTTTATGATTTTTGTTCATAAACAATGACACAACTATTTGTAATTTCCAGTTAATTCAGGTGTTATTTGCCAAGTAGCTAGATAATTATAACATTGAATATTTAACTTTTATTTTTTATTCATTTCAGACTAAAACCTAATTAATGTATCTCCATTGTTTGTGTCCTCCTAGGAGATGGCATGAATGCATATGTGGCCTACAAAGTTTCCACCAGGGTCTGTTGTCAAGCTTGTGTTGATGCATATATTTGTGTATTTTTACTTGGCTCCTAAAACTGTTAATATATCTAAATATTCAAGTATTTGTTTTTTCAAGTTCTGTGCCTTTCTAGTACACTGTCAGACCGTACCTGTCGCTGCTTTCAGACTTCCTTGCCCATGTTCAGGAGTAAAGCCTTCTCTGCGAGGAGGCGTTACAGTGACTTCCTGGGTCTTTATGAAAAGCTGTCGGTCAAGCAGTCACTCCACGGCTGCATCATTCCACCACCACCCGAGAAAAGCGTCGTAGGTGGGTGCCCAGATGTCTTATTTTTTTTATTTTTATAAATGTATGTGTTTTACGCTTTTTTTTGGTCTTTTTTTGTTTCCTTGTGTGACTGTCATTTGGCCCAACAGGAATGACCAAAGTGAAGGTGGGAATGGACGACCTGTCATCAGTAGAGTTTGTGGAGAGAAGAAGAGCCGCTCTGGAGAGGCGAGGATCCACACGTGTTTCATACAGTGGCTTTATTAATGACATGATATGTAAAATTCATACTGGGCCAAGTGCAGATGTTTATGTATACCTTTTAAACTCTGTTTCTCCCGATTTTCTATGTTTTTGTGTGCATGTTTAAATTTGACTTCTTACTCATCTTGCTGCCACTCTTTTGTAGGTATCTTCAGAGAATAGTGTCTCACCCGTTGTTACTACAAGATCCTGACGTCCGTGAGTTCTTGGAGAAAGAAGATGTGAGTATTTTTGGATATAAAAAGGTTTTTCTAGTAGCAATAAGCTTGACAATGACTTCATCCCCATTTTAGATTTAGTTACGTGCCTTGAGAAGGGATGCGTAGTTTTGATTAGAAATTAAAATTTTAGATTCTTGAGAATTACATATGGCCAAAGTAACTCAAGTTCTGACTTTTTAGCTGCGTGCGTGCGTGCGTGTGTGTGTGTGTGTTTTCAGCTACCCAGGGCAGTGAGCACCCAGGCGCTGAGTGGAGCTGGCTTCCTAAAAATGATCAATAAGGCATCAGACGCTGTCAACAAGATGACCATCAAGATGAATGAGTCTGACACTGTGAGGGAACTCTGGATTAAATGTTTTACAAACTTCAGGAGACTGTTGCATGTGTGTCCTGCACGTGGAGATACATTTTATTATTCTGTCAGAGAATTGGGGGGAAAAACCATTGTTGGATAAACCCTGATAGATCAGTGAAGGCACCAGAACATTTAAATGACGATGCAACCAATATCCAAAAGTAGGATTGGGTTATATAGACGAAAATGGACTGTCATGAGGAAATAATTTTAATATTACACCCCCTAACATATGCAAAATTGTATTGAACTGTATAGTATTTTTCAATCTCTAAATGTGAGTATTTCTTCTTTTTTTTGTATCTATCTTAATTAAGCTATTTGCTAAACTTTTTTTATAATTAGTGTAGACAGGTTCAGATCATGATAAATTCGTTACTGGATGATATGCTTGTTTTGAATGACAGTAAAGAGAAATATTGAGTCCCCAGAGGCAAATAAAAAGGGTCATTTTATATTTAAAATAAAATGTATATTTTATTTATAATTTGAATTGAAATTATACAGATTATTCATGGTTTGATTATATGGGTTATGTTTTTAATCGTAGCGTAGTGTGGAGTTGAAATTGCCTAACTTTAAATTATTACAAGACAAACGGGCCTGCCATTCTAGACATGATGAGGTTGTTTTTTTTTATCTATTGTTCTGTTTCTGCTGTGTGACTCAGTGGTTTGAGGACAAGCTCCAGGAGGTGGAGAACGAGGAGCAGCAGTTGAGGAAGCTTCATGCCTTGGTCGACTCCCTGGTCAATCACAGGAAGGGTGAGAGCTACATCTTCCCTTCTCGACTTGTCTTTGTCTGCCCACTTTTTTTTTTCTTATCAAGTTGTTTCAGCTGAGGAAACAGAAGAGTACAGTTCAGCTGCCATGTCTTTTAGGGTGAAACAAGTAGACTGAATTTGTTTCTGTTTCCTCCTTCGAAACCAGAGCTGTGTGGGAACACGGCCGTATTCGCCAAAAGTATGGCCATGTTGGGAAACTCGGAGGACAACACAGCCCTGTCCCGGGCCCTGTCCCAGCTGGCAGAGGTGGAGGACAAGATGGAGCAGCTGCATCAGGAGCAGGCAGCCAGTGACTTCTTCATCTTTGAAGTGCTGCTGGCCGACTACATCCGCCTGCTGGGTGCTATGCGGGTAAGCCCGCAGCTGCAGAATGGTAGATAGACAGCAGGAAGAAGTAAAGGTTCTTCAGAAGCAGTGAGACCTGGAAAAGTCAAGCTTGAGTAGTTCCTGATACCTGGGACAAAATTTGAATATTTTAAACCACCATTATCTTGCAAAACTTAAATAGATTTTTATGTAAACAACAATAAAATGTAGTAAAAAAAAAGGGGGGGGGGGGTAGGATGACCTGTACAGAAGTATCTGTCCATTAGTGAGGGACACATTTAGATTTAAATAAGGAAATTCCTATAAGTGTCAGTTGAAGTAGTTTTTAATGCTTGAGATGAAACTCATCTCTGTGTGTGTGCAGTATTTTCAGCAATGCCGTATGTGCAACTTTCTCTCTGAACCCTGCATTTTGTCAGAGCAACATAAAGACAGCAGTAAAGGCACCTTTAACATTGTGCTAGGTCACTGTTTTCCTGGAAGCGTTCTACCTGTTCTCTGTTTGGTGAGTGGAACGATCAGGTGTTGTGTTGCTGTTTTCGTCTCATCTAAAATGGACGTCCACAGGGGTGTTTTGACCAGCGCATGCGGGTGTGGCAGCGATGGCAGGAGGCTCAGAGCACACTCCAGAAGAAGAGAGAGTCCGAGGCCAAGCTGCTGTGGGCCAACAAGCCGGACAAACTGCAGCATGCCAAAGAAGAGATCACTGAGGTAACAGACACCGTCACCACACAGCTGCTGCAGCACTGAACCGAGCCTCAAAGGTCTTAACATTAACACAGTCCTTTCACATCGTTTTCAGTTTGAACAGGCCGATGATCATACTAGTTTGACCTGTAAGTTACAGTGAACCAGGCAGCAGAAGTGGTTCTGAAGGGACTACGAGACCCTTTCATTACCACCCAGCTGACTTAAAGTTGTAGCACACTCTTCACAGGGGGAGAATGTTTAGTAGTTACTAAGGACAATGATCAACCTCTTGTCAAAGGAGGAGATTTTCATTTTTTATATTGTTTTGTTTAGTATTTGCAGTCCAATCCTAAGTGACAAGAATAGAGAAAAATAACCTGCAACAATTCTGGTTATTGATTAATCGTTTAAACAAAAATGCATGTTTTGTTTTGCTGGGTCACGCTTCTCAAATGTGACGATTTGGTGCTCTTTTCTAAATTGAATATTTTTGGGTCAGACAAACAAGCAATTTGAAGAAGTCCCCTTGGGCTTTTTGGTGGTCATTTTTCACAGTTTTCTCACATTTCATAGACCAAATTATCAATTGTTTAATAAAAAAAGAAAAATCAGTCAATATTGAAAACAATAGTCATTAGTTGCAGCCCTAGATGGAAACACTCTCTTAAAAACTGCAACAATAACCTGTTAGATATTAATCCAGTGTCTTTATGCTGGACATGAACGAACAATGTAGAAGCACCGTCACAACTCCGACACCAGTGCACCGATGTACCTGTTGTAGTATGTCAGCTAGTTTCAATAAAAGTGTGTCCCATTTCTTTATAGATATTTTCAGATTAGATGCATTGCTGTGTTTTCAGATGACATCCTGTGTAACAGGTGTCTGCAGTCCTTCAGAATAAGCAGCTGATGTGTATTTGTTTACTGTTAAAAACAATATTAAGTGTTCTAAAACTTTAATATAACATGCTGGAAAGTATCACGATATTAATACTGTTCGTTGTTGTTGTTTTCCTCCTCACGTGTGTCCTCAGTGGGAGGCGAGGGTTACTCAGTACGAGAGAGACTTTGACAGGGTTGGCATGACTGTTCGCAAGGAGGTTCTCAGGTTTGAGGTACGTTTGTTTTATAATTGCTAAGAAATGTTTTCATGTTTTATCGTATTACTGCAAATTTGGGCTTTTTGACACTGATTCACAGAGAAAGACCCTTTAATGTTAAAGTTAAAAATGAATGCTTTTTATATGCACTGTGTATTTGACCTTCTGGATATGTATGGCTTTTCCATCAACACTTAGTAGTATAAAGACCAACTTGTATTGTGAGAACAACACGTTTCGGCTAGTGGCCTTCATCAGGGCCACCATGAAGCACATTTAAAACAACATTTAAGTAGGATGAGCTTTACAGAAAGTTAAAAACATATGAAATGTGGTTTTTCTTGAAGCTGTTCTTTATACAACTAGTCTTGGTGGAGTTTTGACCTCTTCAGACTCTGTGCACCTTGGATGTAAGTGAAGTTCTGCCAGAAATTCCTACAGCTGGCTTTTCCATTGGCAAAGAGCTGGAGACATGATGACACTTTTGTCTTTTCAGAAAGAAAAATCCAAGGACTTCAAGAGCCAGATAATCAAATATTTGGAGGCAATGCTGCAGTCTCAACAACGGGTAATCATTTAGCTAATCAAGTATTATATTCAGAATGTACACTTTACTCAGTACGCTTTATTTTATTCATGTGTACCAAAGTGTTCCTTTAAAGGGTAACTCCAGTATGTTTAAATCTGGGCTCTATTTTTACAAATCTTGGGGGTCTTAATGACTAATAGTTACAACAAAAAGGATCTTACTCTTTAACAAACAGGCTGTCTCTGTAGGGATCCTTTCCATAATGTTGTCAAACACTTGGAATAACAATCGGAGCACTTTTAGTGGATGTACTTTTTCCAATTGTCCCAAAGGATTATGTGCAGCCACTGCAGTCCGTTTGCAGATGCTGGCTAAGGCGATCTACTGGACCAATTCCAAAGCTTTTGTTAACTATTAGTCATTTAAACCCCAAAATTTGTCACATAGGGCCCAGGTTTAAAAATACTGGAGTTACCCTTTAACTATAACATTTCATTATTATTACTTTTTTTAATTTTATGATATTGACTTTAAATCTTGGTTATAATTGGTATTTATTGAAATATTGAAAGATATTGAGTATGCACTATCACAACACAGTGTAACTGGTTTTTTATTCTAATTGTATTCCAGCTTATAAAGTTTTGGGAGGCGTTCCTGCCTGAGGCAAAGGCAATAGCTTAATGAAGAGGGAGACTTTTTAAAGACCCCAACTGCCTTTTTTGAACACTTTTACCTCTTGACCAGGAACTGAGGGGACAATTTTGAAACACACAAGAAACTTCCATCCATTTTTTTTCTTTTTGTCTTTTTAATCATAGTTTATTCTCTTATCTTGTACAGTTCTTTGATATAATAAGCTGCCGCATTTACACAACATTTCTTTGGTTTATGTTCTTGACTTAAAGATGGTATAAAGCAGCAGTCCAACAGAGATTAACCTGGCCGTAGTATTTGTAAAACCCGCTGTCAGTGGGATATATATTTATGTTTCTTCCTTAAACCAGTATATAAAAGTGTGAACACTGAGGTACTGCCCTAGAGTAACATTGTCTATAGTTTACATTAGAAGATAGACGTATGTAAGTCATCCCAGTCTCTAACAGCTTGTGTTGATGGATGCATGTCAGATAATGTTTTGATGCACTATAATGCATTGTACAGTTGGAAAAGCTGTGTGTTTTTTTTATTTTTTTTATGAAATACCACTATTGATGACTGAGGTCATTTACCAGGAGTATTAGCACATTGTTACAGCGTATCACACGATGCATATTAGATCATAGAAGTCATATTAAAACTCAGATTTGACAACCTAACATGTTTGTCAGAGTTGTTACAAGATGATAAAAGAAATGTAAGGTTACTGTGAGTGCAAGCTGAGAAAATGCAATCATTTCTTTGTTGGTATTTTCTACGATGATGTATTTGCTAGAATCTTGTTTAGTATATTAATCCATTTTCTTCCACAACAGTTTTAAGTACTTAGAGTGTCCGAGATTGAGGCCCAACTCATTTGGAAGTGCTGCAGAGATTGTTTACTGCCCGTGTAAATTACTATTGACATGTTTGTACACATGCACAGTATTGAATTGAATCATACAACTACTGTTATATATTATTAGTAACCACACATTTTTTGATAAATTGGTTTAATGATGACAGAAAGGCACAGACATTCAAGTGATACGGTCCCTTATTTTCTTATTCAGCATTTGTGAGTGTAGTTTTTCTGTCATGTCATATTTACGTAAGAATGTGCTTTATTTTTATAACCACTTTGCATTAGCACACATGTTTTCCTGGAAATGCTATACAGGTAGAAGAACAAAATAAATATGATTGGTTAAGCTTTGGAGTCTGTTTTCATGTTTTTTTTGTTAGTTTGCTTTGTTAGGTGTTTTTTGTGTGTGGAGGCATTTCCCATTTCATGGATTAGTTATGAAACAATAGGCTTCATGGCTTGAAAATGTAAAAAAAAAAAAAAAAAAAAAAAGACATAAAAAAAAATGTCTTGCCATTGAAATAATTCCTTATCAACTCACTCATTTTTGGGGTCTGTGCAGTATGTATAAAAATAGTTTAAAAAAAATAACGGAGAAAAAAAAAGTCCAGAATTTTTTTTCCCCTCTTCTGTCCTCATTAATATGACCCAATATGTAGAAAAGTTTTGAAGTGGTTTCCCTCTCCTTTGGCACAAACTGGGCTGCACATTACATGATGGTGACAAAATACAGAAATAACCATAAAGTGATGTTATTATGCAAAACAGGAAAATATCTCATGTTTTATATGTTATGGGCTATGCATGAACAACTATCTATCTATCTATCTATATATATATCCTTTGACATGACTTCTGAAACATGTCATCAGTTCAAAATCATGTTTATAAGCATTTTTCATAAAATTAGGAAAAGTGATGATGTATCAAGGTGGTTTTTGAGGTGCTAAAGAGGACCTGGGGTCTCAAGGACCACAAACACAACATTGAGGTTAAAGGGCTGACACATATCCAATCAGGTTTTTGAGATGCAGACTGATATCTATACGTGAGCCTTGAGATTGTTTGAATAGTTAAACATAAATAGCATATGTCTAATAGTTAATTAGCCTGTATCAGTCTGACCTGGAAGTGTGTGTTGTGAAGCGGGCGGTGCCGTGTTTCTACATCCGGTGTGCTCGAACCTTTCACGAGCAGCGAAGACAGGCGAACAGCGAAGAATGGAGAGATCTGCTAACGAGACTCCGCTGTTAGCGTGAAACATCAGTAACAACAAGTAACAACCAAAAAGCTTACAATACGCTCCGGGCATTCGTCTACATTTGGCGTGGCAAACACACAAGCCGTGTCCTGGTCGTCTGGATTTATCACAACGAAGGTGAGCCTGTTGTGTTTGTTTGCGATGAGCTAGCAGACCAGATAGTAGTCTTTTGGTTGTTAGCTAATATTTTCCTTGCTAACGGAGCTAATTTCCTTGTTGCGCTCGGTCCAGCTGTCACCTAGCCATCAGAAGGTGTTAGCTACGGCGTTAACGCCAAGCAGTGAGTCTGGTTGCTTTATTTCTTGCCCATTAACTAACCCAATGATATGATTAACAAGGAAATGTGTGCTATGATTAACAAGGAAATGTGTGTATATTTTAAACCAGATCAGCCACTGGGGCTAATGTTTGGCTAACGTTAGCTTTGTGGCCGGTTAAGTCAGGTTTTATGTTGGCAAGCTTGAAAGCTAACTCGGCTAACGGTTAGTTCGCTTCCTAATCGATGTGACCATCACTAGTCATCACTGGTCTACCAAAGGCTGGCTTTGTCCATGGCGTACAACTCGCTTCCGTGTTTTGATTCAATGTGAGGCCTGCTTACAAAGGCTCGATCATCTTTAGCCTCAGCTGCCTCTACCATTCACTTCCTCACATATAAAGTATTGCCACTGCTTCTCAGTGCTAAGATGGAATGGCACATAATATAAATTTGCGAATTTGACCAAGGCCCCTCCTCAGCCTGGTCACTGTGGGCAGAGTTGTATTGAAGCATTTAGCTAACTGTTGCAAGTTCGATTTTGTCAGGTGCAGATGTTAGGAGTAAAATGTCACAATTTCTTTGCTCATGGTCAAATAAGCATAGATACAGTATGTCTCAATGTAAATTTTCCTTGCTCGACTGCATAGATTCAGTTACTCTCCATCTAGTAAAATAATTGATTATCCCATTTTCCACTAAATAACACAGTGGCATGCTTTAAGAGAGCAGAGCAAACCAGTTTTTAAGTAATTGAATTATATGTGTTACTTGCTGGACTTTTGCCCAAACCAGCACTGTGTGGATCCATGATAAATTATTGTTGGCATCCTTTTTAAAAGAGTCCTACTGAAGGAAAGGCTGGTATAAAGTAGTTTCTGTGTTCTGCATTTATTGAAAAGGTCATGATGAAGTGGCACACGTCACTAAGTGCAAGCCTGAACAAACTCCCTGCATGACTACAGGCCTCAATCCACATTTAAGTAAAAAGTTGTGTAAACACATTTGCATTTCATTCATGTATATTTAGAAAATGTTTTAATCATTGCAGATTTTGCAGGTCATTATTTACTTGAAACAAAGCTGTGGTCAATGGCTTGTCCTTTACCATATGTGCAGTTAATTACTACTTGATGTAGACTACCTAGCTATAAGTTGTCTTTACAAAATGGAAGATATATTTCTGCTGGTCATGCATCAAACCCTGAGGTGGAAAAATTAGATCATTGTTGTGGATGTGGGTGCACACAACAGCCATGTATGTTCTCTATGAATTGATGAAGAAGGAAAACTATGGCTAATCTAAATTCCCTCCAGCTCTAGTTCATAAGGGCTGGCTTCAAGGAGAGAGGCAGCTGTTAGCTGGCACTGCCACAGTAGGAGCCTGCACTATTGGCAGGCCCCCCCTCTCAGGCTGATCTTTCCACTGAAGGTTAATCACTCCACTAAGAGCCTTTATGCTTCTGTAAAAATGAAAAGATGTCAACAGATGAGTCCTTTTTAATAGATGCTAATCAGCCATAAGTATCTCAGTTTCTCGAGATATTTTGACAGGCACATTTGCGGTCTGTAATCACGGTTTTTGGAGTCTTAAATACATTTTCAATGCCACCCATAGTGTGTGCCTGAAGGAAATATACCAGTGAATAGTGCTGGATTTTAAAAGTAGCTATTAACCAATTACATCAGCTTTCCTGAACTCTTGAAATGCATCATCCAACAAACCCTTTTTGCCACATTTTGTCAGTCAGTCTTGCTGCTTTGGTTTTGTGCCTGTGATTGGACCGTAAACAGCGTTTAATATGTGTGTGTTTTGATACCTTCTCCACAGTTCAGTTGGCTATTATAACAGCATTGTGAAAATAATAGTCATAATACCTCGTTTATATATTTCTATAAACAGCAAATTCCTGCTTCATCGTTTCCAGTGAGACTAGAAGTGTAAAATAAAACAGTCTGATTCATATTTTCAGCTGGAACAATATTTGTGATGTGACGCAGATGTGAGATCAGCGGAATTTGTTGCCTTTAGTCTCAACAACTCAATTTTGAGAGCATCTTTGGTAATATGACACATTTTCTTTTTGTCACGGTAGAGAAAGGTAGCTTTATTTGAACAGAATGACGTGTGATTGTTCAAAATATGCAATGGTATTATTGCATGGATTTTCTGTTTATGCCCACTTGAAGGCTGTGAGGTTAGCTCATCAATCAAATTATGACTGCATTTAATTGAGTAAGCAAAATGAGTGAGAATCTAATGTATAAATTATAAGAATATTTAAAAAATGTGTATTTATTATGTTAAATAGGTTAATCAATGCACATAATGATGTTAATATTCTTTAAGTACTCATACAGGCCGAGCCAGAGTCAAATTAAATGCTGCTATGCAAATGAGCACTACATAATCATCAGGATGTGCCATCATAAATCTGTGCCATCATCAAACACACAGCCACCTTTACCACTTTATCTACTCTACTTTAAAATTCTACTATGACGTTCAAAATACAGAGCACGGACACCCGAACTGAACACTACCTCAGCATTTCTCCAACATCAGCCCACATTTTGTACTTTCTCTCACCTGGAGAAGTAGGAATGGGAATCAATTGTCAATTCTCATTTAAGACCTGGATATCCTGGTAGTCATGCAGCTCTGACAATATCAGTTCCTTTTTGGGGGGGTTTTGGCCATTTTGCCTTTATTGAATAGTGACAGCTGCAGAGAGAGACAGGAAAGGCGGGGGAGAGAGAGGGGATGACATCCGGGCTGGAATTGAACCCGGGCCGCTGCAGTAAGGACTCAGCCTTAATGGTACGTGCTCTACCAGTTCCTTTTATTAATGCCTGCACTTTGCCTAAACCAGGCTGTTTTAATGTGAGACATTAACCATAGTACAAAGGAAAGGTTTTTTGAATGCATATACACATTTTACCAAACTGGTACGAGGGCAAAATGCTATATTTGCAGAACAAATCTGAAGCAAGCCTGGCAAAACCAACATATACTTAAATATTTGTTAGAATTGCGTCACATTTTCAACTGCTGTCAAAAACGAATTGATGAACAGATCAGTAAAGAAAAGGGTCAATAAGTTAAATCTGCAGTGGGATTTGAAGTAATAAAATCCTTTCATGTCTTCTCCTGCTGAGAAACAACATTACTTTTATAGGGTGCCAAAAGGTGTGTATCCTCAGACATATCCTCATTTATCAGGAGACACATGGCACCTCAACAGGGATAAAGGCCGGGGATTCCCCACGTCACATCAAACCTGAAGAAGCCACTTATATCGACCACAGAGTGTTTTTCTATTGCACAGTAACAGTCCAGTGGAGTGCTTTAATTTGTTCTTCACTCTATTAATTAGGTGGTTGACTGATATGAAATCACTCACACTTCAGCGTTTGTGCAATATAGTAAATTGCAATTTTATGCAATTCCTCCATTATATTTCTTTTGTACATCCCATATATACACACACAAGGTGAGCAAAACTGCAGGGCCACCGAAAATAATGCAATCCTCCACAACACTGACACTTAGTATGTCCTGAAAAGGAACTGTAGAGTTAGGTCAACACCTCTAAGACAGTTTCAGCTGAAATTGAACATTTACAAAGGCAGTAGTTGTGGGGCTATTATATCAGATTAGATGTTACTGTGTCCACCCCCGTAAGCTAAATGAAACAAGATTTTGTTGTGACTCTCCTATTCTTCTATAAATGCGAGATGGTAACGGGGTAGCAAGACCTTCTTTATGACGTGGTTTAGTTGAGCTTTTTTTCAATAGATTAACATATAGTTAATAATGAGCACATAACACAAGTAGATAAATAATACCCAGGGGCTCATTACAGCTTATAGTGTGATACACCTTTGTAATTAAAGGTTGCAGATGTTATGCTACCCTTCAAGTGTAGTTTTTTAAATAGTATGTATTAAGTTCTTGTCCCACTTTGATGTTTGCTTTTCCATCTTAATCCTCAGGTAGGGCATGTCTGAACGTGTTTAAAAGTCAATGCGGCTGTGGTGACGTTGTCTTACTAGTGAAACAAAATGACAAATGCATAAAACAGGCAAAGAAACTGTACATTCAGTTTTGTGTCCAAAAGAAAGACAGAAAAAACATGTTGGCCTTTCAGTTTACACCGTGTACAAAGTTGGTCAACATTCTCTCTCTCAGATACAGCAGCAACATGTAACAAAAGTGTTTTTTTGCATTGCAACATCAGTAAATAGCTCTCTGAATTTAATGTAAAAACGCCTGTAAAGTACAGCTTGCAGACAAACTAGACTAAAACCGTAAGAACTTTAAATTGGCCTGGTGTCAGGCTTGTGTGTTGCATTATCATCTTTAACAATACACTCATGTTTCATCAAGTACATTTTAGCATCATTACTGTGGAAATGAACAAAGTTATGAAACATTTGATCAGCCTTAATTTACAACCATATGCACATGAGCAGAAATAACAAATGACCAACAACGTGACAACTCATTGTCTGCTGACCAGTTAGAATCAATCATCTCTTCCTTGTACAAATGCCCATGCTCAAATATAATTTCAATCTTATTGGGCCTTCAGTGTAACCTTAATATTGTAGTGACAACTTGGAATAAACTTGAACATTCGAAGCTCAGTTTAACAGTATTGCAGGGTCAGGTATAATTCTGTAGATTAGCAGTGATGTGTATACAAGTGCAGTTGCAGTCTGGGCTCTTAAGGCCAGTTCAGACCAAAGATCTGCGACGAGACAAAACCGTTTTAGAGCGTTGCAGGGAAAAGTTGCAGCGGTGTTATCTGGCCCGTCTCAGCTCGACACAAGTTGGCTAATGCCGTCGCCTGCGACTCAGCTTGTCAAGTCGCGAGTGGCTGGTTTTAGAACGTCATGCACGTCACCTGTTTTAACAGCCAATCAGTTCGTAGTGAAGTCAGCCAGTCATCTCAATCCACTTGTTTTTTTTGTCTTTTGCCGTTTCATCAATGCTCAAAAATGCAACTATAGCAAGTAACACACTATCACTATCGTAATTCATATTTAAATAGTTATATTTAAGAGTTGTTGCTATGAAACCATACACCGTTTCGTCTAGTCGCGTTGGTGCAAGCTGGCAGGTTTCAGAACGTTGCAGACCTGGCGCATTGCAAGATTCAACTCATCTCGTCGCAAATCTTTGGTCTGAACTGGCCTTTAGGTGAACAGCAGCGACCAGGAAATGACCAGTGATAGTAGTCCGGTGTGAATGGGCTAAACACAGGATAAGTGTGTGTTTTTTTTATCCTGCTGTTTGTCTGTGAGGATGATAACCTTTTCTTCAATCAGGAGGAGAAACACCTACCCGAGCTAATCTAAACACTGGTGCACACTGGATTACAGTGGCCTACAAATGATTGTTTGCACAATGGAAACTGTTACAGCGCACCATTGGTCTTTGCTGCAAACCTGTTTTATAGCCACGTTGTTCTGTTCTTGGTTTTATGTAATGGCAACAGCGCACAGTTGCCCTTAAGAGCAAACTAGCTGTCTTTGATGCTGAGATTTGTGCAGGCAATACTGAGCATGAGTCATCCGGAAGCCCCCACACAAATACTTTTCAGCAGCAGCCTTTCCATGCTCAGGAATAACAGCGTGTTTGTCATTAAAACATTAGCTGTTGTTTTTTTGTTAAAAGCATAAAACGTTTTTTTTTTATGGAAAACAGTATTTTTTTTAAATATATTTTTTAGGTGAATAATTGGAGGAGCTGGTAATCTGTCTGTCCTGGGAGAGGCATCCCTCCTCTGTTGCTCTTTCTGAGGTTTCTTCCATTGTTCTTCTTGTGTGAGGGGAGTTTTTCCTCATCCAAATCGAGGGTCCAAGGACAGAGGGTGTCGTATGCTGTACAGATTGTAAAGCCCTTTGAGGCAAATTTGTGATATTGGGCTATAAATAAAATTGACTTGCCTTAATTTACAGTCAACACTTTGTTTGCTGCTACGGTACACTAACTTGCTGAAGATGCGTAACAGAATGGGAAGTCCCCCAATGAGGCCTGCAGTTGATAAACATCATATGTCTCAAGTCTTAGTGATTGCTGAATCATACACCAAACTTCCTTATATGTTTTATAATCACGTCATTTAATATTTGCATAATTCTTGCTCTTAGGTTGAACCAGAAATGATTTTGCTGAGCACTTGACAAAATCAGACCGGTGTCCATCTAGCTGTGGTGTCTTTGCGAGCAGACAAAGCTTTATGTAATTGTTTACATAATATTCCCTGCTGACATTGTCTGCCAGGCTATAGCTGTGGGTGGTGGAGAGACTTGGATGCCTTCATGATCCCAAACTTTGCCTTAAGGTTTGTGTTGTTGCTCAAACGGATTGCTGTGTTTTCTGTGACCACTGTGACTTGATGACTATCTCTTGTTACAGTAAGCCGGCCCTGTCCTCATTAAGTATTGTCTACTTGTAAACAGTAATATTTATATGACTCATGACCTTCAAAAATGAGTTAAACTTGCTGCTATCTTACGATGTCATTGAAAAACTATAGCCATGGCTGGTGACAGCATATGTTGTCCTAGTTATTCATTTTTACACCAGAAACCTTTTGTAAGAGTTGAGAGCAAATGGAGCTTTTTCCTCAATTTTTGAAATCGAACGTCTAGCCAAAGTGCAGTGTAGCCACCCCACAATGCCTCACTGTGTGTGTGCAGTGCATGACTTGCCCCCCAACTGAACTCTGCTGGGATGTGCAGCTCTTTTTTTTTTTTTCTCCAGATTTTACTGCACCTTTTTTCACATACTATAACAGTAGTGAAGCTTAATAATATCTGCCTTACTTTTGCCATTGTCCTTAACCAAAGCACTTGATCATTATTGAATGTTTTTAGCTCCAATTCAGTTCCAGTTTCTGGTTTATTTCATTTTATTGTGTTGCACCTATTCACTTCTTGAGACTACAATTGCAGTGTTTTCATGAGGCTGTAGTAACATGTTTTCATTATCAACATGACTATATCAGATTCTTTCAAGTGGAATTGTAATATAATGTTTACAATGTCATAATTTAGTGGTTAGTATTTTTATGCTTGTAAGAGCGAATAAGATATTTGTACAGTTTCAGTTTTTTGTTAAAGAAGAAGCTCATTGACAAAGTCTACATCTTGTAGTAACATGGGGGACAACTCTTTGGAACCACACTACCATTATCCTTGTGCCTCTCTCTGTGGAAAGTTGATGTGTTTTCCCTTTGTCCTGTGTTGTGTTTGTTACAGGTCTTCCACCTTCTCCTTCCTGTGACAAATGTTGAGGCAAGAGATCAGCCTGTTCAACAACTGTTAGAGGTGACCGGGTGAGGACGGGGAGGAGTGTCGGTTAGCTGTACCAGGTTTTGTCTCATGAGAGTGACTGTGCCATCCAGGCACTGCCAGTGACCAGGGCTGTGGCGGGCCCGGCCCAGGAGGCCTTTTTGTACATCACTCCAGGCTCCCGCTGACCTGTGCTGCTCACACCATGGATCAACAGAGAGAAAAATATGGTGAGCGGCCCGCCAGGGCCACTAAAGTTTCCCAGGGAAGCCGCAGCGGACACTCGTCCCGACCATCTGGCTCCTCCAGCTCCTCTGGGGTTCTCATGGTGGGGCCAAACTTTCGTGTGGGCAAGAAGATCGGCTGTGGAAACTTTGGTGAATTGAAACTCGGTAAGTTGAGTCTGAATCTTGTGTTAAATGGTAAAAAGACACAACGGAATAACTGTGAAGTGAATTTAGAAAGCAGTTCTCAATGGTTCTGTGTGTAACTACACTCAGTTGCCAGTTTATTACGTACACCTGCAATAAACTGTACCTTCATGACCCTAATACTTTGTCCATCTCATTTATATGAATCAGGCTTGATTAAATACTGGAAACATCCCAATAGTATAACGCAATACAGTTCGTCAGTACAGTAAATTACAGCCTCCAAAATGACCATACATTAAACCAAAACCTCCCAAAACAATTACATAAAAACTGAGCATTATAACTTTCATGAAGGTGAATTGGTTTGCAGGGCTGTTGTATTAGACTGCATTATCTTTAGTTAGATGTACCTGGCTACTGAGTGTATATATATTCACTGTAGAGCTGGGAAAAAAGCAACAGACCTTTTATATATGGACCTCGCAAAGTTTGCAGGAAATGTATATTTTCATAGTTGCTTATTCCCAAGTGACCCTGTTCTAAAGCCTTAAGTAGTGTACTTTGGTGAACTAAAAGCCATCTAATGTATGATTTTCCTTTTCTGTTATTTCAGGTAAAAATCTCTACACCAACGAGTATGTAGCTATTAAACTGGTAAGTGCACACTTTCTTTCTCTGCCTGATTTCTCACCTCTGCAGATATAAGAATCATTTGCAAAACGATAGATGAAATTGGTCCAATGCAAAAAGTGGAGCAGTCATTTTAAATCAGGATCAGTAATATTGGTATAGAACTTGAGTATTCATAAACATCACTATATAAGAAAGGGTGGTTTGTTTTTTCATGATTATTGTCTGAATAAAGTAGTCAGACACTGAATAGTTCATTAGTATATAACATTTTATTAAGCTTCAATTAGACACAAATTACATGTTTTTCATAGCCATTTGCAGTTGTTCTCCAGAAATATTACTCTCGGTGTGCTAGGGTGGCACGGGGGGGTGCTTGATATACTGGACTGATCTGGTCTTGGAGAGAAATGTGAATGAGGTGTAGATGCTTGGTAAAGGTGTGTCTTTCCAGTGGCTGCTGGACTGGAAATCATGACTCCTCCTGACTCATGCTTTTATTATTGCTCACTAGAGAGTAGTAAGTAACTGTACAGTATCAAAGTATTATGTTTACCAAGCCAAACAGTTTTCTTTTCTACAATTGAGAAATGTTTCACTGAAAAGCGTGTTGAGTTTCCAAACATCAGTGAACTCGGGGGAAATTTTAGAATTATTGGGCACTCAACTAAAATAAATCTTTAGTTCATACTCCCTTTTAAAGAGGTTCTGCACACGTAAGCATATTTTTGAGCTGTAAACTAAATGATATGACTGTACTGCGATGAAACACATCAGTGCTGACCCAGCCCTGAACCTGCGAGGCCAATGCTGACATAGAGTCGACCGGTTGGGACCTGTCTACGTCATGAAATGTATATAAAAAGACTCTAATCAGTGTCAGTCAGTCTCCCTGTGTCCCCTGACCCCCAACTCTACGTAGCCACGAGGCCACGCCTCCTACAGTTGTGGTTCCCTCACTCGTTGGATTTTTTTTGAATATGCTGGGAAGAGAGGGTTCTAGCTGAATTTGAGGGTGTAGTTACACTTAGACTAAATTATTACTATTACTATTTATTTTTTATTTTTTTTAACTGGGATTTGATGTGTTTCCCACACTAAATGGGATGTTTGGCTGGAGTGTAACTTTGGGGGAGAACTTGAGTTAAAGTTCATAAGTAGCTGAGACAACACCTACAAAATGGAAACTGATGGTAGCTTTCTAGGACTCGGAGAGTCCGCTGTCTCCTCTGACGAGAGTTTTCAGACATGTTTTTAATCCCAGGTGACAGGACATCATTTGTATGTTTGAGCTTTTGGTAGAAGAAAGAGCTGCGTGTCTGTGCAAACTGACACCCGAATACAATCTCTGATGTGCTTATAGTGCCACTTTAGTTTGGTAGACCTACTAGTGTTACATGATGGCAGGGTTTTTCCTGGTTCATCCCAGATCCTGTATTCACATTTCATTGGATGGCATGTTTGTATATGTCCTTAAGGGCAAGATGAGTCATCAAAACATTTTTGGCACTTCACAGGTCAAAAGGTGACAATACATTTCTTAAAGAAAAATCCTCATATTGTTTTCCTTTACTGATTTAACATGTCAGTAAACTTAAGTTTTAGGTGTTTTTTCTTTTCACTGTTTTATTCCAGTTTGTGAGGTTATTGTTATTAACTGAGTACTGGTTTGGATGTGTCCACTGTGCAGGAACCAGTGAAGTCGAGGGCACCACAGTTGCATTTAGAGTACCGGTTCTACAAAACACTGGGAACTACAGGTAAGGTCACAGATTTGTCTGCCGCTCCTCGTGGTGTTTTTGTGTGACTGCATGACAACGATTTGACTGTTTTGGAAGATCAGCCCAGAAGATTGCATCATTTCCACAACAAGTGATTACTCCACTCAGGTTACGCATTGATATTAAGCTTGGTCAGCAACTTATTTTAATCCCCAGGTCGTTGTGTGCATGCGTGTGTAAATGCCTGTGCATAGAGAGACGTGTTGAACAGTGACCTTGCTCGACAACAGACTTACCAGGGGTGCAATTTAGTATGAAACGTGTTGACATAAAGCTTCCTATATACACACAAAACTGAAAAGACTTCCTTGTTATCTAGACAGCATATGCAGGAGGTGTTGCAGACTATATTTGAGGATGTGTAACTTGTGTTCAGTGCTGTATGTCTGCAGTGTCAGTAGGGATGGGTACTGAAACCCGGTATTAAACAGGCCCCGGGGAACACTATCATTCATTTAGAGTCGTGAATCTGCGTCTAATATTCACTTTCCTTTTAGCTCTGTTTTTTGGTCTCCACCTGCTCCTGAAGGATTTATCTGGCACTAAATGCTCCACTATGTTCACCAGCTAGTCGTTAACTTTTATCCTTTTTTTTTGACCAAAAAGTTCCAGGAACTATGGAACCAGAGGAACTAATCTCAGGAAGTAAACTAGGTATTAAAAGTCTCTCTTGTGCAGTTTGGTGCTGGAGAAGTAGTGTGCAGTGGGTTTCTTTTTCATTGAAAACAGCTGCCTAATCTGGCTGAAAACGATGCTGATGAGAGCAGAGAGAGTGAATTAAAACAATAAAGTTGTGGGCTGGAAAACCAAAACAATGAGTTGAAAGACGCTATAAAGCTCTGTAGAGCCCACAGGGTTATATATCTCCACTATGAAGCAGGCTTATATACATTGTCACAAAGGAATTCACTTATTTGTTTTGCTTTCTGTTGTCTTAGTAACTTTGATCCAGCATTCCTGGATGTTTTAATGTCACTGCATGAGGCTAGATCATGCAGTCAAAGGTTAGTACTAATCCACATCACCAGATGGTCTTTAATTATTTTATATATAACATGCATGCTATAAAATTTAGCAGATATGAGACAACCAATAACTTCACGGTCATTTTAGTCAATATCACTGCTGATCATTTTAGTGCAAATACTAATGTGTATTTATTCCTTTATTAGTTCTGGTGCTCAGTTCCAAGTGTCTGCAATCAGTCCCCAGAACCCAAATGTCATAAATGTAGTTTTCTCTGATACCTGACCTGTGGCCGTTTATCCTCCAATCCATTAAATGGTTATTTTTTTATCATTGTTCTGTAATTGGCTATTGTTCACACATAATGGCCAATGGCAACAGGTTCTCCCCCACACCATGTGTCGTATAGTGATGTCAACAGTAATGGTACAAACACTGACGTAACTGTATTTGTCTATTTCCAGATCCTTGTATCTTTTTCTAGAATCATGCTCTTTTACACTTTATTATTCTGTGCTCAGACTGAAAGACAATGCAATGATAGTTGCTTCTCGACTTCTCTTCCCTTAACGCTGCTCCCTCGAGAATTTATCAGTTATTCATAAAAGATTAGTCAAGGTCTGCTGATGCATCCCTGTTACAGCAACCACTGACAAGAATCTTATGAGGATTAAATGACTACAACAGAGAAATAAATTAAGGGCAAACTTTTTTTAGTTTTGCTACTAGAGGAAATGGGTGGGAACAGTACAAACAATGGAACAATAGAAAGATCTTTTTTAATAGTTGCTCTTCTGGTAAAATGGTTAAAATAATAGTGTATACGTTGCCCTGGTAATCATATGAATTGACCTAAAATGGAGCTAGTGATTGATAAAAGATGAGTTTGATTTTTCTGCTTGTGAATGTATTAATTCAGATGTTCCTTAGAAAACAGTTAAGTCACAATGTTCCATTAAAGGATGGCCTCAGTCGTAGTTTGGCATGGAAAATAAAAGTCATGTTTTTACGATGTATGGTCCTTGATGTGGTTTTTGGAGCTCTACATGCGTACATGATAACCAGACTGGGAATATAATGGCTATTGTTTTGCAAAGGCAAGGGCTGGAAAAGGCCAACTGTGCGGAAACTCATTAAATATTTAGAGAGTGGGTCTGCCTCTCTTAGTACTAACCTGCCTCTGTCCTCTCCTCCAGATGGGATAACGTGACCTCATTTCTTCTTGGCTGCGTGCTGTGCCACATTCCTCTCAGCCAATGCGGTTGTCACAGTGTCTGTGCGACAGGGTCTTTATGAATTAATGTGGTTTGACTCAGATGCTCAATCAGGTGTCGTATCTGGTGCGCAACCAACTGTCACTGGATATTAATGTGGATGATTCAATTAGGAATGAAGCATCTCCTTCCAGATAATATGTGAGAATGTTTGTCATTGCAGTCAATAACAGCTCCATCGCTGCTTTGGTTTTACAAGACGCGTAAAGGAAAGGCGGCATGTCTTATCCTGGATGTCTATTCCCACTAATGCGAAAACGTGGATCATTGTTAAGAATAGAGCTTCTCTCAGTGCACTGTTTTGCTTCAAGTGAAAAAATAAGGTATGGTGAGAAACTAGAGAGTAGTGTTCTAATACACAGATTTTACTACCCTGTAGTCTTATCAGTTGTTAAGGGAGAGATTTCAGAGATGTAAATGCAGTATCAAGTTGTTTTTAACATTTGTGAATAAGTACTGATATGTTAGTTCATTGTCTCCATGTGCTATAAACATGGCCCCACTGATGTGCCATTTATGTACTGGACATATATGCTTCTCACACGTCTCATATTGACTGCACATACAAAAAAACTTCCTTCAACAGGAAAATAATCTCCACTGCAATCATAGAATTGACAGCATTGTTGCAGGTTACATTACAACATCATTATGACTGAACAGTCTGTCATGTACATTTCCTTGTGAAACATGATCAGCCATTAGAGTCATAGGTTATATTTATGCATTATATAAGGCTGAGGTCATGCTGTTAATTGACTGAAATCTGAAACATGCACCTTTACTTAGACATTTAATAATTCGCCTGTGACACATAGCCAGTGTTTCATGAGCACTGAAGAAATGAATTTATGGTGTAAGTCTGTAATATCCAACAATCCCATTAAACCTGCTTGGACACTTGAAAATCAAAGACAAAACCGAGTTTTTATGTAGCTGTCTTCCTGCATAGAATGATTTTTTTTTTTTACACCAGAGTTACATTATATTGCAAATTTTGTGTCTGTGGAACAACCTTCACAGCTACTTGCAGACACAGTTTTGCAGTGCAGTTGTATTTCATTAACTTTATCAATGATGTGGTTGGGGATTCTCCATCCTTTTCTTTCGACTTTTTCTTTGACTCACTTATTTCTGAAGTCAAACATTCAGCACTACTATGTAGCCCGAATGGAATGATCCGTTGTTTCATAACCACTTTTTCCAACCACTGCGACTGTGAGTCAAATCAGGCTCCTTAGATCGAATTGTCAAATAGTCGAGTATTCGCAGGTCACTCCTAGTTAATCCAAAATTAATTTTGTAACAATAAAAACTGAATTGTTGGTTCTGCAGCTCTGTAACTCAAAGAATGTAAATGATCACATACAGTGCATCCGGAAAGTATTCACAGCGCTTCACGT